>OZ018325.1:15162118-15662118 GCA_963969495.1 Ceratothoa steindachneri
AAGAGATTAAGTGGACGTCTTCATGAACCCTTAACTTTTATAATAAAGGCTGTGAACCTTATTAAGTCTAATGCTATAAAGGATCGTCTCTTTCGAAATATTTGTGATAAAAATGAAGAAGGATATGACCGTCTTGTACTGCATACAGAGGTGCGATGGTTGTCTAAAGGCAATTGTCTCCGTCGATTTGTTGTTCTTTGGGAGATATTATGATTGTATCGTGTATGTTGATAATTTAAAAGAAAGCATAAGGAGATTCAAGTTTGTTTCAAAGACTTACTAGAACTAAACCTCCCAGTCTGGGTGCAGATTCCATCTTGAGGTAAATGCTGCTGATGTTGAAATTGATTTACAAGAGAAACTTATTGATTGGCAGTGTGATGGGCGAGCCCAAAGTTGATTCAAAAATACTAAACATGATGTGCGATGCTGGAACCACATTATAGAATCGCATCTGACTCAAAACCGGCTCAATGATGAACATTTTCAAGTCTTATAAAGTTCGATAGTTGGTTCGCAGGAAAACTGTGCTTACAATTCTTTACTGGGCGAAGGCGTTTTACGGACTTACTAAACCATTACCTCATTAACCGATTAGCGAAATGTAAATAGCAAATGTATTTTATACAAGAATTCCGAGTTTAAAATGAATAAAAATTTAATTGAATGGTGAATATTAGTTAAGAAACAGTTGGCGTGGTAGATAAGATGATATATAGTAGGTGAAGAGAGTGTATAGGGCCTGCCCGGGTAGTGAGGGCAACGCTTTTCATTTTACTCAGATTTTGTTTTTGGAATCTATGACCATAAATCCTGTAATTTGTATCGATGTGTGAACATGTGTTTGTATTATGATGCATTCAAGCTTTTCTTCACATACTTATTTTTCAACCTTATTCATATTTTCCATAACTTTAAATTATTTTTTTTACTTTTATTCTATTTTATTTTTATTTTTTTTATATTTGTTTATTTATTTTTTGTTTAGAGTAACTTCCTTCTCTAGCTTTTTATTTTGTATATTTTGTTGTTGTTTTAAGGATTTTTATAAATTTTTTCTCCTTAGTACTATACTTATCGTAAGAGAAATAAGATTTTGATATGAGCGTTGCTCGAATATGCATTAGATCATTTTTTAGGATGTTGTTAGGGCTCAGATTTCTAAATCAGTGAAGTTTTTGAGTTCCAACTTAACCAGATTTTCCCGCATTATGAAGTGGTGGCTAGATACGGTGGAGGTGATGTGGAGCCCCGCAACATTCCCTTCTTGGTAATAAGGACTATCAGGTGCCCTATTGTTCCATCAGCTGTTTTTTTTCTGCGGGAAAGGGCGAGGATCTTGATCAGACAACTTCCCTGTGGGACTCCGGCCTCGAGGAGGAACTTTGGGCTTTGGTGACTCTCTATCATGATCCGGGTGAGCCATTCCATGATGCAGTCGCAGAGAATTCGTTTCAGGGCTGAATCTAGTTAAAGGTTCAGGATCTTATGTTGAAGGCCTCTTAGCCAGACCTTATCGAAGGCCTTTTGCACGTCCCTTAGTTCGATATTAATGTACTTTCCACCCGCTCGACAATGGTGATTTTCTCGGTTAAGAGCGCCAGTACGGTGTCCGTTCCACGTTTCTTCCGAAACCCGTGTTGCTGTGGGTTATGGACCTACTTCTCGTCAAGTTTATTCTGAAATCTGTTAAAAAGGATCTTTTTTAGAATATTGCCGATGATTTCAAAGAGAGAGATGGGTCTGTAGTCCATCGGCAGTTCTGGCAACGTTTACACCTTTGTAATAAAAATTATTTTCGCCACCTTGTATTCGTCAGGGAAGTAGTCAGTGTTCAGTTTACCAGATGCTATTTGGTAATCTCTGTCCAGCCAGGTGCTGACGGATTTGAGCGTGCTCAGAAACTCCTCAGCAGTGATCGGACATCCGTGGCCCTCTATTCTCCTCCCCTCGAAAACGTGCGGGTTGGGATGCGTGCGGTGAATTATATTATTTAATTCGTCAATCACCTGGCCTTTGAAGTCCAGGTCGAAATCAACATTCTCTTCTCGCGTGATGGAGAATATTTTTTGCCAGTACCTCCTGAACCTCCTCTTAAGTTTCTATGGATCTTCTATGATTTCCCCATGTTCTTCTAGCCTGATTTCTTTCTTTGGGGGAATATCTCAGTTTTTTTTATATTCTTCCAGAATTTCTGAGGGTTTTGGTCTGTGTCGAGCTGTTCATTAATCCTCGAGTCTTCTGGTGCGATCTCCGTTTGGGCCAAATTGCCTGACTTACCCCTAGAACCTCTCTGTGTTCTGAGGCAATATCTCGCATCTCCTCGGTCCACATAGGTTGCAGAGCACTTTTATGCGTTATGCTTGGAATCATCTCTCGTCAGCTTCCACGATCAGGTGTGTTATCCCGTTTATTTCCTTGTAGATTTCTTGCAGGATAGCTTCGCTTAGGTTGGCTGGTTCAAAGCTATTTAGTATTCGCTTGTACAGCTCATAGTTTGCTTTTATCAAGCTTTCCTGGGTGGAATATGAAGCAAAATAGGTATGAGTGAGATGGTGGTCATAATAGAGATATGGTGTTTGGAACCGTATGGCCAGGCATACCGACCAGATTGAAAGAGAAGTTGGTGCTATGAATATTATATAAGGGGACGTGGCTTATCTTTCGATAATAATGATAGGGAATTCATGCCCAGCTCTCCCAGGTCTATCACGGTCTATGACAAGCAGCAGGTTTCTGCCCCTCTCGTTTGTTCTGTTGTAGCCCCAGGGCTTAAATCTGGCCTTGAGGTCACCCCTATGAATATATTCCTGCAGTGAGTTAGAGTTAGCAGATTATTGACGGGCAAATATAGACGGTGTGATGGTTGGTATACTGCTACAATCGTGAGTCACCCAACTAGTGTAAGAAGGACTCATCTAGCTATGGTAGCCTTTTGAAGGTCATGTTCATTCTTATGGCGATTGCAGCACCGTCGAATCTATCTTGCTATGAATTCTTTGCCAGGGCGTGGTAATTCGGGATTTTCATCCCGAATTTCAAATATTAGGATGATAGTGCGGTACGTCTTTCTGAATATGTTCCCATATTCATTCGCTTTCTTCAACTATCCATTAGTGCTTACTGTTAAAATCTTTAGGTGTTGTTTATGTTCTCCATCTTTAGTGTCTGCTTCTAGAGTGAGCTGCTTATTCATTGTTCTTTCTGATCTTTCCGCTCTAAATTTTCTTGTATTCAATGGCCGATATCGTTTTAAGGAGGCGTTGTCGAGTGTCTCTTTATCTGGGTAGAGTTCTGCCGCAACTTTTGTTTCATCTTCCGATTCTGTTATGTTCTATTAGAGTTTCTGGTTCTTAATGCATTTTGTGATGTTTAAGAGGGATATTTGTTTTGTTCAGGGAAAGGAATCTTGTCAGAAGCTTAAACCGGCAGACCTATCTCCCCGCGGTTGTACCTGTGCTTATTTTTCTAAATTTTTGTTATTTTCTCTTGCAGGTTCGCTCTGGGTACTATCGCTATCTGAGTCTGCATCAGTTGTTGTTTGGACTTCCTTTCCATAAGGTTCTTGTGTGGCAGCTTTCAGTGCCACGGTAGCTGTCCTCGCTTTTTCTTCCTTCTCCTTTCTCGCTTCAATTCTGGGGTCAGGCCTCCTGATGGGTTCCTGTGTTTCTTTCCCTTGATCTTTATGTTGTGAGTCTACTATTTCAGTGTAGTTGTGAGGCGTGGTTGCAATTACCTCTCTTATTCACCTTTGGGGAGAAGTACAATTGCAGGACATCTCCTAAGGGATGGTTCTCTGGGAATCACATGTCACTCAGATTGTTTTCTTTGGGCATCATGTTGAGCTCCCTTAAGAACGTGCCTGGATTTGTAAGATTCCTTACGTGCGTATAAAGTATGCTGGTAGGAATTTTCGTTGATTTCTCGTTCTCAAGTTTGATGTAAGATATAGTCGTGGCTTGTGTTGGCTGGGCCATTTTTGCTGCTTGTGCATAGGAAGATATCCTTCTCCTCTGTTTTTCTTCTTTATTTGTGGCTTGTTTTCTTGTAATTTTATTTCTTTTAATGAGCCATTTCATGGCTAGTACTCTGTAGCCCTGCCCGCAATTCACACACTTCTCATTTTTTATGCAGTTTTTCCACCCATAACCCCTTTCACTGCGCCTGGAGCATCTCTCCTCTGCTTCTTGGCACTCTTTGATAGAGTGCTACTCCATTTTGTAGCAGCAGAAACACATCTGAACCGGCATGAATTCTTCATACTCGATTGGATTCCCGCTGATTTTTGCGTTGAAGAGTAGCAGTCCCTTCTCTTTGGCCTTCTAGTCCATCTCCGTCTCCTTGAAGATCATCTTGAATACATGAGTGTAATCTTTCTCTTCGGTTTCTGAACTTTATTATTTCAGAAACTTTCGCCCAGCTTTGATTGTTTTCTAACTCCTCTGCTATCTCCTCTTTCGTGCGATGAATAATCCAGGGGTCGAGATGATGGCATATCATGCTGCGGTGGGGCTGGATTTGGGGTGGTACTGCGGGATGGAGATTTATCTCTTGGATTCCTAGAAGGCTATTCTCTGTTATGATCGTTTCGATGTCTTTCTCCCTCTCGGAGATTGCCAAATAACCAGTTGGGGTGTCTATTAGGCGTTTCGAAACCTTTGAATCGTTTTGGTTTGGCATGGCCATTAATTACCCTGAAGTGCGGCTAGATACATTTCCATGTTGTCGAGGGTAAACCCCTCAGGGTCTTTGCGAGGCATGCTCGTATGGTAACCAGTCTTCTGTTACGCGGTGTATAATGTGTGTGAGCAGTAAGTTTGTTTTGAATTTTTTAGTTTTTTAGGGGGACTCTTCCTACCCAGGACCTTTGAAGCAACCTTGTATCCCAGAGGTATTCGCCTTGGTGAATGTTGGGATGAATCTGATAATGACTCATTATAATGCGAGATGAAGGATGATTGGGTAGGTGTGAGACTGGATGGGATCCTCCCGTGGAATGTCTACTGATGGACTCATGAATAGGCTCCAAAGTATTTTGGTAAGGTGGGCGTAGAAGTTTCAGTTGGAGCGGATTCAAGTTCGATGTTCCTGACGTAGTCTCTTCTCCTGGCAGATCGCTCCTTTCCATTTTATAATTCTTATTTTCGGCATTTCTTTTTTTGCGTAGGCGTGGGTCACGAGAAGCATAACGAGACTTCGGAACTGTTTGCTCTATGTTTTTTAGTTGGGCGTGGAATAGGGACCCTGACGATGGGTTATCAGTAAACATCTTATTCAGTTCCGTAACATAACTTTCCGTTTTCTTAATGTTTGTAAAATAGGTGTGTAAGATGCACATTATAAGATCTGGCCTAATGCTTTGGTCCATCTGTAGCATGGCCTTCTCTTGCTTGGATCTTGTTTTCGTCGCCTGAGCATACGTAGTGGTCGCTCTTCTGTTTCTCTCTTCGATCATTGCCTTCTTCTTGTCTGTTATTAGCACTTTTTTAATTGGGCAAGTCATCAACAGTGTGCGGTGAAAATTACCACAGTTTAGGCATTTTTTTGTATGGGTTCGTGCAATCCCTCCAGGTGTGGTTGGATTCCAAGCATTCGGTAAGGCTTAAATTTAAACTTAAATTGTTCCTTAAAATCTATGTTAACGCTGATTGGCCAATTTTTGTAGCGCTTAAGTTTAAAACGTAAAATTTGTCTTAAAAGCCGATTGTTCATTTCGTTAACGCTGTGTGAGAGAATAAATTGAATATAAGATTTGTTATTAAAATCAGCAATATATAATCCACTTGGATTGGGCAGCAACCCACTGGTTCCTTACCTTAAACCCTTAAAATCAGTTTACTACTGATTAGCTGAATTTTGTATCGCTTAAGTTTACATATAATAACTATATATAGAGCAGCATTTTGTGAGAGTTTAATGCCCTCCAGACTGATCGATGCAAACCTGGAAATGCAGTTGCGAGCAGCATTTTTATCAATAACAGCTAACTTAAGACGCCTCACCAAAGAAGAGTTCCAGCCATCTCATAAAGGATGAATTATATTTTGTTATCAAAATCTTTTATATAAACTTACAAAACATTTAATCAGACTTTCCTAATATAAAGAATCAGTAACCTTATTCGGATGCATTTGTATAATATGATAAATTTAATGTTTGACTAAACAAAACAGACTGATTTTTAAGTTATTAACTTTGTATGACTCGCGATTGATGTTATATAATTTCAGGTGACTCTCGAACATTGTCACTAATAATACTCTTCTCGATAAATGCATCAATTATATATATTAAAGACGATTTTAGTTCCCCTTAAAAACTGGCAATAATTTGTTTATAACCTAAATTATAGTTATCACAATTTCCCCTTTTTATAAGTCAAATAAAATGTTTCTAATTTGGCTAATGTGATAAAATTATAAATTAAGCCTTTTTATCAACACTAAAAATTTCTGGTTTGAATCCATTTGTTGGATTAATTTCTCCTTTCTATATAACTAATTAAGCATAAGAAAAACTTTATTGATTACTAAAATAAAAAAACTTAGAAATGCAATAAAATTCTTAACGAAATCCGCAAATGGAGATCATTTGCTTTTTTCTGCCTCCTTTTACTCAACTACTTTATCATTTTTAGATCATTTCCATCAGACTCTTAAGGATATATTTCTGATTAAAGGGAGGCCTGGCTTATTCTACTTTCCTCCTGCGTACTTTGGCCGTTTATTATTCACATCCCTTTTATTCATCATTGATCATTAAAGAAAATTTTCGCTTTAATTCCCTCTTTTCTCTTTAAAAGCAAGTAACTCATTTAAGCTTATTAGAGTCCTTCATTTTCTACAGAGAAAATTTCTAAATTGACTATAAAAATATAAAAGTTTCCAGAGAAAATACATTAAACTATCTTTTATAAATCATTTGTGATTTCTAAATTCATTAGAAATTCAATATATTTTCAAAAAACCAGCAAGAGAATTTTTAAAATTTTATTTTAATTTGAAATTCCCACTTATGGTAATAAATTTGATTAAAAACATAGCATTTTTGAGATTTTCCAACTGATCTAAATCTAGTAAAAGTTTTTAGTCTCAATTGTCCGTAGTGGAGTGATTTTTACGATATTACCCAAGGGTGACGGCTTTTCCATTTTGCTTGAGTTTACTAAAATTACTTTAAAAGTTTTACGACATTAGTTTACATTGTGATTTTGTTTGGTGAGTGTTCAATATTGTAACTCATTACCAAAATGTTGAGGGAAATAATAAATTCTCAAAGAAATTTGACTTACATATGCAAACACGTAGCATAATTCAGAAACGTTTAGACATATTTTAAAGGAAAATCTGTTAACCTAACCTATATGTTCAACATTTGCAATATTTAGATAAAGTTTTTGTACAAAATTGTCCTTCACTCTTTAAACGATAGAATTTACTTCTTCACGCCAATGCATACTCCACACGAGGCACTTTTTAGGTGGGATAAAAAAAGAAAAAAATTTTAGGAAGTCTTAGCTCTATTGCCCTATTTAACAAATATTGAATATTGTGAATAACAAACTATTAAACATCATCTAAATGGCAAGAATTTTCTCTGATATTAAAAAGGTGATCAACGGAGATCAAATCATATATATCATCAAAACTGAATGAATTTCTATAGAAAGGTATTCATTCATTCACAGAGGGGACAAAGAAAGAACTTTTTCTATGAAAGATTTAGCGGTACACTCCTTCTGTTAAAGCTGTATACCGAGTGCATATTTCCGATTTAAAGATGACAGTAAATTAATTCATACCATCAAGGCATTAGGGAAAGTTGTAGTGCATGGCATGCAATTTTTAAATTGTCCGTCTTGTTCACTATCATCTTTCTCATGCAAACCCCTAAAAGGGTGATTATCACCGCAAACGTAGTCAGAATTTGAAAGAATGAAACACCGGTCTGGTACTTCAGTCTCTGCAGAAAGCTTGGCCCTTCTCCAACGCTCTCAGCACCAGCAGGCATTACCTATCCTTGAGCATGCTCCTGGCCCATATAGGCCAACAAGCACGGTTGTTTTCACGCCCATTCGGAGCCTTTCTGCGGGTTCTCCTCAACCTCGACGCTCCCCTGGTACAGCTGGGGGCACAAAGGGTACACATCCATCCCTGGCTAAAACCAGGGCTCTCCCCCTTCCCCGAGCGTGACCGTTTCCCGTAAGGAGAAACGGCCACGCACCTCCACCGAGTCGTTAGACTCACGGGAGGCAACACCCCTGAAGTTGGTCGCCAGGCCATCTTCCGGATTTCCTAAAGCTGTTGGGCTGGGGATGCGCGTTTTACACTCGGCATGATCTCTCCGTTCTTTTTTCACTTTAGATACCTTCTTTCAGGCAGTGGCTGTACAGCTTGACTTGGATATATGGTATACTGTTATTTCTGCCGACATTCAACCGTCAGTTGACTTTGACGCGGGGGACTTCCACCGCATCGTGGCAGACATCCTCTCTGGATAGATTACTCAATATATCCCAAGGGAAAAGTCCTTGCCAATCTGTTCGAAGAACTTGAGATAGGTGTCCTCAATGTGGATGAGTTTACGCATTACAGCCCGAGAACCGCTTCATTATCTTGCCTTGATCTAACTCTGTGCTCTCCGGATGCACAGCTGATTTTGATTGGGGGCTGGTCGATGACCTCCATGGTAGTGATCACTGTCCCACTCAAATATAATTTTCAGGGCGGTTGCTGCCTGAGGGCCCAACGCGATGGTGTTTGACGCGGGCGTGGTGGCCTGCATTTCAGGAAATGACTGAATTCCTTATCTCAGTCTAGGAATTTAGGTCGGTAGATGAGGTCGTTGAGTTTTTCTCCGGCAACCTCATCGCCGTGGGCCTGACTACTATTCCCAAAACATCTGGCCGTTTTGCACACCGACCACTCTCGTGGTGGTCGGCCGAGTGTGAGACCGCCCTCAAGGTCGGTGAATTTCGTCGGGCTAGGGCTAGGTTCCCGTATGTTTTGAAGCACGCCCGTCGCTCTTCTTTGCGGGCATACGTGTCTTGACTTAACGGGAAGACCCCTCTGGCAGAGGTGTGGAAATGAATCAACAGGATTCAGGGTAAGTTATCGCATGACCCCCCTCCCGTTCTCTAGGAGAATGGGACCGCAATCTCGGACCCCACGTCTGTGGCGGAATCCTTCGCAACCGCTTTCTCCGCATTCTCTAGCCGGGATGCTGCTCCCCTAGCATTCAAAACACGTCGTGATGTCGCGGAAAGGCGCCAACTGGACTTTACATCCAGAGGCGGAGAACCCTTCAACGACAGGTTTACTCTGAGTGTGTTGAGTTCCGATCTTGCTTCGTGCGTGTACACAGCCCATGGTCCAGACGATGTCCCATATGTCATGCTTCGACACCTGGGTGAGGGAGGCATGGCCTTTCTGTTAGATTTGTTTAACAGGATCTGGGTGGAAGGTCTTCTCCCAGACTCCTGGCGAATCGCTACTGTGCTCGCCTTTCGCAAACTGGAGAGAGTTCACTCTACCTCGGCTGGTTTCCGCCCAATCTCTCTAAGCTCTTGCGTGTTCAAATTGATTGAGAAATTGGTAAATGTTAGATTAGCATTTGTCCGGGTCAGCGGAGACCATCAGTCTTCTGCACAGTGCAGCTTCCTAAGTTCCACTCCACGTCGGATGCTCTGCTCCAACTGGAAAATTCCGCCTGCGAGGCTTTCCTTCGTAGACAGCACTAAGCCAGGGTGTTTTTCGATCTGGAGAAGGCCTATGATACCGTAAGGCGATACGGTATCATGGAGACTCTCCACACAATGGGGGTGAGGGGGCGCCTCCCAATCTTTATATCTGCATTTTTTCGAGGAAGAGGGTGTCCTGCAGGGAAGTGTCCTCAGTGCCACACTCTTTTCCATGAGCATTAACAGCATCACATCAGGGCTGCCGGAAGATGTTCTCACTACGCTCTACTTAGATGATGTTTCGATCTATTTTGTGGCTGCCCAGATACCAACTCTGGAGCGTCGACTCCAACAGGCATTGAATCGCGTCTCTCGCTATGCCAAAGCGCACAGGTTTCGGTTTTCTTTAGCCAAGACTGCTATCCATGGCTCCACCCCAACCCAGATTTATTTCTTAATGGGTGCACCTGGAAGTGATTAAATCGCACTGTTTCCTTGGTCTTGTATTTGACCGACGCCTCACTTGGGAGGCTCATATTCGCAGCTTTAGGACCTCTTGTACCCCTGCCATAGATATTCTTCGTTCCGTGACGTTCATCGCTTGGCTGCTGATAGGGCTACCACCTCACCTTTTTATTAATCCTTTGTCTGTTCAAGGCTCGAATACGGATGTGAGTTTTATTCCTCCGCAGCCAACGTCTATTGCGGAAGGTGGACTCGATCTATCACACCGGCCTTCGCGTGGTGACCGGTACCTTTCGCACTTTCCCCACTGAGAGCGTGCTTGTCGATGCTGGAGAGATGCAATTATCTATGCGCCATGCACAGTGCATTACTCGCCTGTACGCATGAGTGCAGTGTTTCCCTTTTACGCAAACGGCCCACAAGGCATCTGCAGCTGATCTCGACGGTGCCTATGCCGCTGAGAGTGCAAGTCATACCCTAAACATTTTGGGTTTAGGGCCAAGAAATTTCTTTGAGATCTAGATATAGGTCTCGGGCCGGTTCCACCGTTGTCTATTTGTCGCCAGGCCTCTGCTCCTAAAGCTTGTACAGCGCCGGGAGTATTGCATTCTGCCTTTTTTGGAGCACACCTCGTGTCATGCTTGAACCGTGCCAGTGTATAGGGATGGCTCCAAGTCCGAAGAGGGGTCGGTTTCCAAGCCGTATTCCCTCTGTTTGAAGTCAGCAGGGCTCTGACTTCATGGCTAGTTGTTGCCTGGTTTGGCAACCGGATCGGGATTTACGAGTATAGCGACACACAAAGCGTCCTGAGTGCTCTCGGGACATTGGAATCTCCGCACCCTCTGGTTCGCGAAATCCGTGATATCCTGGTTTTAGTGATCCGGGTGGATGTAGAGATTACCTTCTGTTGGGTTCTTTGTCATGTAGGAATTGCTGGGAATGAGTGCGCCGACGAGGGCGCCAAAGAGTCCGTGTGGACCTTGCGACCGGATCAGCGTTTCTCTCTTCCACACACAGACTACATGGCAGGAATACTGGCAAATCTTTGGACTGGTTGGCAAATAAGATGGGAGACGGTCCAAGGAAAATTAAAGTTGCGTGCCATTGCGCCGCGACTGTTCCCATGGCCCTATCCCCCAATCCCTCTACGGCTTCAGGTCGCTTTCTGTCGTCTCCGAATCGGGCACACTCGTGTGACGCATCGCCATTTAATCAAGCGCTCATCTGCACCCTATGTGACGACTCTCTTTTCCCTTAAACTGTTCCGCACATTCTTGTCGAGTGTCCCAGTCTGGGTGATCTTCGCGCACGTTACCTGTTTCGGTACTGGGATAGGTGGGGTCGCTACCACCTGTCCCTTGTACTCGGGACGAGTGCGTGTACATTGACTGGTGGACTTATAGACTTCTCCCTTTTATTTAACTAGTTTATTTGTTGTTCTCTTGGTAGGTCGCACTTTCTTGCGCTGGGGGGACCTTTCCCCGACGCAGGAGCTTGCTTTCTCCTTGTTACGAGTTTCCCTTATTATTCTAGTTGTTATTCTTTTTCATTCTCATTTTAAAGTAGCCTAGTGCTAGGCTATCGTGAGTGCGGCGACTTGTGCCCAAGTGGGTATTCGCCAGATAAGCTCTTAAAAAAAATCAACGGAATCACCTAGGTGCTGCCGGAAGATTTTCTCTCTCTAAGTGGACTACCTTTCAATCTCTTTTGGTGAGGCCTAAATCCAAACCTTGGAGCGTGGCTTCCAACAGGCCTTGGACCACATCTCTCGCTAAGCCGTAGCGCACAGGTTTCGGGTTTCCTTGGCCAAAACTAAGGTGTTAAACTTCTGCCGCCAACCACGGCTACATCCAGACCTGGACTTTTCCTAAACGTGGTTGGCTTGGAGGGGATGGATTTTCAATGTTTCCTTTTTCTCGTTTTCGTTCTACAGCTGAGGTGGTAGGCTTATACTCGCTCTAATACGGACTTTTGTACCCACGCCATGGAGATACTTCGTTCCATGATGTTCAGCACGTGGGAAGAAAATAGCACAACTGCTTACTTTGCTTTCCTATCGATCCTTTGTACGTTCGAAGGTTGACCATGGTTTCGAGTTTTATGCATCCACAGCTGAGTGTGTATTTTGGAAGGTGGACTTAATCCACCCCATCGCTATCTGCTTGGCAATCGGCGCATTCCCCACATTCCCTATTGTGATCCTACTTGTTGACGCTGGGGAGATTTCACTCGCTTTGCAACGTGTACAGGGCATTATGTGCCTGTACGCGCACGCCCGTTATCACTCTCAGTCGGAAACGGCTCTCACTGCATGTTTATCTGATCTCGGCGCTGCCTATGGCGCCGAGAGATGCTATTATAGGGGTTTAGTGATAAGAAACTCCTTTTAGCGCTTGGTGTAGCTCTCATGCCCGTGATGCCTGTGGTTTTGTCCAAGACACCACCTCGTAGGGTACGACCTTTTGAATATTTATCGCCACGCTTCTGCTACCAAAGTTAGAACAGCATTAGGAGTATTGCCATTGGCCTTTTTGGAGCAACCTTCCTCTGACCCTGGATCCGTACCAGGTATACAAATGGCTGCAAGTCCCAGGGGGGCTTGGCCTCCCCGCCATATTCCCTCTGTTTGAAGTCATCGGGGTTCTATGAGGTCCTGCTTCTGTATTCACGACCGAGCTGGTTACAATACATCACTCGGTTAGAAGACCGCATTGTGATCTATAGCAACTCACAAAACGCCTTGATGCTTTCGAGGTTTTGGAATCAACATATCCTCTGGTTTGCGGTAACCTTAGGGCCACAGTCACCGCGATCCTGGTAGATTTTTAGGATTACATTCAACTGGGCTCCTGAAAATGTAGATATTGCTGAGAATTAGCGGCAGAGATAAGGGCGCCAAAGAGTACGAGAAAACTTCCCAAACATACCAGGTTTTGGCTCTTGCTTGCATATACTACATGGCGGAAATCAGGGAAACACTTCTGGCTGCTTGGCAAAGAACATAGGAGACGGCTGAGGGCAACTAAAAGTTCTCTTCCTAATGCCGCAATGCCTTCAGGTACACTTACGAAACGCAAAGCCATTTCATTGAGCACTCTCCCGCACGTTATTGGGACGATTGCGTTGTCCCAGACTATTCAGCACATTCTTTTTGAATGAGCCAGTCTGGCTGATCTGCACACATTTTATGTGTGTCTGCATCGAGACGAGCGAAATTGCTACCGTTTGTCTCTTATAATCCAAGCAGGTTCCTGTACAAAGACTTGCGGACAATTTGACTTTTTGGAGGAGGCTGACCTTCTCCATTTAATCTTACGCTCTTTGTTTTAGGTCACATGTTCCTGCTTCCACCGAAGTCAGACCGTGTTTCCTTCCACCTCCTTGTTTTTGGCTTATTATTATTTTTTGCTTATTTCTTTGTTTTTGTTTTATTTTATGTATTTTTTTGCATGTTTTTCTTTTTGTTAATCTAGTCTAGAATTAAACAGTAACGTAATAACGGAGGCTTATGCCCTAGTAGACAATCTCTAGATGGGCTCCTTAAAAATATCTCTGGTCAGATTTTAAATTAATACAAGATCAAACCAGCCTTGTGAGTGTACTTCATCTTTGCGAGTTGCATTTAATAACTGGTCCTTGTCGAGTTGATGCTCGCAACAGCGGAAAAAATACGTTTGAACATAAATCAGATGCGCTTTAGAACCTGATAGAGACAGTACCCCAGGGTGGGTAGGCATCTACGCTATACATAGAGCATGGCGAGAACACTATCTGACTCTACCGAGGTGATACTCTTAATGCTTACAGAAAAGTAAGCTGATGACACTATCTTACTGGATACCTTGCTCTTTACCTTCGGGCTTCCTCCGGTACGCAGAATTGACGATATCGTAAAACGCAAGATTGAAAAAATGGTGACACATTACTTCAATTTCTTAGTATGGTGAGGCACTTCTCTACATCAGAAAATAGGTGGTGATTTGCTGCATGTAAATGAAATCGTCGCAGATAATTTTGTGTTACCGGAGCAGAGCATCCTAGTCTGAGGTTAACTTAAAAAAAGGGAACTCTAAAGAAGATAGGTGACATTCGCTTGCAAAGAAGTAACCAAATTTGACATTTATCTACCAATTACAACACCAACTTGAAAGCTCTCTTTCAATCCCTCTGATAATTCCTTTCCCTAAAGATTGGCAATCATAAATTTTGCCACCTTTCAATAAATTTTATAGAATCTCATTTTTTATAGATTTGCTTGTAAAAGAAAGAATATTTGCCATTTTCTTCGAATTTAATGGACTAAATTTAATGGACTCTTTTTTCCCTGGAGGATCACCAAAGGGCTTTTGAACTATTAAGAAGTGGAATTCTCATCGAGCATCTTTAAAGTTATTTCACATTTCGATGAAAAAATATAAATTGAAAAGGTTAATGACAACAAATTGAGTTACTATTTATATTGACAACATATATAAATACACAAAGGTAAACAAATGTTTGATGGCTGCCCTTAACCTGCGCTCTATCCGAGTTGATAAATTTAAAATCAATCAGGTGATCCATAGCAAGAACCAACGAGGATCCTGAGCTGACAAAGGCATGGGACAAGCCTGGCTCCTATTTCGGTATAGGTAGATCACGGAATAACTTATGGTTCGTGAGCTCACCACGAGTGCAAATTAGGAAAAATGATCGTTGTTATGGAAACATTATATTTGTCACGGTAGAAACGACAGATTTGATGAATTTACTTGTATCTTTTGTGTGAGGTTTATTCTGGTCGGAGGGTGAGTGCTAGGACATAGAGGAACATTGATGCTGTGCGGGACTCAGTGTGGAGCCCAAAGAAATTACTTCGATGACGCAGTCAAGAGGTGAGAATCTCTTGAGTGTCTTTGAGGCGCAGTATCAAATAAGATCTTCAGTTGTATCCTTATGTGATAGAACGGTCTGAGGCTGCTTAAATTCAGCCGCTATCACATGTTTAGAAACACATGCTACACACGTAAGTCTGCGAGAGGAAGCAGAGTGCGTTATCGCCACCATAGCCAATATTTAATCAAGGAGGTTCATTCCCCTGTTTCGCCTCAATACGTCGATCTCGCCAGATTGAGTTAGGCTTATGGGCAGATAAGGTATTTTCCCAGGCGCCACGGGGGCATTCCCCTGAAGTCCCTCACTCAATTATCCCCTACGCCATGGAGACGGCTCCGGGTACTTATACATAGCTTTCCCCAATTGAAGCAGATCAGATCCCGATTATCTTCGCGAGGCATCACGCCGATCTGATCTCCCTTGTGTACATAGGAACTCTCTACCTTGAGAACTCCCTTATTGTCCAGAAGAGGACAATATCCCTTGAGTGCCAAGGTTCGTGCCTTCGAGACGCTAAGTCAACAAGGCCCCCCTGTTGTTCAGAAAGAGAACAACGTTAGAACAGCCATTGTTCTGTAAGCCCGTTCGTCAAGAAACGGTACTCGTTCCCAAGACATCACGTCAGGATAATTTAAATCCCCCCCTTTTTAACGTTCTTCAAGAGAACGCTTGGTTTCAACAATAACCTCCATTGTTTATCTAGAACATCCCCGATTTGCTGTCACAAAGATCGCTCGTACTGCCGAGCCCCACTTCGCTCTCACTTTTTGAAGACAGTCCTTCCCCTTTGCTAAGGAGAACCCCCCCCCGAACAACCCTTCTGCTGGAAATCGCCAGTGGACTGAAGATTCCTTCGCATCGTCTTCCTCTGCACAACAACTTTGTAATTACGTAAGATGAGCATTACCTTTAATCATCTAACCTTTTGTCAACGCTACCCTGTGCTTTAAATGGTTTAGCGAACCATGTACCCCCCCTTTAATTTTTATTTGTTTACCTTTTTAAATCTCTCCAAATCTTAATCCTCGGATTAGTCAGATATTCCCACGACCCTTTCCATTCTCCGTTTATGTAAACATTTTTTTTGTGTGTTGTTGATAGTTTAATTAATAAAACTATTTTAAAAATGATAGGCATATTAGTTATCCTTGAGCTCCGTTCCACTTCTTAAGCATATAGAAGATAAATAAGCCTCTACAGGCCCCCCTTCCTTTGGACTAACCTCGGTCAATCAAATTACCACGCACTCGAAATATTAGAATAATTCCCTCAACGAATAGTTATATATGGTATATTGTCGAGAGCTTATTCTACGATATATATATATATATATATATATATATATATATATATATATATATATATAATTTAAATTTGGTATCAAGTGTGTAAGATTTAACGCTATATCTTTGCAAACACTGGTCTCAGTCAAGTGAAGCATAGTGTTATTCGTTATAAGAATAGAGTATAGTAGTTCCCTTTTGTTTTAACGATTGTTATCCCCTTTTTGAAACTTAAGAAGCTGGAGTAGCTCAAGGAACTGTTATAATAATTTGTTTGTGTTTTTTTTGTGTTATTTTAGTCATTGGTTTTCTAGGTCGAGAAACCAATTACGAATAGGTCAGTGCCCATATTTAGGTAGGCTAATTCTTTAGAAGGCATAATTCTTATTGCAAGGAATTTAGTTGGTTGACTATTCTGACCCAAGTGCAAATATGACTCAGTTTGAAATCTTCAAAGCGCAAGGAGAATCCTTGGGCCTTTCCGGAAGAGAATTGATTGAGTGCATTCAAGAGGAGCAACGACCGGAAAGAGAAAAGTTAAGAGAAGAAAGGCAAAGAGAAAGAGAAGGAGAAATCCAATGAGAAGAAAGAGAAAGAGAAATCCAACGAGAAGAAAGAGATAAATAAATCCAACGAGAAGAAAGAGAGGAAGGGAAAAGACAAGCTGAGCTTCACCATGAGCTTGAAATGGCTCGAGTACGGGGTGAAATACAATCACTCAGTTCACGTTCAGAAGCCCCGCCCAATCTCTTACTTAAACTCGCCAATTTCAGGGATGGAGAGGATTTCTGAGCATTTTTAGCACACTTCGAAAAGATCCTTGAGATCAATAACCTGGATTTGGAGGCTGAAGGGGTTGTAAGATTACTTACCCTTTTAAATTGTAAATTGCGCGACATTTTCATATCTTTACCATCTGAATGTAAAATTGACTACAGAACCTTAAAAGCTGAGTTTTCGGCCGCTCATAATATGACTCCTGATTTCTACCGACAAGAATTTCGAGGAGGTCGTATTAAACCCAGACAGACGTTCCGTCAATTCGGATACATTCTTCAGAGGAATTTTAAATTCTGGTTAGAATCCTCAAAGGTTGATCCTAACTACGAGTCCTTAACAGACTTCCTGTTGCGGGATCAATTTTTGGCGTCTTTCCCGAGGGAGATCCGCGCGTTCGTCAAGGATCATCGGTGCAAGACCTTCAAAGAGTGTACCGAAGAAGTGAATGTCTATACCGCAAGCCATAATTTTTCCCCCAAGGAGAATCGAACTTCTCACCAATCCCCCTACCAGGAAAGAAGGAAGGATTCGTGCCCCTTCCCAGGAAAGCCGACGAAGTTACCGGGCCCCGTAAAACCCCAAAACTTCTTCCCCCAAAACCAACAACGGGACACCAAACCTCCCGTTAAGATTTCTCCTCCATCACTCTTCCCGAAGCGACCGATCATATGCTTCACCTGCGGTGTAGAAAACCACACGAGCTGGGATTGACCCCAAAATTCTAGGCTTAAAAGCGGACCAGCCCACCAAGTTCACCAGATTAATGCTACCCCGGCTTCCCCGGTGGTGCAGACCCAAGCATCAACTTCTCCCCCTCCGTCAGGCCACCAGGTAAATTTTACTTTTGATAAAAGTTCCCCGGGAACTTTGAAATTTAAGGAGGGCAGTGTGAACGGCTGCCGTGTATCTACTCTCGTCAGGAACACAGGGTGCACGAGTTTCATCGTGTCCGACGAGCTGCTTTCCCCAGTGGAACCTAAACATGTTTAATTTGCGGTGGTACATGAATACCTTGGCCAGGCAAACCGATTTCCCGTCGTTAGATGTTACCTGCAGTCTCAGTATTATGATGGCTGGGCTAGAGTCATTTCAGCACCCATACAATTTTTTTCCGTACCTATAGGACAGAGCCCTCAAGTAAGCTCCGACCCTGTGTTCCAGGCCGCCCTTCCTCGAGGCCGAGCTAAGAATGAAGCCCAAGAGCCCATCCCCCTCAGAACCCCGATACCACCTGAATTCTCGGAGATCCTTAACCAGGATTTTAGGTCCGAAGATCAGAAATTTAAGCCCGGTGATGAAGTACTCCTGCTCCTTCACACAGCGAGTAATAAATTACTGATCCAATGGAAAGGTCCGTACTCGGTCCGCGAGGTACTAGGACCGGTAGATTACCTAATTGGTACCCCAGCAGGCGATAAGCTCTACCACGTCAACTTGTTGAAAAAGTACCACTGACGCGCCCATGGAGATACGTTCGTAGCACTGGACGAAACATCGGTGCTTGAAAAAGATTACCCCGCGGAGTCCCTTAATGTCATAAAGACAGTGTGCAACCAATCTGATGCCGATTACCCTCTTCCTTCTCTGCCAGGCGAGTCTTTTGAACCCTCTGACCTGGATATCGACGCGCAGCTGACACCACATCAAAAGAGTCAGCTACAAGAACTATTATGTCAGTTCGACAACGTTATTTCAGAGAAGCCTGGATGCGCTACTAGTTTCGAGCATGGTATTAAATTAACGACCTTAGAAACAGTCCGTTCAAAACCCTATCCCATGCCGATTCATTTACGCCAAGCTTTTAACGCCGAAGTCGATAATTTGATTAGTTTAGATATAATAGAACCTTCCACCTCTAGTTATTCTTCCCCAATCGTCATGGTCAAGACACCTGATGGCTCTTATCGGATGTGCATCGACTTCCGGAAGTTAAATTCGGTAACTGTGTTCGACGCCGAGCCCATCCCGTTGGTACACCAAAACCTCCACCTTTTTGAAGACGCCAAGTTCATCTCAGAGCTTGATTTGTGCAAGGCGTATTACCAAATTCCCCTCCGGCCCGATGTGAAGGCATATACCACCTTTGCAACTGAGAAAGGCTTACTGCAATTTAAGCGCCTTCCTTTTTGCCTCGTGACTGCTTGTAGCAACTATAACCGTCTCATGAGGAGGTTGTTAGATGGACTTCCGAATGTCTCCTTTTACTTCAATGACGTCTACGTTGCTACTCGTGACTTGAGTCATCATTTAACCACTCTATTAGCTCTTTTCGAGCGACTGCGCGAAAATGGCCTCACCATTGGCCCCAGCAAATGCCATTTTGCCCACGAAACCATAAATTACTTGGGTTTTAAAATAGGACAAAGCCAGTTAGGTCAACAGGAGGACAAGATTAAGGCAATCGCTGACATGCCCCTCCCGAATACTAAGAAGCAATTAAGATCATTCCTAGGATCAGCTTCTTACTATCGGCGATTTGTCCCGAATTTTTCTGCAATTTCGGCGCCCCTCAGCACCCTTTTAAAAAAGAATTTCCCCGATCCACTACGTTGGAATGATTTCAATGTTTCTCATTTTAATCAGCTCAAGAGTAAGCTCATTTCTGCTCCCATTTTGAAGTTGCCCGACCCGGAAAAATTTGGGGGGATTAAGACCGACGCGAGCAACGAGGACATTGGAGGTGTACTCCTTCAATATGAGGATGAGGGAACGAGTCATCCAGTTGCATATGCTAGTCGCCAGTTATTATCCCGCGAAAAGAGATATGCCACTATAGAGAAGGAAGCTCTAGCGATTATTTGGGTTATTGAAAAGTTTAAAATGTATTTGATAGGAAAAGAATTTCAGATAGGAACTGACCTCCGCCCGTTGGCCTATATTCGGAATGTAGGACACTCCAACAGCCGAATTATGCGCTGGAGTCTACTCTTGCAAGAGTACCAATTTAAGATAAATTACATAAAAGGTTCCGATAATCAGGTCGCTGACGCACTCAGTAGGAATGCGTTACCAAATAATGTAGATTAATTTGTAATTCGTAGGATTAGGATCTCCATGTATGTATATACCGTCTTGTACGACTTAAATTAGATTCTCCTGTAATATAATTAGTTAATGTATATGTCTGAATTTTGTGGCTCAATGTATATTTTTTTTCTCGTATGTGTATATATTTGTACCCATTAAATTACGTATAAATTCTTTTGTCCCATATGTACTAATTTTATATTATTTCATTGTTCCATGTCCCTTTTATGGTTAAGTTTGTATTAAAGGTTAGTTTCCCCTATAATCAAATGATCAACATAATCATAGGAATTGAGGTAATACTAGTTAGGTGCATGAAGGTACGGTCGGTGCAAGAAAGCGACTTCTCAACAACAGAGCTCTATGGTTGTCCCTTCTCTCTTATTTTTCGAAGTGACAACTTCCCCTGGAATGGAGGGGTGTGATAGAACGGTCTGAGGCCGCTTAAATTCAGCCGCTATCATATGTTTAGAAACACATGCTACCCACGTGCATCTGCGAGAGAAAGCAGAGCGCGTTATCGCCACCATAGCCAATATTTAATCAAGGAGGTTCATTCCCCCGTTTCGCCGCCATGCGTCGATTTCGCCAGATTGAGTTCGGCTTATGGGCAGATAAGGTATTTTCCTAGGCGCGACATGCATTTCTCCGAAGTCTCCCACTCAATTATCCCCTACGCTATGGAGACGGCTCCGGGTACTTATACATAGCTTTCCCCGATTGGAGCAGATCAGATCCCGATTATCATCGCGAGGCATCACGCCGATCCAGTCTCCCTTGCGCACATAGAAACTCTCTACCTCGAGAACTCCCTCATTGTCCAGAAGAGGACAATATCCCTTGAGTGCCAAGGTTCATGCCTTCGAGACGCCAAGTCAACAAGGCCCCCCCCCCCTGTTGTTCAGAAAGAGAACAACGTTAGAACAGCCAATGTTCTTTGAGCCCGTTTGACAAGAGAACATCTCCGATTTCCTGTCACAAAGATTGCTCGTACTTCCGAGCCCCACTCCGCTTTTACTCTTCGAAGACAGTCCTTTCCCTTTGCTAAGGACAACCCCCCGAAGAACCCTTCTGCTGCAAATCACCAGTGGACCGAAGATTCCTTCACATCGTCTTCTTCTGCACAACAACTTTGTAATTACGTAAGCAGAGCATTACCTTCAATCATCTAACCTTTTGTCAACGCTACCCTGTGCTTTAAATGGTTTAGCGAACCATTCCCCTCCTTTAATCTTCATTTGTTTACCTTTTTAAATCTTTCCAAAGCCTAATCCTCCGATTAGTCAGATATTCCCACGACCCTTTCCATTCTTCGTTTATGTAAACATTTAATTTTGTGTGTTGTTGATAGTTTAATTAATAAAACTATTTTATTAATGATAGGCATATTAGTTATCCTTGATCTCCGTTCCACTTCTTAAGCATATTGAAGATAAATAAGCCTCTACAGGCCCCCGTCCTTTTTGGACTAACCTCGTTCAATCAAATTACCACGCACTCGAAATATTAGAATAATTTCCTCAACAAATAGTTATATATGGTATATCGTCGAGAGCCTATTGTACGACACCTTACCAGATCCAAATAAAGCAAAGACTTACAGAGGAAGACATGCAAAAACGCGTAGCTAGGTGTGAATGTTTTTGTGACACAATCAAAGACAATCTAGACTGTTTGGATCATGTTTGGTTCTCTGGCGAAGCGTACTTTCTGCTGTTACGACATGTAAACAGCAAAAAATGTTCATTGTCCCCTAGGGGCACCATATGCTGTGTTACAGAGGCCGTTACAGTCAGGAAAGTGCATAGTATTGGTAGCAATCTCTAAAAATGGCATCATCTGCCCAGATTGGTTCGAAACCGAAAATTAGAGACCTCAAACAGTGAATACGAAGCGCTATGTGGCAGTGCTGAGGAAGTTTGGGGCATCACTGGGACGACGCTGATGGATCGATCGAGATGAACAGTGGTTTCAGCAAGACGTGGACACCCACTACACATCAAATGAATCCCTATCCTGGGTGAGAGATCGATTTTAGGAGAGACTTATCAGCAAGAAGTGTGACGTTGAGAGGGCACCGCATTCCCCCGACTTGCCCCCCCCTCCTCCCGCAGATTTTTATCTGTTGGGCTATCTCAAGTATAATGTGTACCAGAACAACCCTCAAACGATTGGTGAACTGACGGCAACAATCGCACCATAAATCAGGGAATTCCACAAAGAGAATTGTGTTCGATTAATTGACAATTTGGCGCGACTTATCCAAGTTTTGCTCTAACGCCGTGGAGCCCATTTGGAGCATATTTTGGAAAGAACATAACTCTTATGCAAATTGACCAAAATAAGTGAAACTTCGGGGAATGATCGTACACAGACTGAAGTTTAGTCAAGTAAATTTCTGGAAATTTGCTGGAACTTTGTAGGATTTAATAAAATTTTTATGGGTTCTCTTTCGGGGGTCACCCGGTATAAACAAATGAAAATGACGTACTTAAGGTTAAACTCTGCTCCTAAAGCCATTTGCGGCTCAATGCATAGTTGTGATCAACCATTATCTTAAACAATAGCCTCCTAAAATTATATTTATTTGACAAATATAAAGCAATGAAGTAGATTTTTGCTGTTTTCATAGAAAAGTAAAGGAAAAGAAAGAAATAAGGAAGAAAAACCATATAAATCGCAATATTAGGACATGACGATCAGTATGCCAAATAAGTCTCATAGTAATACGTAAAGGAAAAATTAACTTTATTTATTCAGCTCTATCATGTAAGGAATCAATGATGCATTATTTAAATTTAGAAAACAATAGTATTTGACATTTGATTCACAAGAGTATAGGTAATTTATAAGAGATAATACAAGAAGAAAATGAAGAGGTATGGAAATTACTAGAAAGACAAAAATATTTTAAGAGCTGATTAAGAGTTATGATGACACGCAAGGAATTTGTAATATCAAAAGATTCCACAAACTATATCTAAAGGGAATGCAAAAATTGAGTTCTAAACCTTCGTATTGCGGCACCCGCAAAACCTCATAAGACCTTGGAGCGGCTGAGTTAACATTGCTGAGTAAGAAACCGAAGTACAAAATAAAAAAAGTCTCCTCAACATAAGATGTATTAAAGCAGATCTAATAACAGATAAATGATCCCATATTTGACGAAAAAATGACGAATAGAATTGCTAATACGAGGGGTGGTCAATATGTTTTGAGAATGGGTAGGGCAAAACAGAGGAAGGGGGATGGCTGTTTGTGGGCGTGTTAGGACAAGTTATGAAAGGACAGGACCTGCAGCTGCACGCTACTGACTCGTCTAGTAAAGAAGCAGTATCTGATCGCAGATCGTCACTCACAAATTTGTCAAAAATGGAGAAGGTTGAGCACCGCGCAGTGATCAGATTTTTGACCAAGGAAGGCAAGAATGCAAAAGAGATCCATGAACGCATGGTTGCAGTGTACACCGACACCGCCCCTTCCTATGCAACCATTGCTCGCTGGAATAGTTAGTTCCACCATGGTCGTGAGTGCCTTGAAGATAACCCCCGTCCAGAACGCCCGTCAGACGTGACCATCGAGGACAATGTGGCGCGTGTGGAGAGGATCATCCTCGAAAATGGAAGGGTGAAGATGGAAGAAATCGAGCGAGAACTTGGAATATCACATGGAAGTGTTATCAACATCATCCACGACAATTTGGCCATGACCAAGATCTCTGCCCGTTGGGTCCCTAGAAACCTCACGCCCCATGATCGACTTCAACGTCGTCAAAGTCCAAAAGGCCAGAGTTGAACTAGCTGCCCTGCCCGAGTGCGGATTTAAGGAGCTCAACCATCCACCCTACAGTCCAGATCTGGCCCCTAGTGACTACTTTTTATTCCACCAGCTCAAAGTTGCACAGCGTGGACGCCGGTTTGGGGACGATGAAAATATCCAGCTTGCCGTTTAGGAGTGGATTGAACACCAGTCGGGAGATTTCTGATTATCGGGAATTCGAAGCCTCAGGGACAAGTGGCGCAAGTGCATTGAAGTCGAGGGTAGTTATATTGAAAAATAATAAAACAGTTTTCCTCATATCTCTTTTCAATATATCCGAATTGCAAAACTTATGGACCGCCCCTCGTATTATTATAATTGAAGCGGATGTATGTGACTTTGTAAAAGGAAATAGTTTGTTTAACGTGGCTGCGCCCATGGCATTTTGTAAGGCACAAAAAATAATAATCTGGTCAGTAGCAGTTTGTTTATGGGAGCAGACATAAACAGATTTATATATATATATATATATATATATATATCTTCATATAATAAAAATAAAATCTGTCTGTCTGTCTGTTTGTGCCTGTCTGTCCATCTATAAGAAGAAAGGTTAGACAATGTATCTAGAACTAAAAGTGGATTCTGAGAAAGATAATGGAAGTGATCCCGTGTCCCTAGGTACATTGAAAATTGATCTATAGGCCCGTTTCCAAACTTGCTCCGTCTGTTCTGATGAGAAAACGTAAGTTCGTTTTTTGTATTTATTTTTTTGCTTTTGTTGAACTAAGGTTTTTCCCTCATTGCTTTTTTCGTCTTTTTCTTCCTTGTTCTACTACGTAATTCTTGTTACTTGTTTCCTTTACGGTTGTTTTCGTCGGTACTTATAATCCTGTTCGTTTCCGGTGATCATGTTCGATTTAGTTGATATAAGAGAGATAGTTGTATATATCGGTTGTTCAGTCTTAGTCGGGTTGATTTTTATTCTATTTTCAAATTTAGGACTCAAAACGCTGCTTTTATTTCAATGGCTCACTATTTATCCCGTGCTTTATAATTCAAAGGAGGGCTGGTGAGCCATTGCAAGCTATGGTTCGTTTCAGTCCTTTGTCCTTTGAGTTTGTCCGTTATTTCACTTCGTGGTTTCGATCTCGTCAGCCTTGTAATTACCACATAGAAACTCTTTGTAAGTAACCTGTGCAAGATGACGCACTCGCCCGTGAAGATTCGGAATTTTTTGTTGAAAAGTAACTTCTTAACAACATCTTCATCATCATCATGCGTTTCCGTGACCCCCTTATACGCCCACTTCTCTCTACCTTCTCTTTTGGCCTTGTTGATGTCGTTTTGTTTTTTCCCCCTCGGTAAGGGGTATTAATCGCTTACATAAATTTTGAATTTGTAATCTGCTGCCTCGAATTTGTTTGAGAAATTTTCCTCTTCTTGTTTCTTTTCTATCTCCGAAGCTATTTTCTTCCTAGTTTCTTTTTCCTTTTCTTTTTCCTTTCTTCCAATTTATGGTTTATCTCCTTCTGTGTGTGTTGCCACATTAAGGTTTAAGATTTCCGAGGAGGTTGGGTTCTCGAGGAACCTTATCTTTTTCATCCCGTTGTGTTCAGTGTTTCAGAGAACGTTCCGGGTTTCCCAATGTTCATCAGGTACGCGTATAATATGCAAGTGAGAAGTCCCATTGAGGAATCATTTGGCACACTGAGGTGCGTTGTATTTTCCTTCATCTGTTGGACTGTGGCCTTTGCCACACCTGCATATGTTGTATTATTTCTACATTTCTGTCTGTTTTCCCCTTTATTTTCCTTCCTGTTAATTATTTCTTTTCTTGTAGGTCAAGCCATTGCCATGGTTCAGTGAGCTGCATCAAAATCTAGGCTTTTTTTAACCATTGTTTGGGCACAATTCTTCCGGAAATGTGCTTGTTGCACGTATTTCAAATAACTTGGTTCTTTATCTGTGCAGTTTTTTGTTGTATGTTCCTCCATTTTGTCACAATTGAAGCACATCTATTATTGATGTGCTTCTCTCTCTCCATGTTTTTCAGTGGGTCCTCTGCCAGACAATAACAATCCCTTCTGGTATATTTTACTCACAATCTCTGAATTTCTGCACATAATTTTAAATACACGTGTGTGTTCTACAAATTTAATAACTTCTAATATTTCGTTCCCTCGTTATCTTGCTTCTATTTCGTCTTTAATTTCTTCCTTTATATGGGAGCCTACCCACTGCTCGAATTTCCTGCAAATGAGGCTCCAATTTGCCGTTATTTGTGGTGGTATTTTTGCTTCCAACCCAATATTTTTTAATATTTCGGTGCCTTCCGTTGAAACTAGTCGTTCGACATCGCAACTCCGTGTGGCAAATGGCGATATACACATTTGACACGTCCAAAATTCCTATTGGGGCTACTTTTAGATTTCCGTATAAGATTTCAATATGTTTTCCTCGATCCGGTCTATTTCTTCTTTCCAGCGTCCTTGAGGATACATGGAGACATTCATGCCTGTCGCCTTACCTATGAGCGAGAGTCGCTCTTGCCATCTCCTTTTTCTTACCGAGCGCCCTGGGGTGCTCAGTGTTATTTTGTCGCTCTCCTCTATGTGCATTTTTTTCCGTCCTTACGTTACAACCTGTCTGTTTTTTTCTTTACCTCCATGCCCCTATTTTTTCCTAATTACTTTAATTTAATGAAAAACACTCCTCTACCACCCTGCCAAACTAGTGCTACTGCTATTTGGCGCTTCCACTAAATTTTGGGCTCTTAGTCCTAAGGACCCCCCTTCTTCGCGCTCTCTAATGGGGCTTCCTTTTGAGGTTCACTATACCCTACCTTAGTCTTTTTGAGCGCAGTGGTAGTAGCTATGTTGCTCTGTAGTAAGTGAAATGGTATAGAAGATCAGCCTTAAAATAGCAAAAATTGAGGATAGATTTCCCTATAGAGAATCTAACCCGCTAACTGGAAACAGGCGGAATCTCCACTCAGTCCAGCCAGCGCATATATTTCTTCTTTCTTCCTTCTAGTATTTTCCTCATTCTGTTCCGATGAAAATGTAGATTTTGCTTTAGCAGGCGCTCGGTACTTCGTTTAGAGTACGTATGATGTCTTCCAAATCAGTTCGTCAATAGAATCTTCTGATGTACTCAATAGTTGAAGATAATATGGATAGTAGTAGAAGATAGTTTGTGAAATAAATAAAAGTGGGTAGGTTTTATGCCTTGGTAAAGAGGGCATCGCTTTACTTTATTTACTGTGATTTTTCCGTCTTATTATTTTGTTCAGTGTATTTGTTGTACTAGTTTTTTGTATGTTCTTTTTCGTGTTTTTCTTTGTACTTTTGAGCTACTTTTGAGCTTTCGAACCTTTTTAGGCTGCCAAGTTCAGCGGTTCAACTCTAAGTTGTGTTATAAGTGTTTCTTTTGTTCTGTTAAATCGTTTCTTTCCTTGTGTTGTACTGTTACTTCATCGTGCATTAGTGTTCTTTGGTAAATGTTAGTATTGTTATCCTCAGAGCAGAGATCGGAACTTGAGAACTATCAGCTCGGGTGACTTTCTCTTGCTGTCTGGCAGTAATCTTGATGTTGCCACCTGTTCCTCGTAGTTCCAGGATAATATCATTTGTTAGTATTGACCAGACTTTTTTTGCCCATTTTCTGTGTTTGACAGATCCCTCTGCCGAAGATGGTCACGCCTTCTGGCTTTGTTGATGGATAGGGATGCGGAGTTCTGTACACGCTGGAGTTTTATCATAGAAGACCTGTTGACTGCTTAGGACACTACTGCAGGGCAGATAAGCTTAGACTGTATGAACATTAGGTATATTTTCCTAATATTGGTCGAGCTAAGACCTCTAAATCTGTACAGCTTGGAGATTTCTCTCTTCGGTAGATTCTGCCTCTAGTGTATTGCCTAGAGTATCCGTGGTAGGAGATATTTAGCCCCAGAACAGTACCTTCGGTGGAGTAACCATAGCTCCTCCCATCTATTACGACGGTCCAAGTAAACTGGCGGCTTAACTGGACGATCCTGAACTTATCCCTGTTGGTTCGGAACTTCCATCGTCTCTCATACTTGTTTATTTGAAGATTTCAGCTATCGTTCGATTTGCATGGTCCCTTGCTTTCCTTTCCGTACAGGAATGATTTGTGTGATGTCATCTGCGAATTACAGAAAAATCGTATCCCTGTGTATCGGAGTAGCAAGGTCGATTGTGAAGACTAGGTAGAGCAGAGGGTCAGGCAACTTCCCTGGAAAACGCACGTTTGGAGTCCAAACTATGGTCCTCTGTATCCCACGATCATCGGACATGTCCTTCTGAGCACAGAGGATTCTTTCCAGGACTGGGTTTAGCTGGAGGCTTAGTATCTTGTATTGGAGTCCTTTTAGCCACATCTTGTCTAGGGCCTTTGCACGATGTCTACATAGTAACCCTTCACTTGGCCATATACATTTCGGAGGAGTTAGGAGAGCCAGGACCTTGTCTGTCCTAACTCGCTCAGTAGAGCTTGAAGCCTAAGGGCTAAAATCTTTTCAAAGAACCTCCTAAGTATTTTGAGGAGAGAGATCGGGCGATAGTTATCCACCTAGTTTGAGGCTTGTTCTCTTTCGGAAAGAAGATGATTCTTATATCTTATACCCGCCATGGAAGTAACCTGTATTCAGTGCTGCATGCATAGTGCTTACAAGGTCCTGATTAATTTTCCGTGGGGGAATTCACTATGTTATTTTGCGTGATCCCACACCAGCCAAGTGCCCTTTGTTCGAAGGAGCCTATGGTGATCAGTGTTTCTTGAAAGGTAATGGAGCGCCCATGGTAAACCATCTCTCTTTTTCGAGATACTTCCGGGTGTGGGCGGGTCCTATGTATCATTGTTTCCAGGTCCTCGAGCGGTTGGACTTTGAAGTCCTAGTCGAAGTCATCGTTATGTTCAGAAGATATCGCAAAAAATGTTTTGCACTGGTTTCTGAATCTTCTTTCGAGAGATTCCGGATCCTCTGTGATGTCGTGGTCGTCTTTGTTTCATGTTCAATGCTTGGGAGGCAATTCCCTAACTCTTCGGATATTTTTCCATAAAATTAAACTACTGTTTTTCCTGTCGCCAAACGGTTGTATAGGAAGGTCGGAAAGTCTGGTCTGATCCTCTGGAGAGAATGAGAAAAGATTTGAAAGATATTTATTCATCCAAGCGTTAACGTAAATTCAAATAGAACGGGACAATCAGGAAGATGGAATTTTAAGAACAATTTTCATGTTCAATTCCAACTTTTAGCTTGAGTGTTGAGAGTTGGCTTTTCTTTATTGATTAATGAAGAAAATCCAACCCTCAACACTCAAGCTACAAGTTGAAATCGAACATTAAAAATGTTCTAAGAATTCCATCTTTCTTATTGGCCCGTTGCCTTTGAGCTTACGTTTAAGCTTGGACTAATAAATACCCATTCAATACTTTCCTCATTCTATGACTGCTTATCATCTGGGTGGTTCAGTAGTACTAATCGCTACGTGGTACAGTGCTTTACTTAATAATTTTTTTCGGATACTCATGTTTTCATAAAGTCAACTGTTGTTTTTAGCGTAGACTGTGACTATTGAGAAAAATCCAATGTATCCTGCGTTCTAAGGTGAGTTTTATTTCTTCGCTGGCCTCAGTGGAAGATAGTGAAGGGAGAGGACAACATTTTTTTTGTCGCGCCCAAAGGTAAAGTGGTGAAAATCTATTTTGTTTATGGACATCATTCACTAATTTTCATCCACCTTCTCCTTTCTCTGGAAATGGCTCCCTACACATACATACACACACCCAAAACTCGGTCTTTCTTTCATCTTTCCCTTTTTCCACCCTCGAGTGAAATGAAAGAGTGATGAAGGAGACACGGCGAATTGCCTTAAGGACATTGCCTGACCGGACAAAACTGGACAGGGGTAAGTCTTTGAAAAAATTATGGAGATCTAAACATTGCGTTGGTCAGGCTAATTGATATACCCAACGAATACTTGGCGATCTGTATGGAGGAAGAGGATGCTGAAGCACTCACCTCCCCGCGTGCCGCAGAGACCATTAAAAACTAAATCTACGACCAAAGGTACCACTCCAAATCCGATTAAACAGGAGTATCCTCTTCCGCCGTCTCGACCCTTGGGTTGGAGGTCACTCACCCGAGGAGACTCGCCAGAATCACACTTGGGCTAAAGTAGCTGAAATTATTAAACTTAAAGGCTACACCCAGGTATTCAACGTGGTTTTGTTGAAAACCTCGATGGCAAGAAAAACAAAGCAGAAAGGCCTTCTTCTCTTTCATGTCCCATTCTGCCCTGAGCAGATCAAGCAGGAAAAGTTCGTTGACTTGCAAAGGTGCTTTAGGTGCTACAAGTACAACGAACACATTACCGCAACATGCCTGAATGAGAAAACTCTGCACTGTTCTATGTGTCCCGAACATAGTCACGCCTGGCGACACTTCAAAAGTGAAGTACAGAAATGCCTTAACTGTGTCTGGCCTTCACAAATTAAAATTTCAAAGGAAAAAGGCAAAAAAGAAGAGAAGAGAAATGCCAACGCCACCTACGCAAAGGTTGCCAAGGCCGCTATTGCCGAGAATAGTGTGGCCGCAAAGCTCACTTTTCTACAAATAGAGAACGAGAAATCAATGAAAATAATGTATTGTATATATTATGTACATATTGTAGGACTAACACGAACTGACACCTTTGTGAAGGAGATGATAACATGTTAGTGAAAAACGGCATGGAGGAAATGTGGTTTCCCGAAAACCCTTCGTCAGATGAAATATTTCGGGTAAACCTCCAGCCCATAAGTGAAAAAAGCTGCCAAATAGTCTCCGGCCTAGAGCAATGCCCAGTCACGCGATTCTCGGATCCAGGCTATGGCAGCGAGGCAAAAACTTCATGCAAAGAGCACTACAAATACAGACACAAAAAGACCTACAAATTCACGTAAGGAAGGGATGGCTGCCCCATATGTGAGGCCTAAAACGGTGGAGCATTTGCTCTGTCGCAAAAGGGCCTCGCATTCAGATCGTCTGAGTAGATCCTCGTCCTTAAAAAATACGGAGTCTAGATATATGTATGTATTACTCGAAAATGATGAACGTTCGAGTGTAAGCTGCCGAAAGCAACTAATTTCAAGAGGATGCAGACCCATAAGAAATTGTTAATGGTCTGAAGACCGGATAATTTAAATGATACTACTCTGATGACACTCTAGAAAAACTAGGGGAAGTTGGCCTCCTTCGTGGATACCTGAAGTTCTCGTGCAACGCTTTTGTTGTTCTTTCGGACTCTGAGTTCCATTAGAAAAGCTCTGGTAAGGAGATGACTCCACCTTACACCCCTAAAGGTGCAAATGTAGAGGGAAGATAAACGTACGTTGTTTAAACAACTACGCTTCACTGCAAGCGTAGTGTCAAAAGCTCTACCGTGGAATTAAATTAGACCTCACCATGATAATGTGAACTCGCCTAATATGACAAAAAAAAACAAATTTAACAAATAAGTTTTTGACCTTCATTACTATAATTAGTAGCGGAAAACCCCGTTTGCTACAAAGGCTTGAATGCCACTACACAATATTACCACAAATATAAAGACTCTACTCAAACTTTAAACAATGCCAGAGATACCCTCTCACCGGGAACTTTTCTATGCTCAATGTTCGAACACTGTGATCAACTCCTTTTTCCAAATGCCAGACATACCCTTTCAGCAGGGACCTATCTCTGTAAAAATTTTCTTTTTTAATTATTCTTAAATACTTACGACACCTAGGGATACCCTTTTACAGGGATCGAAAAGTTTTTGAACTCTGACAAAACTTTCTTTTCTTATCTGTTCAAAATTTTCATCACTATACCCCACTATACTATATATGTCTATTTTCACCATACTTTCATCAGTAAAACAGAAAAAGAACAGTTACAAGGAACTACAAGGAGCTACAAGGAAAATAAGTACCCTAGAAGACCTTACGGTCCATACCAGGAGGGTAATTTTGGCGCAATCTTCGAAGGTGTCCGTTGGCAACCTCAAAGATCACTCGCGAGGATCTTAACGGCGATTTCGCAAGACTTTATCTAGTCTTGACTTGAATTGGTCAACAGATTCACTGTAAACAACTTCATTCGGAAGTGCGTTTCAACTACCGCAGATCCTGTAATTGAAGAATTTCCCACACAGATCAAGGTGGTTTAGCTTCAGTTCAAGTTTAAAGCCGTGATTTCTTGTTCTCCCCTCGCTGAGCTGGAAAATATCCCCGTAGTCCAGGCTGTCGAAGCCTCGAAGTATTTTAAACACTTCGGTAAGCTGACCACGTAGTTTCCGGGTCTCCAGCAAGAACATATCTAATTCCTTTAATCTATCTTCATAACTTTTATGTCTGATAGATGGAATCAGTTTGGTTGCCCTGACTTGCACGCGTTCCAATTTTGCGATGTCCTTTCGAAATGAAGGACTCCAAAATTGTACGGCATACTCCAGGTGCAGTCAGACGAGGGAGTTGTACAGACACAGTACTATCTCCTTGTTTTGATATCCAAACTGTCGCTTTATATACCCTAACATCCTTTGGGTTTTCTTCTCCACCTCAATACACTGTTTCGAGAACTTGAGGTCACTCGTGAGAGTTACACCCAAGTCCTTTTCAGTGTCGGTGGATTCATGATCAGTGCCCTTAAGGATATAGGGTGATTGAGGATTTCGGTGGCTGATATGTGTATCACTTTACATTTGTTTAGGTTGAAAGGCATTTGCCACGTATCGACCACCCCACAATCTTTCGAATATTATCTTGCAGGCGGGCAGTATTTCCATCCTTTGCAACGTTCATACTAAGCTTGGTATCGTCGGCAAATTTATAAATCTTGGAAATCATGTCACCGTCCATGTCGTAGACGTAGATGAAGAATAGTAGTGGTCCCAGGACAGAACCTTGAGGCACTCCGCTAGTAACGGGCACCCACTCAGAAGCCTGTCCATCCACCACCATCTGTTGCTGTCTGCCACTTAGCCAGTTCTCTATCCAGCCTTCTACTTTTCTGTCTATGCCCCGCGCTCGCACTTTCCGGAGAAGGCGGCGGTGTGGTACCTTATCAAAGGCTTTCTGAGAATCTAAGTAGACCATATTCCCCACTTTGTTCCAATCGTGCTTACTGAAGACGAAGTGAAAGAATTCCACAAAGTTCGTCAGGCATGACCGTTGCCTTCGGAAGCCGTGCTGAGAACTCCTCAGTAGCAGGTTTGACTCTAAATGCGACGTCATTTTGTCCACCATCATGCTTTGCATGAGTTTCCTGACTATCGAGGTCAGACTGATAGGTCGGTAGTTCGAGGGTTGGCTTCGGTCTCCTTTCTTGAAGATAGGAGTCACCTCCGCTTCACGTTAGTCTCTAGGAACGCATTCCGTCCGGATTAACATGTTGAAGATGGCGCTCAGGTGTCGTGACACTTGATCACGCACTTCTTTCAACACTTTAGGTAGAAACCCAACCAGGCCAGGTGACTTATTCCTCATTAGGTCACTGATCTTCTTTTTTATTTCTTCCTTGGTGAAGTGCGAATCCTCCAGCTTTTCCTTCGAGTAGGAATCCGTCGGCTGAGGGATGGGATCCAACTCTTCAGTAAACACTAAGGAGAAGTAGTCGTTGAGGAGGTTAGCATTTTCTGCATCTGAGTGCTTTAATGTCCCCTCCTCATTCCTCAAAGGGCCAATCGTTCCAAGGATTGGTTTACGGCTGTTGACACATCCAAGGACTCCTTGGGATTCTCTTTACAGAGTCTCGCCACTCGGAGTTCCTCAGACCGCTTAGCCGCCCTTATGCTGGACTTCACTCTCTTGGCTAGCCTCCGGTTTTCGTCAAAGTCACCCGAGATCTTCGATTGCCGGTACACATTTCTATTCTCCCTAAGCAGGTTGCAGGTTGCCGATTTCTCGATTCAACCACTTTAGTTGAACAGAAGACCGACGGGGGCATTTCAGAGGGATGCAACGCGATTGAAGACTCATGAATGTGGTTTTTAAACTGTATCACGAGTCTTCAAGAGCCTCGCACAATTCTAGTCTCGCGTCAGTCAGTCCAGCGCGTAGACCTGCAAAGTCTGCTCTTCTTAAATCAGGTTTCCTCGATTTACTAGTTGCAGGCTCTGCCTTAGGGACTTTGACTACAAATCTAATTAGTCGGTGGTCACTGCCACCGAGCTCTTCGCCAACAGAGAGGTCCTCAACGATTTCGTCCTCAGAGGTGAAAACCAAGTCGAGGATATTGTCTCCTCTCGTTGGCTCTCTCACCCATTGAGTGAGGAACTCGTTGTTCGCGAACTTTAGGAGTAGTTCGTTCTCGCCACAGCGTTCTCTGGTTTCCCAGTCAGCTTGTGTGTTGAAATTCCCCATGACGATACACACTCTGTCTTCGACAAGTTCTCCTAGTAGCTGGTACAGATCTCTGTCCTTTTCAACGAATTGGGAAGGAGGTCTATAAAGCACCAGGTTCCTGTATTTGGCAGGACCTATCTCTAGGTCAACACCTAGTAGTTCATGGTCGGATACGATGTTGCAATCCGTCGAGTTGAGAGTATCCTTGATATAGGACATCACACAGCCACCCTCTCTATCTGGCCTATCTTTCAGGAAGCGCTGGTAACCGGGAATCGTGAATTCACCTTCAAAATCTCGGCTTGAGGTTTTTATCCACTGAATTTGATCACGCAAGTTCGAAAGCTCAGCTAGTTTTTTGGTTTTTAACAAACACTATAACTTGAAAGAAAAGAGATAAACCTAGAAGTAATTTACCCTCTGCAGGGTGGAGAGAAAATAATAAGGAAAATAGAAAGTTTTCAAAGAAAATTAATTAAGGCTAAATACACAATGGTTTTCAACTATATGATATGAATTCAATAAAAACTGCTACCGAGTTATACCAATATATATATATATAATATATATATATATATATATATATATATATATATATATATATATATTAAGAAAAGTTATTGCAGTAACGCAATTAATTATGCCGTTAAAAAGCTATTTTTTGGCAAACATACTCTTCATCAAAGCCCTCGGAAGGAGCTCTTCTCACATAAACGAGAAAGTAACACTTAAAATAAGCGTTCTCTCAGATAGCCAAAAACCTATCTTTCGATCGGCCTTTTCAAGTGGAGTAAAACTAATTTTCCATTCTCTTCGATAAGCAGGGGTGACACTTGAAAAGGCCCCCTCGAAAGATCGTTTTTGGGCTCTGAGTTAGTTGACTTATTTGCTCTTTAATATAAGGAGTACGAGTAATTCAAACCTTAGAGTTTATTGCGTTAGAATTTATGTTGGAGTATTATAAAAGTGAAATGAGCGATAAAAATTTTGGTCGCAACACTATCGGCACATCAAAAAAGGTATAACTATGTCGAATACCATTTGAACAAAAGACTGGAAAACTTGCAAGAAGAGTAAGAAGAAAGAGGGGATTAAGAGATTGGTTAATGTTTTATAGCCAAAGTAAAGTACGGGAGGAGGAATCTAAATTTAGCGAAGGGGAAATGTATTTGATCTACATGGAATTTTGAATTCTCAAAGAGACAGGATGGGAGATAGTTTTTAAAATTTTAATAGTGTCTTATGTTAACTTTGGTTTTACAATTGATTGAATTAACTCAACAGGTGAGAATTCTTTCTTCAATAAAACTTCCCCACTACTGTGGCTAATTAGTATATGGCAGCTGAACAATTCGCCCCTTGCCGGAGTCTCTCCTTACAATTTGGGGGTGGGGTTTAGTTATGAAAATTATCTTAAATTCGTGATAGAAAAGAACCTTTGTAGTGCATTTGTAATTTTATTTTTTAAATTTTTACTTTTAAAAAACAATATCCTGAAAAATTATGTAACGTATACAGTTACAGAGAGATGTAAATTTAATTTTGGCCTAGCAAATATTGTTTAAAATTTTAGATATGGTCTTCTTCATCAAAGCTACAGCAAACCAGATAGTTTTTTTAAAACCTACCATAATTTCAACTTTATAAAAGTTATAGTGTACTACGAACAAATCTTATATGTTTCGAAAATTAATGTTTTTAAGGCAATAATTTTATGGGAAAAATCCGTAAAACTGAAGAAGTTTGAAATTCTGATAATGAATAGTATTAGAATTATGATATACTCGTACATGGTTGGCAGATGGCAGGAGTCTATTGCATGAGTCTTCAGAATTAAATAGGAAAATTTAGTCATTCGAATGCTATTCTTAATTTTTAAACCTTTTAAATAATTAATTTGTTCTTCCAGTACTAGAAAAAAAGCGAATCAAACAGCCGAAAGGGTTCATTAAAGAAATGAAAGAAGTTTATTCAATATATAAAAAAAAATTAGTATAATCAATTTAGTACGGGACTAGTTTCTGTATTTCTCTAACATCTTTAATTGCACCAGGAAAAAAACTGGTGCACAATAATTGCAAAAATTGACTAGGCTGGCATAAGAAGGAATATGGAGTGATTTAAGGTATGATGGAGGAGGATTGGTTCATAGGATGGGCTAAAGATAGTTTAAGGTTTGGGAGATTCTGTCACAATTTTATATGCCAGTTTGGGCCCTAATGAATTTAGGATAGAACTGTTGAATTTGCAAGTTCCTTCAGACATATAATTTTTAATTCTTTAATTAATATAGATTCTTTCATACGTCGCTATAATAGGAATCCTATTTTTTAAAAGCACTGGCGGTTATATTCCCTTCTCTTTTTATCCTCCTAATATTCGTAGGCTCGTTTACTAAAATTCCCACTTTCATATATACACGATTTTGGACAATTTTTGAAAAGAATTAAATACTTTCCTACGAGTTCATTATTTCTTTTTCTGTTTCTAAAATATTTTATGTTGGTATGATATATTTAAAAGTTTTATTTATATTATTCTTCTCAGAAAAAAAATTTTAAGTTTCAAAATGAGTTCAAAGACCGAACATCCCTTGTAGCGTGGCTGGTTGTCAGTGATATGGCAGCTATAATTATTTCCTTTTTAATTGCAAGACCTTTTCGAGTTTAGCTCTTTAATAAAGGTAAAATATTTTATTTCTTGACCTTCAAATGCCATATAAAAGTATTTCAGTGTTTCCCATTGCGCTTCAAAAAATTATTCTTGGACTGATTTTACACCTAAATCGGATGGCATGGTGATGAGATTCAATGGGAAGTCTCTTTTGGGTGAAGCAGCCGTGTTGCTTTGACTACTGCATCCTTCATTTCATTGAACATGGATTCGACCTTTTCATCCCATTGTAGAGAGGAATTGGAACGGCGCTCTTCGATCTTTACAATACGCTTGTGAGCGGAATTACAGTAGAGTATAGGTGGCATGTTTTATAAATCTCTTAAAGAAATCTTAAGCCAAGAAACATCCGTAACTGTTACAGTGTAGTAGGCCTAGGATTATCCCTAATCGCAATTATCTTATCTCCCTATAAGAATATGCCTTGAGGTCCAACTTAGTATAAAAGGTTGATTCAATGTACCAAACAGATACACATTGCAATGTTGGCTTACAGACTACGCAATATTAATAATGCAAATACTTGCAAACACTGTTGAAAATATTGAGCCTCGTGTTACTTGCAATGATCAAATCATCAACATAGGCAAACACAAAGCTTAGATCATCCAAAATATGATTAATACAACTCCGAAATATTAGAAGAAACTGAAAATTAAATGAAAGAGAACGCACCACTCAACATGCCCAGGGGCGTTAAACTTTCTGATTTTACGATTGGCAATGGCTCCCTTGGAACCTGTAAAGATGCAGCCTTAAGATCCATCTTCAACTTTTTCGCAACTTTGTAATTTCAGCGAAGTCAGTTTAAATAAGTCATGAATATTTATAACGGATAATGACTGGGGTTAGTTGTCTGAATTCTGACTGCGATGGACCATAATTGCGTTAGGGGTGGAATTTAGTTTCATTTTGCCACCTCTTTCCAAATTATATTTTCTCCTTAAGAACACTCAATAATGTAATAGACAATTTCCCCGGTCTATCCAAAAGTTTAGGGCCAGTGATAATAAGATGATGGTAGTAAGGAGATATTTTTGGTATCATTTTATGATTGCAGTGATCAATCTGTTTATATAATTCATTATACTTATTGAACAACTGATAGATTGGAGAATCACTTGAAATTTAAAAGCAAAGTGAAGGAGAAAATTTACTCCTATGAACAGCCAGTATTAATAAATAGGTCGTTCCGTCTACCATACCCACAAACTTTAAATCGACTAGGATAGTGAAATGAATTAGAAAATCATCTAATATTGGAAAATTGATATCACGCCCTAAAACCTCGTCTTAACCCTAACGAAAGATTTCGCGGCCGCTCACCGAATTGGGGATCACTTTGCACTTTGAAATGGGACGTGAGTTTCCTCATGGTGTAGATATAACGAACCTAATATCCACCAGCAATGTTCTTCTCTTAAAGGGGTCTATAGCGTATAGATAGGGAGTTCGGGGGAGACAGTGATGAGATGCTCTAAATTGGAGGCAATGTCTGGCCTTAACATCTTCTAACCTTCAATTGTTGAAGTTATTATCATACGTAGTTCTTATTGTTTATCATCCTACTTTCTTTTCTGAGTTCTCTGACACGTTTAAAAAAAAGAATAATAGACTATACCCAATAATTTTCCTTAAATATTACATCATGGAATGCGTATTTACATGCAACATTAAGATGGAGTGGAAAATATTATTGGGGACAACAATTCCTAACTTTCTCGTGTATACATCTGCATATAACACACACTATGGACCAGCTTTTGAGAATTCAGAAGCTTTCTTCTGATGAGAACCAGGCTGTAGGCCTTGTGTTGCATCTGAGGTTCATTCCTCAAGCGAAAAGAGCGCTTCAAAGTACGCTTTAAATAAACGACGGATCTACCTCAGTCAGGAGAGAAAGCTCTTTCTCACCCAATTTCTAATAAAGAGTCAATAGTTACTAATGTTTAAATTTACCTGTTTTTCTCATAAGATTTTTTTGCCCCACCAGAGAAAAACGCATATGCCATTTATATTTCATTCAAGTATTTTTATACGAGACTGTTTGTAAAATTTATTTTCATTTACTTGGAAACATGGAGAATGTTGTGAAAGTTCTATCGTAAATGCAATAACTAATCAATTTAGTATTTTGTTGTTCCATAGTACAGGGAAAATAGTCTTCGCTTTAATATATGTATAAATATTCATTCATGTTACGATAAAACACTCCACATAAAAAATATTCCTCAAATTTAGTGTCAAGTTCCGAACGATCTTGGCGGCGCCCAAATGTGTTAGTAAAAATTCACAACGCAATTTATATTTTAATTATTTTAAAAGTGAGTTAAGAACAGTATGAATAAATGAAAGAATTGACAAAGTATTATCAACAGAATGGAGAAAAACTATTTATAACTTACGTATGATAGAATAAAATAAGAGAAGCGTCTAAACCATGGTTGAGAAAAGGGAGAATCGAAATAAATTTTGTCAGACATTTATTCTGCACATTAGAGAAGCTCTAAAAATATTTACCAGAGGAATTAATAGCAGGCGAACATTAATGAATGAATCTAGTTTATAGGATGGCCCCCCGCAATATTTATTCATGTACTTACAGATTGTGGTTGAATCGCCTTATTTTTTCTTAAAAGTAGTCAGCAAAACTCCTCACATTTAACGCCACAAGTATAGGTGGCCTTTTGTTGTCACCTCGCCTTTTTAGGCAATTATCAGTGAAAATATAAAAACTTTGAGGTAATACTTGAGTTTGGAGCGCACGCTGGGGAGCGCTATTTCTGGGCTACAATTTAAGCCTTTTGACGTCAGACGGTAGCTTCAGATGTGGCCAATGACGGCGTTGTATTTGTTTTGGGGTATCTATTCTTTATTATTTAGTAAATACCTACACTTCTACTCGATTATATTAATTAGTAACGTAATTAATTGTTCTATGCTTCTTAATGTTTTAGGGGGGTTTCGTGTTCCTATTTCGTTATTTTGTTTAAAGGTAAATAGGAAACGCTCCGGGAATTTTGACAGTTTCGTGATGGATTCTTCGTCTACTAGTTGCGCCGGGTTACTCTTCGAATAAAAGCGAAGATTTGCAACAGAGGTGGAAAAGAAGTGTGGCTTGATTATAATGGTGAAAGGTAGAGATGGTTTAGATTAGGGCGTGAAGTGATTATATTTTAGGTAATTTAAACTACGATAGTCACGCCGATATTTAGTAAGCTTTATTACTTCGATAAAGGTGCAGAGCCGACCTCATTAATTATAGCCTAGAAATAGCGCCCCCTAGCGTGCGACCATAAACTCAAGTATTATCAACTTTAATAATTTCCATGAAGAATGTCAAAGGTATCCAGAATATAACAAATAAGCACGTTCATACTTTTGAAAAGAATCATTATGGCTTCCTGGCCTAACTTTATTCTTTCTATATTCATTTATTAATAGTTAATTACCTTTTTTACTTGTAATTGCTTGACATTTAATAATTATAATTCACATACCGATGTAAAAGTTTATGTTACGTTAACTTCCAAAACAATAATCAACAAAATCTTTTAATATTTTAGTTAATGCTGTATATGATTTGCTTGTTATCCACTAAAGAGAAAAGGGATTTTGTATTCTGTTTACTTTTTAAACACATTGATTGAAGGAATCACTTTCATCCTCCCCTCTCGCATTTAAGAGTGCATCATATCGGGACTGTTTTGTATAGTAGTTGTCTATTATTCAACTTTCTATTTTATAAAATTTCAGAGTAAATTGAAAAACAGTCGCTTCTCTTGGTTATCTTTTTGTATTAGATTTTAAAAACATTCTACAAACAGTGCATTAAGGCGGAGAAAAAGGCCCAAAGGATGCTAGGCTATTTTAAGCGCCAGTTTGGTTATCGGAACCAGGAGATTGTACTGTGCCTGTACAACTAACTTGTCCGACCGCACCTGGAGTATGCCGTACAATTTTGGAGTCCTTCATTGCGAAAGGACATCGCGAGATTGGAACGCGTACAAGCCAGGGCAACCAAGCTGATTCCCTCTATCCGACATAAAAGTTATGAGGATAGACTAAGGGAATTAGATCTGTTCTCGCTAGAAACCCGTAGACTGCGTGGTCAGCTCATCGAAGTTTTCAAAATACTTCGAGGGTTCGACAATGTTGACTACCGGGATATGTTCACACTGAGTGAGAACAGAACGCGCAATCACGGCTTCAAACTTGAACTGAAGCGTTACAACCGCAATCTGTGTGGAAATTTTTTCACCTACAGTATCTGCGGTAAGTGAAACGCACATCCAGTGGAAGTTGTCAACAGTGAATCGGTTGACCAGTTCAAGTCAAGACTAGACAAAGTCTTGAAAAGTGGCCGTTTAGGGACGCAAAACAATTGAGCAGCCTTGTGCCCGCTCAATTGCTAGTCCAAAGGTACCCTCTTTGAATGGACCGTAAGGTCTCCTAGGGTACCTTCTTTCCTTGTTGTTACTCCTTGTTGTTATTTGAATTAGTCAAAAAGAATCATAAACGTACGTTTTGACTCTCTTTTTCGTCTATTATTGATGATAAATCTTTCTGCCTTTTATATATTAGGAATAAAAAATTGAGTGATGAAGCATTTACCACATTCTATTATTGCTAAACCTGCTGCTAACAACTTCTCGAACGGTAACTAATTTTGCAGGCTAGTCGCTGATCATCTTCTATTTACTCACACTAGATCGTCACCTGGTGGAGCAGGGAACTTATGTACTTCCTACCTCCGGCATCCGATTAAGAGGGGGATTAAAAACCCTGCATTCATTCCTTTTTTTTCTCCTTCCTACGAAAACCATCTTTCTTTTCTCTTTGCTGTATTTTTATAGGGAGTGGAATGTGTAGCCAGAGATTAGGTACTTTAAGTGTTTTCCAACCACCTCATTACCATTTTTCCAAACCGATGATGGATATCTAGCAAAAACAAATCGAACGAGAAGAAAAAGAATATCGACCAGAACGCTCATACTCCCTCGATATTATAGCTCACAGAGAATGAGTTTCGCAATCACTTGTGTCCTCTACCATTTTTTCTTCAGTGGTAGCTATCCCTATTCGCCTTCCTTTTTAGAAAAGAAATTTCCCCATTGCCATCTCTACTGTCCCAAAGTCCCCTTAAAAGAATAGGAAATGTAGAAGTATGCTCCTTCACTCCAAATGAGAGATCAGTGCCGGTGCAAACACCTTAAAAAGGGGGTACGCTGAAATACTTCTCTAGGGCCTGCCTAAAGGTTTTACCTCACGTGGGTAGAGATGAAGGGTGTAGCACGTGCTCTAGTTCCTTTAGAGATCCCTATCGATGGCAGTGGAAAGGTCCTCCTAATTCTCCAATTTATTCCAAAGCAGCCGAAATTGACCTCCCTCTGGGGCATTTGTCTCAGAAAGTCCTAGTTGACAGCCCTGACTACTGGTAAGCAAAGTTATATTATTCCGAGTAAATAAGAGCCCTAAAATTTTATCTTTGTTTAACTTCGGTAACTTTTTTGTGTTATAATCCCGCCATACTTGTTTTGACCATATTCACTTCGAAATTTTTTAATGTTTCCTTAAGTTTCAGTTACTGACTGTTACTCTCCTAATTCTTAACCTGCAAGCCATGGGTCGAGGCCGGTATGAAGGTTGGCGAAACTCACTGAGACAAACTTATAGATTGATAGTTTTAGCAGTTGGAGTTCAATCCTTACAAGTATAACTGGTACCATAAAATGGAAAAATGTGAAATATTTATCATAAAAATACGAGCAACTACTAAACAATACAATGTAATGTACCCCATAAAATATATTCCAGTATGCAAGTTGAACATGAACTTGCACAGCTGTTTATACAAAGAGATTCTTAAATTAATTCACACAACAGGAGTCTCTCGTTAATCTCCTCCGTCACTGCCAAGTTCAGCTAGGATTACAGAGTAATTAAATTCCGAGTTAACAATCATGCACTCCTTAAATGATCAAATTTATCTTACAAATAAAACTCACAAAGGAGGTCAACGATCTAATCTAATATGTGTGATCTTTGACAGAAATGACTCCATACGTTTTAACTCATCGCTCCAGCTCTATTATTAAGGATCATAGAGGTTCACCAAATTGGTACTCATTACGTGATAAGGAAAAGATAAACATGACCCATATATGTACAGAAATGCTTTAAAGAACAATGTGGAGAATTCCAACGAATGGTGTTTCCACCACGTTTACACGACCAGAACCAAGCCTTTTTTATGGTTTTTATGGCTAAGGATATGAGAGTGAGTCACAAGTAGTCACAAAGAATATTAGTACCTCAAAGGACATTGCTGACCATACTGAGGAGATACTAATTTTGAAAAGCTCTAACCTGTAGCAAGAGAAAAAGCATAGCACAGTTAAAGGCTCTCCCACCCGCCTTTGCGAGTTAAGAAAGCGGAGAAGGTACCTGATATTGATGTGAGAAAGGACACAATCAGGAAATTTTAAAAGAATAGCTGAAACCTCTTTAACTTACTTTTATAATCTACGTTATCCTACTTTCTTTACATATTCATGGATTAGATTATCCAGTCTAGATTTGAACTGTTCTACAGACGAACTATTTACCATCTCGACCAGAAGATTTTTCCATGTACCGCAGAACTTATACGAGAGGTAGTTCTTGCAACTACTAGTCTGGAATGGGGTAAAATCCAGTTTGTAACCATAGTTACGAGTTGGATTTGTATTCAACGTGAACATCCTTCTGTAGTCCATGTTTTGGATACCCCTTAAAATCTGAAATGTCTCTATTCGCTGGCCTCGTAATCGGCGGGTCTCCAGAGAGCAAAGCCCTAATTATTGAAGCCAAGGCTGAAAGCCTTTGTATCTTAGTGTATGAAGTAACTTGGTGGCCCTAGCCTGGACCCGTTCCAGTCTATCTCCTTATTCAGTGTAATGGACCAGAATTGAAAGGCGTACTCTAGCTGTGCTATAAATTTTGAGGACAATCTCCTTGTTTCTGAAGCGAAATTGCCACTTTATATATCTCAATAGTGTTTGTACCTTTTTTTATACATCAGAACACTGACTGAAAATATTTAGGTCGCTCCTGATTTGCACACCCAAGTCTTTTCCCATGTTAGTCACCTCCAGAGCTCTACCCAATAGTGGTAGTCTTCTCGAGGATTGGCATTGCCGATGTGCATCACCTTGCACTTTTTAAGGTTGAATGGCATCTGCCAAGTCATGGCCCACTCCCCTAACTTATGAAGGCGATTTGTAGGCTTTACACTCCTTCGCGTCAGCTCACGCTCCCTCCTAACTTTGTATCTCCGCGAACATGAATATCGAGCAATGAAACCCATCGTATATATTATTTATATAGATGATGAAAAAGAAAGGACCGAGCACGAAAACGTGGGGCGACCCACTACTCACGAGGGCACATTAAGAGGCTACTCCGTTGATTTAGATGCTTTGTCACCTATCTGACAATCAGTTCTGAATTCAGTCGGCCATCTTAACGCTAATGCTGACCCCGCGTACTTTACATATCAATCTGTGATGCGGGACCTTATCAAAAGCCTTTTGAAAGTCCAGATATAAGATGTCCACAGCCCAACTAAGATCGTACCTTCCCCGGAATGCCGTAGAAGAATTCTAGTTAATCTGTATGACACGATCGAATTCTGCAAAACCGGTGTTGGGGATCCAGGATCAAGGTCTTTATTCTAAGTACTTTACAATTTTTTGTGCTATTATGCTCTCGAGCGTTTGACGACTGAGGGAGGCGCCGAGCTCACGCGTACAGGCGAATGATGCACTATAGAGAGCATAGAGCGAGTGGCATCTCTCCAGCATCGACTAGTAAGCTTTCAATGGGAGAAGTGGGGAAAGGCACCGGTTGCAAGGTGATGGCCGGTGTAGTGGATCAAGTCCACCTTCCGCAATTAACGCTCGGCTCAGGATGCAAATAACTCGCATCCGTAGTCGAGCTTCAAACGAACAAAGGATTGATAAAAAAGTAAGGCAGTAACCTTATGAGCGCCCCAAGCGCTGAACATTCACGGAACGGAGAATATCCATGGCGCGGGTACAAGAGACCCTAAGGCTGCGAATTTAAGCCTCCCGGGTGAGGCGTCGGTCAAATACGAGAACAAGGAAACGGTGCGATTCAATCACTTTCAGGTGTATCCCATTAAGAAACAATTATTGGTCTGGGTGGAGCCGTGGAGGGCGGCAGAAGTACACCACCTTAGTCTTGGCCAAGGAAAACTGAAACCTGTTGGCTTCGGCATAGTGAGAGAAGCATGTTGGAGAGGTCGTTTGAGAGTTGGCATCTGGGCCAGGCCAAAAGAGTTTGAAAGGTCGTCCACGTAGAGCGTAGTGAAAACATCTCCGGCACCACCGAGTTGATGCCGTTGATGCTCAGGGCAAAGAGAGTAGCACTGAGGACACTTCTCTGTGGGACACTCTCTTGCTGCTCCATTAGGCCGGAGAGCGCTTCCCTCATCCGTACGTGGAATCGACGATCTCGCAAAAATTCAGATATAAACATTGGTAGGTGTCCCCTCAATCTCATTGGGTGAAGAGTCTTCATGATACCGTATCGCCATGCGGTATCATAGGCCTTCTTTAGATCGAAAAACACCGTTGCGTAGTGCTGTCTACTAAGGAAGGCCTTGCAGACGGAATTTTCCATTCTGAACAGAGCATCCGACGTGGATTGGAACTTGCGGAAGCCGCACTGTGCAGAAGACAGATGGCCTCCGCTGTCCAGAAAAAAGGCTAATCTAACATTTATCAGTTTCTCTATCAACTTGCACACGCAAGAAGTCAGAGAAATTGGGGGGAAACCGGCCAGAGTAGAGTGATCTTTCCTCGGGGGGCGAAAGGCAAGCACAGTAGCAATTCGCCAGGAATCTGTGAGGAGACCCTCCACCTAGACCCTCCTGAAAAAATCTAAGAGAAGGGCCATGGCTCGCTCAAACAGGTGTCGAAGCATGGCGTACGGCATGTTGTCCAGACGATGGGCTGTGTCCGCGCACGAAGCAAGAGCGGAACGCAACTCAGTCAGAGTAAACCTGTCGTTCAAGGGTCATCTACCTCTGGAGTTAAAGTCCTGCCGGTGGCCTTTAGCAACCTCAAAACATGCATTGAATGCTGGCGGAGCAGCGTCCCGGCTAGGAAATGCGGAGAAAGCGGTCGCTAAGGATTCCGCCACTGACACTGGGTCCGAGATTGCGGTCACATTCTCTTGGAGCACGGGTTGTAGGTCCTGTAAAAACTTACCCCGAATCCTTTTGGCTCGATTCCCTATCTCTGCCAGAGCTGTCTTTCCCGTTAAATCAAGCCACGTATGCTCGCCAAGAAGAGCGGCGGGTGTGCTTCGAAATATACCGAAACCTAACCCATCCCAACCAAATTTAGCGACAGTGAAATTTTTCTTAGGCACCTATAGCGCATGTAGGCATAACGCTTATGTTTGAGGGCCGTCTTACACTCGGCCGAACACCACGGGAGTTGTCGGCGTGAAAATCGGCTAGAAGCTCTGGGAAGAGTAGTCAGGCCCGCGGTGATGAGGTTGACGGAGAAGAACTCAACGGCCTTATCTACCGACCTAAACTCCTCAACTGAGATAGAGAATTCAGTCATTTCCTGAAATGGATGCCACGGCAAACGCGCCAAGCAACACCCAGATTGGCTCTCAGGTGATAGTTGCCCTGAAAGTGATATTTGAAAGGGTAAGTGATCACTACCATTGAGTTCATCGATCACCTCCAATTCAAAATCAGGATGTGCATCCGAAGAGCACAAGGATATATCAAGGCAAGAAAATGAAGCGGTTCTCGGGCAGTGATGCGTACACTTATCCAGATTTAGGAAACCTGTCTCAATCTCTTCTATCAGATCGGCAAGGACTTGTCCGCTGGGATTTATTGAGTAATCTTCCCAGAAATAATGCCTGCCCTTCAGATCTCTAAGCAAGAGAAAGGGCCTCGGCAACCGTGCCATGACGCGGCGGAAGTCCCCCGTTTCGAAGTCAGCTGACGGAGGAATGTACGCAGAAAAGATATTATACCTCTTATCCAGGTGAAGCAGCGCAGCCACTGCCGGGAAAGAGGTATCTAAAGTGAAAAGAAGAACGGAGACATCATACCGGGTGCAAACCGCGTATCCCTAGCCCGGCCCCCATCTCGTGGTGGTGGGGTCGCAAAACCCTTATACCCCGGGAGGGCAGGCAGGGAGTACGCTCCTAGCATGGCCTCCTGCAGAAAAATAGCTAACGAGAAGAAGACGAGACGAGCCCCTGCAGCTCCTCCCAGTTGGTACGGAGTCCACGGTAATTCCATTTAAGGAATATTCCCTCCAGGCTTAGCTCGGAAGACGCACGGGGGCCCTCTTGGAAGAGAAGACTCTCACGGGAATGGCCGTACGCTCTCCGGAGGCAGAATCCCGGACGCTCTTGCTCGCACAAAGCGCTGAAGGCACTGTCTCCTTCGAGGATTTATTGGGGGAGGTTGGGCTCGCGAAGCGAGTCTTTTCCTCCCTCCACCTCGAAACCTTAAGCGGACGTCTTCGGGAGGTAGGGCCCCTTTTTTCGAGGATCCACGGTCTACGAGCCACTCATCCCGCCTCTAGGTGTGATCGAAAGAGCCAACGCTCCTTCTTGATGTTTTCCCTTTGGGAGGCAACTTTAAGAACTCCGGAATATGCCCTGGCGACCAACTTCAGGGGTGTTGCCTCCTATAAGTCTAACGACTCGGTGGAGGTGCGTGGCCATTTCTCCTTACGGAAAACGGTCACGCAAGGGGTAGGAATGGAGCCCTGGTTTTAGCCGGGGCTAGGTGTGAACCCTTTGTGCCTCCAGCTTTACCAGGGGAGCGACCGGGTTGAGTAGAACCCACAGAAGGGCTCCGAATGGGCGCGGAAGCAAGCCTGCTCGTTAGCTTGGATGAGCCCGTAGCAGAGGGTGTCTTTCTAACCATTGAGGCATAAAACGTCCAAGGCAGAGCCAAGCGTGCCAGGACGAAGTTTTTAGCCTCGCGGAATGAGAGTCAATCCCGGGCCTGAACGGCCAGGATTTCTTTCTCAAGGAGATATGCACCACATTGCTTCGAAGAAGCGGGGTGCGGCTCTCCGAAATTGACACACTTGGCCACACACGATTTGGACTTATCGTGTGCTACCTTGGAGCAATTTACACATACTTCGGGTAGCCCCGACTTTGCACGTCTACATTAACGATTCGTATGGCCGAAGCGGTGACAGTAATAGCACCGCCGCAGAAGTGGCACAAATGCCTTCACGCGGTAGCGGTACCAACCGGCACGCAACGACTCAGGGAGCTTGTCACAGTCGAACGTGACGAAGAGTGTAAGGGGTGGGTCTCAAGTCTTCTCCCTGTTTTCTCATCACATGTTCGACCTTGACCGCCCCATGGTGGACCAGCTCTAAGGTGATGTCCTCTATGGAGTAGTCAATGAGTTCCCTCGCATAAGCTACTCCTTTCACAAAGTTCATGGTATAGTGTGGCGTCACACTCACCGGGGTGCCATCAAGTGTCCGAATAGCATTTATCTTGGCCGCCTCGTAGGGATCCGTTTCATTTGCCAGAAGGCTTCCATCCGAGAAACGGGTCACATTTGTCTCTCTACCAATCATACTAGCTAATGCTCGCCTCTAGTTGATCAGTGGATCGAATCACGAGGAATCGTTTGACGCCGGCGGGCTCGAAAATATCAGATAACTTCTGAATGAGATGCCCCGATGTTATCGAGGCTCCTCCTGCACACTTTTGGTCTTATTCATAGTCATGGGCTCCGCACTCAGGGGGGGATAAGAGGGGCCTAATGTGCCGATCTTGGCTTGGTCGCTAACCGAAGTGGTAGCAGACCCATCCATCCCGGCAGCCCCTGCGGATGGAGAGTAGCCTCAAGTCTTCTTAGTCGTTTTCTTATTTTTTTTCTTTTTTAGGAGAAGGGGCGGGGAATGAACCCGCTTCTCCACTCCGTCGGCATGAATCTCCAGGCCAGATGGCCTAGGCCTCAGAAAAATTACCCGGGCAAAGTAACAAGAGAAAAAGATTATGGAGGGGACTATGAAGTTTCATATCTTCGAAGAATGCAAATATCAATGTCATTTTTCTTTCTACTGGCTCCGGACATGTCTTCTCTGAACCTCAGAGACATTACCACAATCCTCCCCAAACCTAATGAAGTGAGATATACCTCACTTCAATGATCTGAACAGCATTTAACAAAGAGAAAGTTACGATTTAAGAAATACAAGGTTATTATTGAAGTTTAGCAGAATTTTGGAAAGGCTATTACTCTTACATATTTTATTTCTTTGCTGTTTTGCTGTATATTCCCATGTTGTGTGAAATTATCAACTAACCAGCCTTTAATTAAACACCCAACTTTCCAAACTAAGCAAGTTTTAATTAACTGCCTCACTGTTTATTAAAACATTAAACATGCAGGTAGACTGCCTATTAAAACGCCCCTTAATTATCAAAAAGAGAAGAATAAACAGAAACCAACCCAATACTCTGAGTAATAAGGAAACTTCTGAAGAGGTTCGAATTAAAAAGATGTGAAAGAACAAAGTATAAAATAAAATATTCTTAATGAACATAGGATCAACATCCGCCGTATAATTCACCTTGAGATTAAAACGACACTTCCTATCATCATGGAAGGATCGTCTCATAATTACTACATCAAGGACAAAGAAAATTGTCAACTACGAGTAATCCTAAAGATAAGAGCGACTATTATATTCATGGAATTAGGATGCAAACACCCTGGTTTCTTAAATACTCCGGAAAGAGAACAGTTACGGATGTAAAGTGGTATATTTTATTACCTTGCATTATGTTCTAAGTTAAGTTATAAGAATTAAGGAGAATTTTACTTCCATGCAATTCTAATCTACCATCATCTGATGAATGCTAATTACCCGATAAGGAAAAAGATAAGAGGATTCTGCGTGCTTTCATTTCTATTAGCGGAACCGATTCCTTGTTCAAGTTGCCATAATAACACTTACGTGGCATTTTGTGAGCGATTAATTATCTGACGAGTGCTCTGAAATTGCCGAATGTGTAAAACTATGTGTTTCTTGAATCATGTTAGTCCTCACATCCTGTACATTACGGACTATGGTAAAATCTTATTATTTTTTATATTTTATCTGGTAATATAAATCCTTATTGAGATATGAAAACTATCGTGTATTCATATTGTTTTGCTTCTTCCCTAATTATCACACGTTTTCAGATTGTATTTGTGGCATGATACAAAGAAGGAAACACAAATTACTTAAAACAAATATAAAAAAGTTAATGATCTTTCGCACATGTCCGTTTCATAACAAAATATTATACCTCAATTTAGATTTAAAAAAAAAAAAAATCAATTTTTAAATAACTACAGTATACATAATATAAGGAAATATGGAAAATTGAATGGTGCACGAGTACATATGTATAGGAATATTCTTATACACGTGTATAAACATATTTAGTGAGAAAGGTAAATTAATTATAGCTGAGAAATGTAATACCAGACGTTAATTTCGTTTGGTCGAATAGAATTTCATATATGGTCAGAAAACTAATTTTGCCACACTTCTAAACAAGTATTGCTTTGATATATTCTTATAGAAATTCCCAATGCATTTTGACCTATGTCTAAGAAATAGTGGGAAAAAGTAAGTAGTATTATGATTTGTAAAATCTGAACAAGTGGGTAAGAGGAAGCCGTTGTTCTCTTGTGTGCTGTTGTGAAAAGAGCTAATATGTAATTCTTTTAATAGGAATTAGGCTCTAAATCGTTATTTTAATAAACATTTGAAAAGAATGAGTAATTTATCCTCTATTATATGACAGAGCAATGTGTCAAGATTTTTTTTTAATATATTATTAAAAGATAAAGAGAATTAAAAAGTGATAATAGTACCAATCATGAGACCTTATATGGTTTGGTGGTTTATACATTTAGGAAGCAAACCACACGAATGCATGTAGATAATGAACCAGAGATCACTAAAACGAGGGAATAAAGCTGTATTGATACCTTAGCAAAATTAACTGAAGATCCAGATTTTGCCCATAACAAAATAGTGATTAAAATAGAAAAACGTCTTAATGCTGTATACATAGAAGTGAAAATATAAAAGATGCATAAATACAGTTTTCGTATTTTTTTTTAACTGAGAATTTAAGGTACCGAAGAAACATCGTTGGAATAATATCACAGGAAAGCAAACGAGAAGATTTTAATGGAGTTTCAGATGATAATTCGCTCACTGAAAATAAAGTGTTAAATTTAAAATAAAAAGGTGTATAATTTTTATATGATTGAATTAAAAATATAGTATCACATAATTAATACAAATTGTGGCAAGTTTAAAATTAAATGGAATTCGTCGATTTTCAGTGTTATTATTAATGCTATTTTGATTTTTATTATGGATAAAATATTGTAAAATATTATTCACTAAATGAAATGACAACTGAGTTTAAAATATATCCATCATAAAATTATACACGCACACATGTAGGGATAGGGTGTAGAGACGAAGAAATGCTATAGAATAAAAGTATATGAAAAGGCAATAAAATGCATATAATGATTTAATAGACGGAGACAATTAAACATAAAATCACTTAGTACTTATTTATTAATTAATAATTCAAATGTGTATAGTAAATTAAGGATTAAAGTAAATGTTTATAGTGTTAGTCTAAAGAATATATCTATTAATGTCATTTAAAAGAGTAGATATTTCTGCTAATTTGCCTCAGTTTCGGATAATATGGATATTTCTTTTATTCTTCATAATAAGCGGAGAATTCGAAAGGACTGCGACAATTTGAGTAAAATATCGAAGTGGCAAATTCAAGAAAAATCCTTCATTTAATTTGACATTAAAATCAACATTGTTTCAGATCAGACAAGCAGCACTTAATTGCAGAACACAGAAAATCATTATTTCTTTACCAGAGTCTTATAAACATAATCTCACTAAAAATATTACTTGTTGTGAGTGGATTAAACAAAATCTAAAGATATCTGAATATGTGTCAAAGATAAACAGCAACTTATATTATATAAGAAAACTGCTGCGGTTTAATTTCTATCGACAAATGATTGATGTCTTTCACCTGAAATAACGATCATTCATCTGTTTGTTCATTCCTTTATTGTGAAGAAGCAGCGTGCAGAAAAATCTATTAAATGAGCGCTAAATCTTTTTGCCTGGCACACTCGAAGCAGAGAAAGGAATTTTCTATTAACTTTTAGAATACATTTGAAGCGAATAACGATGAGGAGAATTGTGACAAGAAATGAATCCCAGATTAATCAATATCATTTTAGATTAAACTGAATTGATTCTTTAGAATCTCAAAACGACTTAAGAGAACTCATTTTCTTTAAGGAATGGAAGCCAGAAGCTCATCTTTGGAATGCTCAAAAGTGAGAAATAGGTCTTCTATGGAATGATTTTCCATTAATAAAAAATGAAAAATTCTAATACATATATAAATTATTGGATTTTTTACAAAGTTCTCGCAAAGTATTTTTATACTACTTATGCATTCAGGTTTTCACAAATGGAAATTCAACTCACATTCTATGCATGGAATGTACTTATTATAAGTTTAGATAACAATACATGTATGTATATAAGAAAAATAATTCAGATCGATATATGTATTATATATATATATATATATATATATATATATATATATATATATATATATATATATATATATATATATATATATATATATATATATATATATATATATATATATATATATATATATATATATATATATATATATATATATATATATATATATATATATATATATATATATATATATATATATATATATATATATATATATATATAAATATATATATATATATATATATATATATATATATATATATATATATATATATATATATATTTATATATATGAGTGTGTGTATGTGATCATTCCAAGCCATGAAAAATGCGAGATTTTTAATTTGTAATATAATTTGCCATCTTCGCCGCCGTGCTGACTGGACTCAGCGCCCTATCCGACCCCAGCTTAGTCTCTTCTCCTTCCGTTAAAACACTTGTGTTTGCCCCTCCCCCCCCCTTCCCCCGGTTTCCTTGCTTTTCATACAACCTCTCCCACAACTTTCTCTAGGCAGCCTCTAATTTCACAGGGTAGATGCTAACGTTCTTCTCAGCCAACCGACCTGGATCGGGGCGGAGGGGGGAGGGGACAATGTTTCCTAACCCGTGAGCTGCGGTCTAGGGAGGTGGGTTTTTAACAACCTGCTTTATCGACACCAATACCTTCCTCACATCCCCTTTCCTTCTCACCGTATCATCAATTTTTTTATGCCATGTCCAAGGTGGAGCCGCCAAACCGAGGGACTGCCAGGCCACTAGGCGGAAGGAGTTCTGATGAATGGCGGCATCTGGCTCTGCCAGGCGTGTACGAACCCCTTGCAGGGCGGGCTGCTGCGAGGGGTGAGGAGCTATTGCTTCCCATAATAAAAAGAGGGTCAACATGCCGAATGATGATGAAATAAAAAATCTCCCCTAAATTTCCCCTGTTCCATCGTCGGAGCAGCCCTAGGGCAGCTCCATAGAGAAAATGGAGGTCCCCGAACCCCTGTGCTTGGGCAGGAGACCCTCCAAATTTATCTTACCGGAGAGGAGGCTTACTCCTTCCCTTCGCCCACGGGTGTAGGGGACTCTCCCTCACCCCCTTTACTGAAAGTGCTCTCGGGTACCTCCCTTTTTCAAGCGGCAGTCCCCCTTTTACTATCCAAGGGGACTGCCAAGAAAGCCAGCAGGCAGCCCATACCCGACCACTCCCCATAGAAGCGGCCCGGTAGGGCAAACCTCCTTAGGGGGGAGAGGGAAGCCGGGCCCCTTCGGTCTTTCCTTCAAAAGACCTGCTGGAAAGAATATTGAACCTTGCCGTGGTCAGTGCCTGTGCCTCCCCATACACGACTTGTAACAACGCTGCAACGGGATCTGCGATGTTCTGGAGGTCCTTCCTGAGATAGACATGGTCGTTAAAGCAACTCAGCCTCAGACGGTAGGGCCTTCCATGAAAAAGGTTCCGGGCTAGGCGCCAAGCACCGAACCCAAATCCGCCCCTATGCAATGTCCTCCTCAAACTGCCTGGGTTTCCAAGGCAGTACTCGGAGGGGAGGGATCTCCTCCGATCGATGCCACTGCCGGGTCATCTGGCCTGGGGGCTCCTGCCGGCGTATGGGAGAAGCGGGTTCATTCCTCGACATCCTCTCCTAAAAAAAAAGAATAAGAAAACGACTAAAAAGACTCGGGGCTCCTCTCCATCCGCAGAAGATGCCACTTCGGTAAGCCACCGAGCCAATATCGGCACATCAGGTCCCTCTGTCCCCCCCGGGTGCGGAGCCCTTAACTATGACCAAGATCAAAAGTGCACGGGGCGGAGCCTCGATAACATCGGGGCCCCTCATTCAGAGATTACCTGGCATTTTCGAGCCCGCTGGCTTAAAACGCTTTCTCATTATTCGCTCCACTGATGGCAGCTTGTTGGCCAAGGGCAACATGATCCATGAGAGGAGAGCATTAGCTAGTGTAATTGTTAGAGAGCCAAATGTGACCCGTTTCTCAGACGGGAGCCTACAGGCGCATGAGACGGATCCCTACGAGGCGGCCAAGATAAGTGCTCTTCGGACACTTGATGGCACCCCGGTGAGTGTGACGCCGCACTCTACCATGAACTTTGTGAAAGGAGTAGTTTATGCAAGAGAATTCATGGACTACTCCATAGAGGACATCACCTTAGAGCTGGCCCACCATGGGGCGTAAAGGTCGAACGTGTGATGAGAAAACAGGGAGGGGCCTCGAGACCCACCACTACACTCTTCGTCACGTTCGACTGTGATAAGCTCCCTGAGTCGCTGCGTGTCGGTGTACGGCTACCGCGTGAAGGCATTTATGCCACTGCTGCGGTGGTGCTATTACTATCACCGCTTCGGCTATACGAATCGTTCATGTAGACGTGCAAAGTCGGGGGCACCCAAAGTATGTGTAAATTGCTCCAAGGCCGCACACGATAAGTCTAAATCATGTGTGGCCATTTGTGTCAATTTCGGAGAGCCGCACCCCGCTACTTCGAAGCAATGTGGTGCATATCTCCTTGAGAAAGAAATCCTGGCCGTTCAGGCCCGGGATCGACTCTCATTCCGCCAGGCTAAGGACTTGGTCCTGGCCCGCCCGGCTCTTCCTTGGACGTTTTATGCTTCAATGGTTAGTGTCGTGGTATGACATTACATTATATCAATACCATATTATATTGATGAGGGAGGGACCAATAACTTGAAGGTGAACCGACAAAAGGGACGGAGAACCACGAGTTTAGAGGGGCTGAGTAGCGTGAGAGAGTGCAACGAGGTCAGGTAAATTATGGACAATGGCAAAGCTCAAGGTTATTTTAAGAGACCTGTACAAAAATATAATTTTATTTACACAAAAATAATGAGAGAATTGATGGGTAAAATTACCTCAGAGAATTAACGGGCAAAATCACATCAATTAAGGAAAGGGGCGAATTGTATTTATAAAGCAGGATATGAAGTTCGAACTTAAGGTATTCCTGGAGGAGACTATTTAAATGGGGGGGGGGGATTAACTCAATTGGGTTACTAAAAGGGGAAGAGAGGTTAACTTACGCAGGTCTTCTGCATTTGAGGTGAGGCTGCTCGGACTTTAAAGCGGGAGGTTGGAGTGATGACGGTTTTCCAAAAGAAGGTGGATGGGGGGAACTTCCGGTCCAGGGGAGAGTATTTTAGCTATCCGAAATGAGGAGGGCTTCGACATGAGTTGATAAAAGAAGTCGGGAAAATTACTCAGGGCGATCGTTCAGTGGAATTACCTCCTGGATGGGGCTAATTCCAAATACACAAAATAGTCCAGCTGTCATTTTGCTTTGTTGCTAGCACTTGACTTGGAACCATGGGGAAATCTTTGGGGTTCTAGGCGAGACTTCTCAACTTTGTGTCTCTTCCGGGAAATCGTGCGTTATTTATGTCCAAGGCTCTTCCCGGAGTTGGGGGTTAGCTGGAAACAGCTCTACTCTCGAAGGGCCTCGAATCTTCTTGCAGAGCTATTTTAGCCCGCATAAAGGTGAATCGTGGGGGACTCGATTCGATGCTAACGCTTGTGGAAGGGGATGGGGGGCTAGGCTTACTACTTTAGGCCAAGCCGGGCCTTCTGCTGCACATTGGAGTTCCTTTCTGCTAAAGATCTTCCACGTGGCGATTCCCTCACAGTTAGAAAGACAACCTCTGCTCCTGGCACATTCAGGCCAACGAGTAGGGTTGTTTCCGCGCTCATTCAGAGCCCTTTTGCGGGTTCTACTCGAGCCGGGCGCTCCCCTGATAAAGTTGGCAGCACAAAGGGTTCACCCACAGCCGCAGGTAAAACCAGGGCTCCCGTCATTCCCCCAGCGTGACCGTTTACCGTAAGGCAAAATGACCACGCACTTTCACCAAGTCGTTAGACTCACAGGAGGAGAAACCCCTAAAGTTGGTCGAAAGACCATCTTGCGGAGTTCCTAAAGCTGCCCTCTGAAAAGAGAACAGCAAGAAAGGAACTTCAGCTCCTTCGCCCACGCCTAGAGGTGGGCTGAGTGGCTCGGAGACGGTGGATCCTCCAAAAGACTGCCACCCGCCCTGAAGACGCAACGCCCGGCTAATGTTTCGAGGCGAAGGAAGGAAAAGACTCGCATCGCGAGCCCAACCTTCCCCCAATAAGTCATTGAAGGCGACAGCGCCTTCAGCGATTTGTGCGGCTAACAGCGCCTAGGGTTTTTCCTCAGGGAAGCGTACGGCCATTCTCGTGAGGGTCTTTTCTTCGAAGAGGGCCTCTGCGTGTCCTCCGAGCTAGGCCTGGACGGCATATTCATTCAGTGAAATTGCCGTAAACTCCGAACTAACTGGGAGGAGCTGCGGAGGATTGTCTCGTCCCCTTTAGATATTTTTCTGAGGAGACCATGCTAGGAAACGTTCTTCTTTTTACTTTAGATATCTCTTTTCAGGCATTGGCTGTGCAGCTTCACCTGGATAGGAGGTATGTTATCATTTCTGCGTACATTCCATCGTCAGCTGACTTCGACGCGGGGGACTTCCTCTTGCTTGGAGATCTGAACAGCAGTCATTCTCTCTGGGGGGATTACTCAATAAATCCCAGCGGACAAGTCCATGACGATCTGATAGAAGAGCTTGAGATAGGTTTCCTAAATGTGGATGAGTTTACGCATCACTGCCCGAGAACCGCTTCATTTTCTTGCCTTGATATATCTTTGTGCTCTTCGGATGCACAGCCTGATTTTAAATGGGTGGTGGTCTATGGCCTCCATAGTAGTGATCACTTTCCCTTTCAAATATCATTTATAGGCAAACTGCCGGCTGAGAGCCCACCTGGGTGGTGCTTGGCGCGGGCGCGGTGGCCTGCATTTCAGGAAATGACTGAATTCTCTATCTCAGTTGAGGAGTTTAGGTCGGTCGATGAGGCCGTTGAGTTCTTCTCTGGAAACCTCATCGCCGCGGGCTTGACTACTATTTCGAGAACGTCTAGCCGTTTTGCACGCAGACAACTCCCTTCGTGGTCGGCCGAGTGTGATTCGGCCCTGAAACATAAGCGTTATGCCTACATGCGCTATAAGCGCCCAGGAACAATTTCACTGTCGCTAAATTTGGTCGGGATGGGTTAGGTTTCGGTAGATTTCGAAACACACCCGCCGCTCTTCTTGGCGAGCATACGTGGCTTGATTTAACGGGAAAGACCCCTCTGGCAGAGATAGGGAATCGAGCCAAAAGGATTCGGGGTAAGTTCTCACAGGACCCCTCTCCCATGCTCCAGGAGAATGTGACCGCAATCTCGGACCCAGAGTCAGTGGCCGAATCCTTAGCGACCGCTTTCTCCGCATTTTCTAGCCGGGACGCTGCTCCGCCAGCATTCAATGCATGTTTTGAGGTTGCTAAAGGCCGCCGGCAGGACTTTAACTCCAGAGGTAGATAACCCTTCAACGACAGGTTTACTCTGACTGAGTTGCGTTCCGCTCTTGCTTCGTGCGCGGACACAGCTTATGGTCTGTACGACATCCCGTTGCCATGCTTCGAGACATGTTTGAGCGAGCCATGGCCCTTTTCTTAGATTTGTTCAACAGGGTCTAGGTGGAGGGTCTCCTCACAGATTCCTGGCGAATTGCTACTGTGCTTGCCTTTTGCCCCCAGAGGAAAGATCACTCTACTCTGGCCGGTTTCCCCCCAATTTCTCTGACTTCTTGCGTGTGCAAGTTGATCGAGAAATTGATAAATGTTAGATTAGCCTTTTTTCTGGACAGCGGAGGCCATCTGTCTTCTGCACAGTGCGGCTTCCGCAAGTTCCAATCCACGTCGGATGCTCTGGTCCGACTGGAAAATGCTGCCTGCAAGGCCTTCCTTCGTAGATAGAGCTACGTAACGGTGTTTTTCGATCTGAAGAAGGCCTATGATACCGCATGGCGATACGGTATCATGGAGACTCTCCACACGATGGGGAAGAGGGGACGCCTCCCAATGTTTATATTTGAATTTTTGCGAGATCGTCGATTCCGCGTATTGGTTATGGGAGCCCACTCGGGCCCAATGGAGCAGAAAGAGAATCTCCCGCAGGGAAGTGTCCTCAGTGTCACACGCCTTACCTTGAACAACAAAGAGATCACCTCGGATCTGCCGGAAGATGTTCTCGATACGCTGTACGTAGACGACCTTTCGATTTCATTTCTCGCAGCCTAGATACTAACTCTGGAACGACGACCATAACAAGCGACTCTCGCTATGCCGAAGCGCGCAGGTTTTGGTTTCCTTAGCCAAGACTAGGGTAGTGTACTTCTGCCGCCATCCACGGCTCTACCTAGACCCAGACTTGTTTTTAAATGGGGTAGGCCTGGAAGAAGTTGAACCGCACAGTTTCCTTGGTCTTGTATTTGACCGACGCCTCACCTGGGAGGCTCATATTCGCAGCCTTAGGGTCTTTTGTACCCGTGCCATGAATGTTCTTCGTTCCGTGAATGTTCAGCGCTTAGGGCTCTGATAGGGATACTGCCTTACGTTTTATTAATTCTTTGTTCGTTTAAAGCTCGACTACGCATGCGACTTTTATGCATCCGCAGCCGAACGTCTAATGCAGAAGGTAGATTTGATCCACTACACCGGCCTTCGCCTGGCGACCGGTGCCTTCCGCACTTCTCCCATTGAGAGCCTACTAGTCGATGCTGGGGAGATGCCACTCGATCTACACTGTGTACAGTGCATAATTCGCCTGTACGCGCAAGCCCGGCGCCTCCCTCTGTCGCCAACAGCTCTCTCTGCATTCGCAGCTGATTTCCATGCTGCCTATGCCGCAGAGAGACGCCAGTCATACTTTAATCCCTTTATGTATAGGGCCAGGAAACTCCTTAGAGAGCTAAGTATAGCTCCCCGGGCGGTGGTGCCCCTGGTTTTGCCCAGGACGCTACCCTGGAGGGTACCACATTTAGCTATTTGTCGCGACGCCTCTGCTTCCAAAGTTGTACAGCACCGGGAGTATTTGCGTTCGACCATTTTAGAGCACACCTCGTGTCACGCTGAAACCAGCTTCCACGCCTTTCCACTCTGTTTGAAGTAAGCTGGGCTCTGCCAGGCGATGCGTCTGTCTTCACGGCCGAGCTGGTGGCAATACATTACTCGGTACGGGAGATTACGTGACGTGCCCGGTTCGGAGACCGGATTGGATATATAGTGACTCACAAAGCGTCCTGAGTGCTCTCGGGGCATTGGAATCTCCGCATCCCCTGGTTTGCAATATCCGTGACGCCACGGTTTTGGCGAGCCGGGTGGATGTCGAAATTATCATCTGCTGGGTTCCTGGACATGTAGGAATTGCAGGGAATGAGCGCGCCGATTAGGGCGTTAAAGAGTCCGCGTAGACTCTGTGACCAGCCTAGCGTTTTGCTCTTCCTCACCCTGACTACATAGCAATAATACAAGCAGCTCTTCGGGATGCTTGGCAAAGAAGTTGGGAGACGGTCGAAGGGAGCTTAAAGGTGCGTGCCATTGCGCCGCGACTGTTTCCCTGGACCTATCCCCCAATGCCGCGAAGGTTTCAGGTTGCTTACTGCCGTCTCCGAATTAGGCACACTCGTGGGACGCACCGCCATTTGATAGAGCGTTCGTCAGCGCCCTACTGTTAAGTCTGCGTTATCCCCCAGACTGTTCAGCACATTTTTGTTAAATGTCCCAGTCTGGGTGATCTTTGTGCACGTTACCTGTTCCGGTACCGGGATGGTCGAGGTCGCTCCCGCCTGTCCCTTGTACTTGGGACGAGTGCGTGCTCATTGACTGGTGGACTGGTAGACTTTTTAATGGAGGCTGGCCTTCTCCTTTTTATTTAGCTAGGTTTTGTTATGTTTTTTTTTGTTATTGTTGTTTTCTTTGTAGGTCGCAGGCTCTTGCACCATGGGGGAGGGGGACTTCCCCCCGACCCTGGAACTTGCTTCCTAATTGTTGTCATCTTTCCTTTTTATCGTTGTTTTGTTTTCATATATTTATTTGAAATTAGCCTAGAGCTAGGCTATGTGATTTTAGCGATTTATGCCCAAGTGGGCAGTCGCCAGATAGGCTCCTAATAAAAAAAAAATACCAATAGACACTATCTCCTTTCTACTAACTTTTCGATACCATATTTGTAAAAATTGTTTGCCCTTGATCTTAAAAAAAATCTTCAAGGTTGTTGATATTCTATTGGTGTAATCCTTATTCTACAAAAAATATAAAAAAGAGGCATGGAGTAAGTTGGCTGAGTATGAAAGATGACTCATTAGTTCCCAATCGAAACTGTTAAGCCTTCGTATGGTATCTCAGGCGATATGAGGTTGCGCGTTGTATTGAAGAGTACTCATCATATAGTGATTAATTAAGGCTTTTACCCTTCAAGTTATACACCCAAGAAATCTTTGGTGTTAGTCTGATTTTGATAACGAAGTATCAAATGGATTAAGCCATTGCAAAAAATTCTGTGGATAAGGCCAATGCTTCGGCATGGATATGAATTTTTCCCAATGAGTAATCCATTGTATAGAACGATGTACTTTATTATACATTAACCCACATTTTGCCGCCAATTTTTCAACAGGTACAATCAGATATTCTTCCCCTCTTATTTTTTAAAAGGTCTTGATCAAATTCCATTAGTTGTCCTAAACGGCGTTTATCTTTGAGACGTACGTTACCCGAGCGAAAATTCTGAAACCATCTTTGGCACTCGCTTATACCAATTGTTCCTTTACTTATACTTGACAAACTTTTGATGTTAACTTAGCATGAGTGCCTTTTTTACACTTATAGAGCATAACGTTGCGAATTTGCTTTTGGATACTTCCATTATATTCACCATTTGATGATAGGGCCTATTCAATCAGCTATAATAATACAGAATTAATAGCGCAGAAAATGACGACTAAGGTACGTGGGTGCTTCAAAAAGTTCGGCTGAAAAGGAAAGTTGGAATAAACAGCCTAAGTTATGATCTATACTTTTCAACATATGGTCCATTTAGGTCAATATACTTCTGCAAACGTTGATACCAGCCTTTAAGTCAGTTTGTGTAAAACTGAGGGTCATGCGATTCGAACCTCATGTCAAAGCCTCTTTTTACATCTTCAACTGATGGATAATGGGTACTCTTCAGTGATTTTTTCAGGTTTGGAAACAAAAAGAAGTCAATTGGGGTTAAATCAGGGCTGGAAGGAGGATGTAAGATTATTTCCTATCGAAATTTGCTTAGCATAGCTCTTGTCTGCCGAGCGCCGTGAGCGGATGCATTGTCGTGGTGGATGAGGACGCGCCGATGCAGCTTCTCAGGGCGTTTTTTTCTGTGATTTCCTTGGACAGTTTCCTCGAAAGGCCTTCTTAATAACTAGCTTTAGTTTTCTTGTTCTCGAGGAAGTCAACCAGCAAAATCCCCTCTGCATCTTAGAAGACGGTGGCGATGACCTTTCCTCTCGAACGCTCAGATTTTGCCTTTACTGGCCCACTTCCTTTGGCAGCCACTGCTTCAATTAAATTATGTCTTGGGGATCGTATTGGTGGAGACATGTTTCATCCTCGGTGACAATTTTCGGCATAAAAAGCTTCACGATCCGCATCCCACTTGTTCAAAAATTCCATTGAAAGATCTGCCCTTGTGTGCTGCTGATCTGGGCAAAACAGCCTAGAAACCGATCGAACAGAAAGCTTGGTTAGCCTCAAACTCTCCACGACCTTCATACAAATTAGCAAAATATATTGTCTCATTGCTTTCTCCCTTTTCCACCAATCAATTTTCCATTTCAAATTCGTATGAATTCCACAAAGAACTTTTAAATCATCATCCAACCTCAGATAAGTTTTTTGTCAGCTTTGATATTAAATCTCTCTTCACAAATATTCCTATAAAAGAAACGAAAAATAGAATTTTAGATAGAATTTTTACTGACAGAAACAACTTTGCAGGATTTACCAGAAATAGATTTAAATCTGTACTAAACCTAATATACAAAGGCACATACTTTACATTCAACAATAAAATTCACCAATAAGTCCTTTATCGGAAGATATTTTCATGACCCATCTGGAATCTAAAATGTTTAAAGATTCTCCATCTGACTGTCGTCCTCTGTTTTATCGAAGTTTTGTTTATGACTCGTTTGCAGTATTTCAAAATAAAAGTCAAGCTGAAGCATTCTTCCAAAACCTAAATACAATTCATCCAAATATCACTTATACAATGGAAACGGAAACAAATTTAACCTTACCATTTTTAGACCTTACTATTCGGAAGACGCTAGATTCCATTGTCACAACAGTTTTCCGAAACCCTACGTTCACCGGGTTAGGAATAAACCTTTTCAGTTCGTGTGATTTTAAATACAAAATTTCAGCCATAAAAACCTTGTTATACCGTGGTTACCATCTCTCCTTCACTTACGACTCTATGCATCATGAATTCCTAAAATTAAAAACGTACATTACTAATAATAGCTATCTGTCGTTATATATTGATAATATGATTCGAATACTTCTAAACAATATTTATTCACAGAAAATAAATATACATACATCCAGTCCCTAAGCAGATCCATTATTTTAAGTTTCCAGAAATGGGAAATGTAATTAAATTGTGAATACGACAATTCTCAGGATCGCAGAATCAATATGCATATATTAAATCTTTAAAAACTACTCTTAATTCAGATAATTCGTCAGTTCCTCTTGATGTTCTGCAAAAACCACAACCTACCAAACCATACTCAATAATATTGCTAAAATATTCGTCAGTTGAAATATTTCACTGCTATACAAAAACCTTTTGTATATCATAACTTTGCAGTATTATTTATTTAAATTGCATAGAGTGAATTAAGCATTCACTCTAATTTCCACAGTTATTATAATCAATTCATATAAGTAATCTAGAGCTATATTTCTCATTATTGTTAAATTGCTAAGGAATTGTCATATATTCCTAGCAACCAGAAGATGAGCGCACAATCTCGAAACGTGGTTTTGAATAAATGGATTTAAAAAAATGATTGGATTATTTTTCATCATTGGCTTATATATATATAAATATATATATATATATATATATATATATATATATATATATATATATATATATATATATATATATATATATATATATATATATATATATATATATATATATATATATATATATATATATATATATATATATATATATATATATATATATATATATATATATATATATATATATATAGATTGTCGAGGTATAACCTTTTGATCGTGATATACTCTTTTTTTTAAGTATACTTTTGTCGAAGAGTGCTAATTTTGTTGTTTTTAAGGAAAAGCCGCTTCAACACGTAAAGATATTGAGAAACGCACAGGAATTATCCAAAAATAAACATATATTTTAACTTTAACAATTAACTATGACAAACAAACAGTAAACACATATATATCCTCCTACTAAGCTAACCGAGGCTAAACCGGTTGGCACTTGGGCCTATTACAATATCTCTTTAAGACAAAAATAAACAAATAGGCTACACGTAAACACATCAATTGCCGATTAGTATTTTTTTTATCGCGCCCCTTTTAGATTAGCGTTAAACAATTGAATTAAATTACTCTCTTCTACTAGTAAATATGACAGGGGTTCACGCACAACTGTTTCTATTTCCGTTAACTCGTGAAACGTATAAACTCATACTATCGCATTATGAATATAAATGTTCTTTCTAACTTACATGACAGAATGGAATAGGGGTTGCCGGATGTCGCTGGAGGGCTCTTCTCGCGGTTCGGAGAATTGGAGTGGCCGATGGTAGAATTTCGTCGAGATGGGATGGAGGAAGAGAGGGAGGGGGCGTTTTCAACTTCCCATTGCAACTTTGCCTCCTGTTACGTTAAGACGACGGAGAGAGTTACGGTGCTTCTTGCTCAAAGAGTCCTCTTCTGGATAATATTGAAGATTCTTTGTGTCTTATTCTTTAACGACGGGTGCCTAACTAGTTTTGGGGTATACGAGGGGGATTTCTACCGTAATTAACAAATGAAACCTCGTTGGGGCTTGTTTCTTCTCCTCTCACTTTTACGGAGCTTGAGCTGCGAGAGTCACTCGAGTGTGAGCGAGTTTTCTTTTCTCCAGTAAGACTTCTTCTAAGTCTGTAGAGGATTCTTCGGTATGGCACCGATACAAAACTTGACGTTTTATGTTAATTCGGCACTGGGGGGAAGGATATGCCATGTCAATCTGGTCCTTTTTCGTCTCTCCTCGAATAATCTTGACTGCTGACGGATCGATCTCCGCGAACTGATCCTATATCGTCCTCATCGAATAATCTTGACTGGCTGAAGGATCGATCTTCAAAAACTGATCCTATGTCGTTCTCACCGAATAATCATCCTTTCTTTTTCCTTCAGGGGCTTATTTATAGGCGGACCACTGCCCCATCTAGGGGGGAAAAAGCGAGGCCGCGGAGGGGAGCGCGGGTGGTGAGGTCGCATATGGGAGAGCGAGGAGTGAAGAGGTTGGCACTCAGGTGCCAAAGTCGGCTTTTTAATTAGAGAGACCCTCAACCGCCTCCCTCCTTGGCGTGCCTTATGATTGGCACCGCTTTTTGATGAATAACCACGAGCCTACGAATATCGTAGGTAATTGGATCTTTTGAGCGTCGTTTAAGGGCCTTTAGTGGTTTCCTTAACACAGATGGTCGCTCCAACTACCTATGCGGTGGAGAGATCAAACAGGGTAGGCAGTTACTGTTATTCGCAGGCTCCTGACCTCACGAGTCTCTTCATGGGGCTCGCTTCTCCGGCTTTCTCCACAAGGGGGGGGGGGACTTCAAGGTATATATCCGCCTGGCCCTCCGGGAGGCTTTATGTTGCAATTCCTCTACATAGATAGATACTAGAAATATAAGTAATGTAAATAAGGACAATTGTGACAAGATATAGATTAATTGGGAATCGGGTAACGTTAATTACCTGTTAATCAGCTTTTAAATGGAAAACTCTAAATCAGATATAAAGAGAGAATATTTATCTGTCGAAAAGTGGGTCGATTAAAGCGAGATACCAGTAAGGGTCGTTTTACCATAATGGGGTCACCTCGAGGAAGGTGAATCCTTTAGCGAGTCGGCACAGGGAAATGGAGGTGGAAAATGGACGTGATTCTCGGCCGAATATCCTGATATAGACGAGGATAAAGGGCGGGAGGGCAGAAGACGAGTTCACGATCCTCCTTGAAGAAGGAAGATAGCACCTCCAAAAATCTAGAATCTGACGCAGCTTGGCGCGAAGTCTCACATGAGAAACTGGAGATCCTTGATGGGAGGTTCCAGATGATAAGAGAGGAATCCCGGCCAATCCTTCGGGGATTAAACGATTCTAGGCTTGCTCTGAACAGAGTAAGCCTTCACAAAAGAGATGCCTTTGCCTGGTGAGATCCAACCTCGATGGTATAAGCGAATACCAGAGACTTAAAGAAACAGATTCACGATCTGAACCGGAGGTGAGGGGTTGTAAAATTCTATCTGCCGTTATTTGAAAACCCAGGGTATTTACATACGGCCATTTTTTTTTGTTTCTCCTCGTTGTCAGACTCAGACGACTGGCTGGCCACTTCCGGCATTCAAATAGATTAGTGTCTGTCGCCTGACCCAAGTCTTATTGATCGTTACGATGTGGGCGGGAAAATTTCTGCTTTTAATTTCCCGACCACAGAGATAAGAGCTTCTTCAACCATTTAAAAGCTTTTAGCGCCCAACTTAATTAACTGCTCCTGTGAAGCGGCTGACGGCTATTCAAATTCTTTCTTCTTTTATTTTTCTCTTTAGATTCACAGATTACTTACTCTACGTGGAGTTATACCTAGGAGACCTAGAGATTGAAGGAATTGATTAAACATATAAAGGAAGTATTCTTCTTGGCGTCCCTTTCCCTTACAGAGTGGTTATTAGGAATTATAAGTCGTATTAGGTTAAGGAATAAGTTCGTGCGTTTTTTTGAAATGTTGTGTTGATTTAATTTTGTTGGCGTGATTTGTACACATATTAAGAAACAATAATAAATAATGAGAACAAAATTTGCGAAGGTTAGGCTACGTCTCTTAACAGCATAGACTATTCGGCTTTTGCTTAGGCTACCTACGTCTTGAAGTTGAGTAATAAGTCATTGCGGTTAATTTAAAAGTTGTGTTAATTTAATTTTTGTTCTGTACACTCAAAATGAAATGTCAAGTTTAAAGAAAGGCGCATTTTCGACACTTGCTATATTAATTTTCAATCGAAACGGAAACAATGTAAACGCAGCCAAAGCTCTTCACGATATTTGTGCTGTGTACGGAGAAAATGCTCTATCAGAAAGGAAAGCTCAATAGTGGTTTTTACCTTTCAAAAACGGTCATTTCAACCTTAATGACGAAGAACGTTCTGGTCACCTCATTAAGTTGGATGAAGATCGAGTGAATGACCTATTTTATGAAAATCCTCGTCAATCGACTAGAGAATTGGCTGTACAATTAGCATGTGATCAGAAAACTGTAGTGAATCACCTTCATTCGATAAGGAAAGTTAAAAAACTCAGGGCATTAGTTCCACACGCTTTGAGTGAAAGCAAGAAACTTCAACGCTAAACGATTGCCGCAGGTTTGCTTGCTCGTCACAAGGCTACTCGTGGATCTAAGGACAGACTTCTTCACCGCATCATCACTAGCGATGAAAAGTGGTGTGTTTATGTCAACATGAACCATCGAAAACAATGGCTTAGCCCCAATAAAAAAATCACTCCTCAGATTAAAGCAAAGACTTCATTCATGAAAGACGATGCTGTGTGTGGTGAGATTGTGAAGGCATCATTATTTATGAGCTCCTTACGAACAACGAGATTTTCAATGCAGAACTATACGTTCAACAAATGTATCGACTCGCCGAAGCTATTCGTGAAAAGCGACCTCATCGACATTATTGAGTCTTTCTGCAACACAACAATGCTTGTCCTCACATTGCCAATATGACAAAAAAAAGCCATCCAAACGCAAAATTAGGTAACCTGCCGCATTCTCCATATTCGCCAGAATTGGCTCCATTGGATTTCCATCTGTTCCGATCGCTCTCCAACAATTTGCCCGGCGTTTCGCTCAATACTGATGTGAAATTAAGAACCTGGTTAGATGAATTCTACGAGTCAAAATCCAGAGATTTTTATTGCAGAGGCATCTAAAAAATAGTTAATCGTTGGGAAGAAGTCGTAAATAACAACGGAGAATACATTATTGATTAAATTGCATATTGTTATCAATTAAAAAGAAAGTTTTTCTAAAATTGTTAATGGTAATGAATAAATTTGATAAAACCACAAGAACTTATTCCTCAACTCAATATAAAGAAAAACAAGACCAGGCTACATTCGAAAATTTATTTGGCACAGCTCTCTCTCTCTCTTTCTCTCTCTCTCTCTCTCTCTCTCTCTCTCTCTCTCTCTCTCTCTCTATATATATATATATATATATATATATATATATATATATATATATATATATATATATATATATATATATTTTTCCATATATATATATATATATATAAAGAGACATAACACCGTTAAATATTAATAATTTTTAAGTTACATTTAATATAAAGTACGAAAGAACAAATAATTCAATAAAACAAATTAAGGAAGAGAGCTACGATGTTAATTATCGTGAAGAAATCAGCCATCTATATGTAATAGATGAAGGGATACATAATTATTTAGGGAGATAGATTTTATTTGTAAAAATATATAGAGCTTAGAGAAGCAGCAAATAATAAGGCTGACATTTGGCTAGAATTTTGACGTCTTCTGGTTTTATTTGATGATTAGCTTCTTAATATTCACCTTTGAAACTATTCCGGCTATGCTTGCACTATAGCAAGGAATATTAGTGTTGAATTGTAAAAAACATTTTGGGATAACGATATAAAGCAAAAAAAAACCTAAAGAAACCTTTTTGTACTGGATAATTTGATTTGTAAACATTACACTATGAAACACATTTTTGTTTCTGTTATTTTCCAACTCATTTTATTCCATAGCAATAAAAAAACACAATTATTTGTTTAAAAATTTGCTATTGGGGCATGTATTTTGAAATATTTATTAAAACTAGCCAAATTTTATTTTTTACCTATATTGTAGGGCTAAAAACAAAAACACAGAGTTAAATTTATACAAATTTATTGAAACTTCCACAAGAATTATATAAAACCAAGTAGAAAACCCTAGAACTAAACAGTTTTCTTCGATTTCCAATTGTAATGGAAATCATTTTCCCGTGCATGCCCCCAAATGTAGTCTTCGATCATATTTTCATTATATAGTTTTTGGTATCTATGTATGTTTAAAGTTTAGTATACATCAAGGATAGCGCTCCCTTTGCTTATCTAGGTATGATTCCATATTTTCTTTGAAATGGGCACCTTCAGGGACATCTTGCAGCCCATTTTGCCATATATTTACTAAGTTCTCAACCAGTTTTCCATAATTTTCAGCCATGTGATTACCCACAGAGCTCTGGCACACCGAAACACAACTCATCCAGCCTATCTTTTCCACTTTAGTAATCCTTTTAGGGATTTCTGAACACTATTATTTTCCTGATTTGTGGTCTAACAAAGACACCAGTTTTCACCTTTGCCTATGGAGTTTAGGGGGGAAATTTAAATTTCACTTTAAGGCTGCAGACTCTTCGTTAATGGATTTAACACACTGCTTTATGAGACCTATTTTAAATTAAATGAAGTGACAAACCTTTGACTGTCTATCAATTACTCATGTTTGACAGTATAGCCTCCAAAAGAGAACTCATGATTTTTTAACCAGTGTTTCATGTGATAATATAATGCGGTGTCCCTACTTCCCCAACGATAAAGGTAACATGGAAATTTGGTAAAATCTTCCTAGCGACTGATCAAAAATGCTACCATTTTGTGGTCTCCAATCTCTTTCCAGCCATACTCCTAAAAGTCAAAGCTTGTAGCAGGAGCTTGACATTGTTTAAATCTTTTCTAGGATCGACTAAGTGATCCAGAGAAAGTGCTGGATACTCATTGAAATTATGGAGAGGTACAGCTTTAATACATCTTGAGAAACTGTCCTTAAAACCCTTCACTCATCTAGATTACATGTAACTCCACTTCTATCGAGCATAACAGATATATCATTGCATTAGTATAGCCCAACTTGATAGGTAAAGGATCTTGAGAAACGTTGATGACGTTTCCTTTGGCTTGTCACTTGCACATTTTCATCCAGCAAATCTCACTTTTTGAGCCTGGAAATCAAAAGATCAGCATTTGCCTTGAACAAGCCAAGATCTCTGACAAGGTCATTGTGATCTTGTTGTTTTGGATAGTATGGATTCCTCTCAACAGCCATATATCTTACATTGTAGTCAACATATTAATTAATCTTTTCAGTTTCAAAATTGTTGCTTTATTCTTAGGATGGCTTCTTCTTTTCACACATTGTGGTCCTTTTGCAATAGAGGATGGAAAATCGGGAAAAGTGATAGTAGTGGTATTTTTGCCACACTAACCTTTGGAAGGATCCACCCTTCAGAAGTAACAGATGCTTGAGTGGTCAGTAACTTGACACCAAATCCTGGGAATGGCAAACGTCATGACTCTTCTTATCCGTCTATATTATCTTGTAAAAGTAAAAACCTATATACTTTATTTCTATTTTAGATATCAAGCAAACATAACAACTTAAATACTTGTGACATTTAATATTTTACTCTACAGCAAATCATTTCTTACCCGGCAAAGTTTTCTTGCAGTGATCACAAGCAAAAAAAGGTGTCCATAGCTTATTTTAGTCCCAAAATGGCATACCAAAGTATGCTTTGTAAGCTTCAAACATTATTATAGATGTTGTCACATATAACTTTTTTTTATCCTGATTTGATGAACTGTCAGCAATATCACAGAAGGCATCGGAGAATGATTACATCTTCTTGATGCCATTTCTCTTCTGATGTGTTCACTATGATAGCTAAAGGTGAAATTATAGCAGACCAGGAAACCCCTGCATAAGTATTCAGTAACGAATATTCTAAAATATTCTAAAAGGTTCTAAAAGTTTCGAGGCTTGTGTTGTGGCCATTACTTACGGTAAAGAAGTCAGATATGGTATTTTACCATCTTATACACATTTTTTGAGTAGCATACCAGTAACTAATTATTCTTATAATATATGATGGAACCTTAAATTTACTTAACTTATCTATTAAAACTGTGTGATTTACTCTGTCAAAAGCCTTTGACGGATCCCCAAAACAGGAATATATATTGCTAATAAGACTATTATATTTCAATATCATTTCTTTTAAAGAGTAAATACACATATCTTTACCATAATTTTTCTTAAATCCAAATTGGTTGTCCGTTGTTAAGATAAAAGATTCTATTCTACTAAGTATGATTCTTTCTAAAATTTTACTATAGATACTAGCTAACGCAATTGGCCTACAATTGGATTTTATAGTTATACTTTGACTTTTGTTTTTAATAATAGGTATTAACAAAACAGACAACATGCTTTCAGGTAAGACTCCATGTACGAGAAATCCAGTCAGACACATAGCTAATAATGGAATAATTTTTGCACTACTAAATTTAATATGTTCAGCTTGAATTCTATCCAATCCACAACTTTTACTTGCATAAAGTTTTCCTATCATGGTTGCCACCTCTTCGCACGATACTAAAACCTTTTTATAGTTCTCAGATACTGTATAATTGTTGTCTAAGAATAGTGAACAATCATGGTTCAATTAAACAATTCACGCTAGTGAGTTTTCCACATGTTACAAATATTTTCAACTCCTGAATTACCTTCAAGTTCATCAGGTGGACTCAATTTTTTGTTGTTATGCACTTTAATTTCTTTCCAAAATTCTCTTTTATATACTTTCACATTAAATAGCTTGCGAGCTAAGGATTCCTCTTTTAGATTTTCTATATTTAATTTAATAAATTTAAGTGCCCCTTTAAATCTGGCTTTTGTGGAATTTTTTAGATGGAGAATTGGACCACTCCTAAGTTCTCTTACTTCTAACCACAGAGTATAAGCGTCTCTGGATCTCTCATACAATTCCTGACAGTGGTCATTCCAACCAGGCCGATTGTACTTCTTATTTTCATCTGATACACTCTCAAATACGATTTTTGATGTGATAGATGGAAAATTTGACCACTCCTCGGTTTGTTTACTTCTAACCACAGAGTATAAGCGTCTCTGGATCTCTCATACAATTCCTGACAGTGGTCATTCCAACCAGGCCGATTGTACTTCTTATTTTCATCTGATACACTCTCAAATACGATTTTTGATGTGATAGATGGAAAATTTGACCACTCCTCGGTTTGTTTACTTCTAACCACAGAGCATAAGCCTTTCTGGATCTCTCATACAATTCCTGACAGTGGTCATTCCAACCAGGCCGATTGTACTTCTTATTTTTATCTGATGCACTCTTAAATACGATTTTTGATGTCTCAGAGAGTGCAAAAATTATGTTATTATAGAAAGAAGTGACTTTTCTATATCTTCTTTATTTCTACAGTTCAAATTTTTACAACTAAAGGCCTCGCTTGGAATTTCCACATTCTCGAGGAACACCCCACTCATGTCAGTGTATTCATCTTTTTTATTTTGTGGCATCTCATCCCAAAATATCCTATTATAGTTAGCTAAGTTCTCAAAATAACTTTTTGTTGAGACTTTAGGCATTAATTTAACAGTTAATTTTGACACAAATGGAAGATGATCAGACTCAAAAGAATCATATAATACATACATATCTGAAATTAATTTATGACCATCCTAAGATGATAAAGCAGTGGTCCAACCAAGATTTTGAACCAAATGCGTCACTGACATATGTGAAAGTGTCTCTCGGCAGGCTTAGTCTGCTTAACCATTTAAGTTTATAGGCTTCACAAAGAAATTTTAATTGTTTAGAGAATTCTGAGTCATTACCTAATATGTTACTATTGAAATCGCCATATACACAATAACATGTACTATCTAACTCTTCTAACAAAGTACCTAACTTATATAGTCTACCTATATATAATTCCTCATTTTCTACTGACTCACATGGTAGGTATACATCAAAAATATACATTACTTGACAGTTAAGAACTATTTTTATACCAACGACCCAATCATTAATCAAAAGTTAATCCACTTATTTTTCCTACCAATTAATAAACAGTTATTATCATCAGTTGGAGAGTTTGCTACACCCCTATGAATTAAAAAAAGTGTATTAATCTCTTTACATTCAGTTTTTGATATCCATGTTTCCTGTAATAAAACTATATCAAAATTATTTATTATCTTATTTAAACCAATTTCATTTGTTAGCAGACCCCTGCAGTTGTAACTAACTACATTTAATTTACTCTCCATTATGAGCTGTAGTATTACTTGTACGTTGTGGTCTGAACCAATTGAAATAGATTCCTTTTGTCCATGTTGATGGGTATATAAAGATTAACGGGCCTTCTCATTTAGCTTCCACTTTAAAACTACTGTAATTTTAAGGAAATTTTGATGGCATTTTGGTGTTTATTTTCTTTTTAATATAGCTTTTGAGTTCTTCTTCTGTATAGTCAGGTGCTAATTTGGTTACATAGAATCTAGCAAGCCTTTTAGCACTCTAATGCCTTCATCTGATGATGTACCGACTTTGATAGGTTTCTTGGATATTTTTTTATCGAGTTCTTCATAGAGTTAATTGGTTTTGTACTATCGGATTTTAGTATTATTCCTCTTGCTCCAACACTGAACCACGGGTTTGTATCAGTGTGAACGACTGGGAGAGCTGGGTATATGCATTCATACTTACTTTCATCCTCTGTTTGGGCTGATTTTCGGTTCTCGTTGCAGTCCTTATTTGTATTGGTGGTGGTGGGATTGACTTGATTGCCATCTTGGTTTTCACTAGAAATGGGTTGAATAGTTTAGGTAGTAGTGTTAGGATGAGAGTCTGTATCTTCTGTGGGATTTTTATTCTTTATTTTGGGTTTGACTTTAGGTGGAACTGGGTTATTCGAATTTTGAGTCAGAAAGCCTTTTAGAAAATTAAGCTTTTGGTTATGGTGATAAAAGAGCTTGTTGTGCTCATTAATAATTTTATTTTGATTACTTATTTGTTTCCTAATTTCTTTTAAGGTATCAGATATATCTTTGCCTACCTTTTGACGAGTCGTCAAGGTTGCTTTAATCAGTTTTACTTCATCATCAAGGAATCCTGTATTCTTAAGTCATGTGGAAACATCAATTGAATCAAAAGTCAATGGAGGGAGTTTGAGATCTTTTGAAACAAAGGAATATTCATCTAAATGATGTTCAATTTCAACAAACCTTTTGATAATATCTTCTATATTGTGTTCAAACTTGCAATTTCTTGGACAATACCAGATTGTTTAAAGGAGTCTCGGCACAGTTTGAGTCCCAAGATCATCAAGGATTAAAAATAAAAATACCCTCGACACAGCTTGAGTACCCAAATCTTACGCTATCTCAGTTTGATAAACCACAAACTAGATAGAATAAACTTCAACATTTTCACCTCGTTCGGTAGAAAACTATGTCAAGGTCACCACGACCGCCGAAACCAGAAGAATCATCCGTTTTTGTTTTGAACCTTCATTCGAATTTCCGCGTGACGTCACTCGTCCACCTTTATGTCGGAATAACGCCATCTTGTAAGCAACCAACAAACTACTCACGCTAACTGCCTCAGGACCAATTTAAACGAAAGTATTTCAAGTGGATTCTTTGGGGTAATCTCAATTCTCTTATGTAAGTAAATGATCCTGTTGTTTATGTCCCCGTGCTTAAAAGTAGTTAATTTTGTGAATGGTTAATGTCAAAGTGTATTCGAGTAAATTGTTCGCCCGTAAAATATACCTAGAATCGAGCCTCGAGTGCTGGACAGTAAAACCCATTCTTTTATCTTTATATTAGATGTGTATATAGTAATTTTGTTTTCTTTGATTAATGTTCAGTAAAAGTATATTTTGGTTCAAGTTTTTAAATTATCCTTGAACGAGTTGAATTGGCAATAGTTTGTAAATTCCAGAAAGAACTCCCCTTTTATTCCTTCCCTAGAATAAAATAAAGTATAGCACTCTTAGAGAACGATCCTCAAGAGATCACCGAGGCACGAACTTACGCCTCAAGTCAAATTTTATTTCATATATTAACCATAATAAAACAAATAAATATATATATATATCTAATCTCGGCTGAACCACGACAGTATTTTTTTTTTTTTTACCACAGTTTTCTTGCTCTTTTTTGTAAGACTGCGTTTATGGGTTCTATAGTAGATCTGCGGTGGAGTTTTTCCGCTGGTATGTAATCTTGTCTTCTTGTATTTGTTATGAATCTAGTGGCTTAATTTTAGACTCGTTGGATCTTCTTGACTTGGAAGTTAATTAATGCGTTCAATGGTACTATTGAGTATAGGAGCTTAAGGTTGTACTAAGGCCAGGTATAATTTTCTTTTATTTTGGGCTGAAATTTGTCTGAATATGCATAGTGCTGATAAGGTGAATTTTGCTTCGATGATTTTTTATGGTAGATGGTATGTATAGCCTGACGTTGTTAATTTTAGTCCGAGGACACGTCCTTCTGTTGAAAAAGGTAAATGCATCTCATTCACGCGTACAGTGGCTTTTTTTTCTTCTGTTCATGGGTATTAACTTGAACTTATCATATATATTTTATTCCTTTTTTCGTAATCATTTAGGTTTTTAATTTATATTCCTGTTCTTAGGGCGATGTCCTTGGTTTTTTTCTGTCACTGGCACTATCTGTGTGATATCGTCCGCTAGTTGTATATACATTGCACATTCATGGGTTGGATGCGAAGGGTCTCTGGTGTACACTGTGGACAGTGTTGGTGAGAGGCAGCCTTCCTGTGGGACACCCGTTTGCAGATTAATTGCGTCGCCTCTTTGGCCGTTTATTTGCAATACTGCTTTTGTCTCGTCTAGATAGTTTCAGAGTGTTTTGCAGAGGTTTATTTCTAGATTAAAGTAACAGAATTTGGCTTTTGGGCTGGGCAATCACACCTTGTCAAAGGTTTTAGAAACATGACGGAGTACAATATCAACTCTGTTGCCTCGCGCTGTTTCAGTAGCAATTTTTTCCGTTATGATTGCTAGTGCGGTGTCTTTCTCTCGCTTGCTCCAGAACCCGTGCTGTTGTGAGTTCTATAGGTTGTTTTCGTTAAGGTGGTTGATCAACCTTTCGTTAAGGAGCTTTTTTAGGACTTTACCTAGGAAATTCCGGGAGCGAGATCGGACGGAAGCTTCCGACTTGGTGTTTTAGTTTGCCCGGCTTCGGTAGGAAGTATCATATATTTAGGGAGGCATTGAAGATGTTCACTACTGATTCGTGTACATTTTCTGCGGCATTATTAGGTGAGCTTTGGATATCTCACTCTGTCTTGGAGCCTTTTGTTTAAAGGATTTTAAGGCTGTCAGGTATTCATCCATTGTAAAAGGCTTTCCTTCCCCCATGGGATTGTGTCTTTGTTCGTCAACGTTTTTAAACGGTATAGTATGTTCACGTTGTGTTTCAAGGCTATGTATGATTTCTTTTTCGTAGTTTTGGTGGAATTCTTGGTTCACTTCTGGTGAAGTAGAACAAATTTTTTTCCAGTGTGTTTGGAAGTGTTCTTGAAGCTCCTTATTTTGTTCTACTATCTGGGTTCTGTATTTTCAGGCTTATATCCTCTTTTGGCTGTGATCCGCGTAATTTCCTGTATTGTCTCCAGAATTTCCTTGGATCTTTTTATATTTCCATTTTACCCATTATATTATTCCAGAGACAGTCTGAATTTTCCTTGATGAAGGTATCTATCCTACTTTTGATTTTGATAATACTTCTGTACCTTTGCATCGTATTTCCCAATACCCTGATTTCATTTATTATGTTTTGAAATTCTTCCATTTCATCTGGGATCTGTACTCTATTGTTAGGGTGTGTATACTGTCCGCCTTTTCTGATTTTTATAGTAATTAATTTTAGTTGGTCATCTATTTCCTCTTTACCTTGGTTTTTAAGTTTTAAGGGATCCAGTTTCTATTGTGTTTAAGTACTGTCTGTATCCATCCCAGTTTGTTTTGCTGGTTTCTTTTGTACTTATTTTTATTTGGATGGGCGAAGTTGAGATGGTGGTAATTATGCTTAAGTGGTCGGGGAGGGGGGGCTGGCAGTGTGTGGTGATTTAGATTGAAGTTTTGATTCGTTAAAATAATATCTGGGGTAGTCGAGGCTTGGGCTGTAAGATAAGTATGGAAGTCTGGTCCTTCTCTGTTTAGTAGGCTTATTTGCATTAGGAGTTGTAGGGTTTTCCCCGTTCTATTTGTATGAATTGTGTACCCTGCTTTCCTGCACCTTGCGTTAAGTTCTCTGGCTAGTAAGGTTGAGGCCTGTCTACGGAAGAACTTAATGAATTTGGATATCGGTAGGTACGAGCGTCTTGGGGGTTGGTAAGCCCCGGTTATGATCAGATCACCTGTGGTCATTTTTATTTTTACTGCTAAAAATGATTCTTCTAGGTCTTTTATTTCTGTGAAATGAATTCCTTTTTGAATTCCTATTGCAACTCCGTCATATCTTGTCTGTGAGTAGTTGGTTGCTATGAATTTATAATTGGGGATTTTTATTGTATCCGTCTCTGTCGTGATACCATGTTCTGTTAGGATTATTAAGTCTGATCATCCTTTCTTATTATGTTCGATTAGATTATGCGTTTCTCCTTCCAGCCGTTAACGTTCAAGGTGAATATTTGAATTCTACGTTAATACGTGTCCATTGTTGTTTAAATCTGTTTGTGGGCTCTTCCTGACTTTGTTTTTTTTTCTGGTCGGCGTGAGGATCGAGTGCGTCCATTTCTTTTCTTTTTATATTCACCGCACGAGATGTTGCTGCAGGATTCTGGGGTGATGTATATCATGCCCTGTTTCAGTGAACTTCCGTATCGTCTGCGTCTGCTTCGTATTCCCATCTAAATTTTCCCTCGACTAGTCCATCGACTATTTCCTTCTACTTACATTGCTTTGGGATGGGGTAAGCATGGGATCCGTAAATTTTGATGCTAAAGTATTGGGTGGTCATTTTTTTATTTTTGTTTTTCTGAGTTCGTTTATGTGTTTTCTTCTTCAGAGTCACTATTCATTTCACTTTTGTCATATTCTTCTCCTACTTGGTTAGTATTGTCTTTTGGAGGCATATTTATTTTATACAATTCGCTAGAGGGTGGGTCTCCGGAACCACATTTTCTTTAGCCCGTTTTTTCAAGCATGGTATCCAGTTCAGTTGCATATGATCCCGGGTTCGCCATGTTGAAAAAGTGTGCATGCATTATGCAAAAAAATAAGTCAGGCATCATGCTACCCTCGATATTGACTGTTGTGATCTGTGAGGCGGATGCAGTGACGCTTCCGTTAGCTGTTGCTGCAGCGTAGGAAGTATTTTTCCTTCTTTCCTTCTCTGTGTTAATCTCAGCTTTTTTATTCCGAATTAATTGTTTTTTGACTGGGCGTGACATGGCTAGAGTTCTATGCCCATTTCCGCAGTTTAAGCAAATTTTTGTGCTTCTGCACTCGTCTCACCTGTGATATTGGCTTGAGCAATCAAAGCATGTTTTTCCTTTAAGGTACATTTCTTGGTTGCGTCCTTGTCTAACCCTTATCATGCTAAGCACACTTGTACTGACACGAATGTTTCTCTTTCGGTTTCTTCGGGAGATTTTTGTGTAGAATGCAAGGAGTACTTGTTCGGCGGCTTTCTTGGAAATTTCTGTAGATCTGAAGATCACTTTGAAGCCATAACTATGCTCTTCTCCATTCTGGTCCTTAAATCTAATCACGTCCTCGACCTTTTCACATTCTTGCTCTTTTTCGAGTTCCCCTTTTATTTTGGGGACTATATGTTTTCCTACCCATGTGTCAAGGCGCCGGCATATTACAGATCGTTTTGTTTGCACATCAGGCGGCGTCCGGGGTTCAAGTCCGAGGTTTCATAGTTTTTGGGCTGTGCCCTCACTCAGAAGGAGATCAACGTCTTTTTCAGTGTCGCAAACCGCTACGTATCCATTGTGTTGGTCTTTTAGTCGTAGGAGGACCACTCCTATACCTGCATAGAAGCTATTCACCGTCTGCTCTTAGGAGGTTTTCTCCCGACTGGAGAGGATGCGAAGGGGGACCCTCTTCGCTCCTTCTCGGTCGTCTATTGCAGCTGGGTTGCATTCTCCCTCTTGTGGCTTCTAGATGTTCGTCACTGTATTGCCCTTACTGTAGGGTCCGTTTTTTCTTTTCGGTAGGGCTCTTTGAGAGTCATCCCCTCCTCGTTGCAAGCAAGTTTCCATGAACATAAGCTGCCAGATGGAATGGATGAATCATGGTGGGTGAACCCGGGAAGGCCCCTCAGACAGGTGAAAATTGGCGGACTTATTAATGGGTGGTGATCGAGTCAACTAACACCACCCGGGGTGGCTGCCTCGTCTGGGGTTTGGTTATCGATGCTGCTTCCAACTTACACAGAGACGGTTACATGTCCCCCTTTGATCCTGGTCGGAAACTCTCTTTAGAGACTAGAGCGAACTCTTCCCCAAAGCTTTCAGCATCGTCTCTTAATCGAGCTGCCTCAGACGATGAGTTCCACAGTGGGCTAATCCTTAAACCTGCTTTCCTCTACGCCTCCAATTATGTCTATCAAAGAGACCGACATAGTTGGATCGAGACTAAATGAATGTCATTTCAGTTCATTTCCGCTCCCTTGCTCCGATGAGGGGGCCGTGGGAGGATTAGACAGACATGGGTCGGCTATGTGTGGCTCCGTAAATTATCTTCGTTTTTGGTATCCTCTTGGGGAAAAGTGTGGCAAGTTCACGTTTTTGGCCTGGCTTCCTTTTCTTTCCCTCCTTTGCCGGTAATAAACTTCTTTGGAGGGCTTGAGATGAGATCAGTGTCGTAAAGTTAGTCTGTTTTTTACTGTAGTGTACTGAGTGTGTGTTAGCGTACTCAATTGGATTATTGAAAAATTGCTCCATTATATATAGTATTTCTACGCTAACATAAGTAATACAAAAATGGGCCATTCATGGCGCGGGAAATTATTAAGGGGAAATCAAGCGCTACAAGAAACATATAAAATTGGAAGACTACAGGATCTACACCAATAAGCAGGATTAAAAACGCTCAATATCAACATCAGGAACAGAGCGGAGAAAATATGTAGGAAAATAGACGATCTACCTCTGATATTTGCAGAGCACACGAACACTCGAGATGGAGTCCCCTTTAAGACTCGATTTCCCAGCGGCACACAACAGCTGAGAATCGAGAAGGTACTCATGTTTATTAAGTCGAAATTCAAAAAAAGAGAACAAACAAGCATAACGATAAAGATATTTACCCGACTATATAGAAACCCAACAAACGAAATAACCAACCAAGACACAAGATTGATACTCTATTAAGACAACCGAAAATTTACAACCTCAATAGGAAAAAACAACCGACTAAGAAGACAACACAGATCAAAAGTGTAAACAGAAATAATGCGAACAAAGTTAACTAAATGTGTAATAAGAGAACTATATTAAAAAGTTTAACAAAGATGATAGTGAAGTAAAAGATAAGAGTAAAACAGAAATAACTCGAACATAGTAAACTAAAAGTGTAATAAGTGAACTGTGTATTAAAAGTTTAACAAAAATGATAGTGAAGTGGAAGTTAATAGTAAAACAAGTGAACAAAGTGAAACTAGAGTGAAAAAGTGATAACAACAAGAGAAAGTGAAACAAAGTAAGGAAAGTAAAAACAAGTAACATAACAATACACAAACAAAGCTCAGATGTAAGATAACTCAAAACGGCATGAATGCTGCAATAAACACATGAATGAAAGATGAAAAGAATAAGGGAACAGAGATTAGGCACTACTCCGGCTTCTGTATGAGGAACATATGTGCTAAAGTGTGAGAAAGGAAGTAAGAATGATAAATGATGAGTAAATTCATGACGGTGGTTCGGAATTGACGTTAATCAGTAGGTCCCCCTTTTCCCTCGGGCAAGGGTATTCCACCCTTTGCACCTTTGACTATCGAGGTTTCTCAATCCGCTTCCTCACCAATCTGTCCTCTTTTAACTCAAAACTTTCCGTCTCACACTATAAACCATCTTCTAAAGCTTGTTCCAGACTTCCCATTAAGCACTTCACTATCGGTTCACTTGAATTGAGAGTCAGAAGTGTGGGGAGTTTCTCCAGGAGTAATTCAGCAGCGGGCCTCCTCCTCTTCTGTGCCCTCCCGATCGTAGGAGGGGTACAGAGGGAAGGAATAACCGTAAGCCGTACCTTTTCTCTCCCTAAAAAAAAAAGTCTGACTATTTGTCGCTCCGATCTAGTTCTCTGGTAAAGGAGGCAAGCAAGATCAAATTTGAAAACGTGCTTCTTTTAACGGCGGTCAACTCGGGGACGCTGAGATGTCGGGCGTATGGTTTCGGCTGAAGTTGCACGTTAATTGCCGGTTTCTTCATTTGAATCCGCAATCTTTTGCGATTTTGGAGTCTCAGGATGTTTGAGGTGTCCTGATTCAGTTTTTCACGGGTTGGGTTAGTGCCATGTGATTGGGCGTGTTTTTTAATCGCACCCTCTTGAAGGTGAGCTGTCAGTCGCCTTGACAGGGTTGTGTAGGTTACGCCAATGTTCTTTTAATTGTGGTTTTCGTAGTCACCAACTTTGCATGAATATTTGTACACGACGTTAGTCTCCTGGAGTTCGCTCGGTTGAGGGAGATAGCTGTTCTTCATGATTCAACTACTTGTTTTCTTGGTCTTGTAGTATATAATTAGATTAATATCCGTAATAAGGTCGGTTGGGGTCACGTTACGATGGAGAATGGCTTTGAGAGCCTTTTCGTCTTCACGGTAGCCGGTGTTCATATTGGCCTTGTAATAAAGGTCAATACTATTCTTCTTCGGAGTAGACCTGACGCCAGGACCAGCAGCCAAGTTCATTTTCTCCTTAAAGGGGGCGTCGATAGATTCTTGTGGGTAGCCTTTGTTAACGAGAACTCGAGAAACCCTCTTAAGTTCGTGATCAACAGCCGTCCACGAGGATAAATTAGAAATCCCTGCTAACTAAGGCATTGATGACTGATTTCTTGTAACATTCAGGACACTCAGAAGAAGAGTTTAAGCAGAAGCCCAGGTTCGTAACCTTAACGTATACTTAAGTCACAAATTCGGACTCCTGGGCACTTATGAGGATATCAAATATTCCTTAAAATCGAAAGTTTGAAAAGTTCAGCTCCGAGCTTATCATATGTTGCCACTTGGAATAAAAACATCATGAGTGAAATTTGGTTTCATTTGAAAAATATTTATGGGTTCCACATCGAAGACGAAGTTTCGACATTTTTGCAATATACCCTAAACAATTTGTCTACTAACGGTAACTTTCGTTACCAGTTCAATTTTGCTTTATATTTTAATAACAAGCAGTAAGATCCTTGTATGACCGCTGTCGGTCACAACCACTTTTCTGTGATATAATGGTGACATGTGGCAACCATGCATGCACCGTGTTGTTTACATCAGCTTATATGGTGACAGTTACAGTAGTGACACTGAGAGAGGTGGCTCATGTAAATTTTTCTCTTATTTCATTTGGCTAGTTCGTATTTTTGTTCTTGTATATCAGTGGCTATAAGATTACATACGGTTTTTTTATTTAAGCGTGTTTGAAACGTGTTATTGTTGGAGAATAATGCTAGTGCAACAATTAAAGGGAAAAAAGAGACAGGAATAGAAAATTACAGACATTAAAATTATGGTAGACAAAGGGTTAAAGCGTAATAAAATGAAAGTATGTAGTTAAAGTTTGGTCATACAATTTCATATTCTATTTATAGGATAAAATGTATTCCCGAACTAATTTCTTCCTTGCGAGAGCAAAATCTGAGAAAATGAATCATGAATAACTTCGGGTGAGGATGTCTTATCACTCCTACTCCACCATCACATGGACCATAGCCTCCCACTCCGTCAGTCATCCACTCTGGTTTCCGCTGCAGTTGGAGAGTTTAGGGATAAAGCTAGAATTCCCCCAATCCGGAAGAACAACATCATTGGGAGAATGGAAAACCTGTACAAGAAATATCAAGTACTGAAAAAGGGTAAACAAGATATTCACATGCATAGATCTGCAAGGAAAAGCAGTTTTTTGATCAAATAAAGGATCTTTTTGATGTAGCTCACCATGATGCAATGAAAATGATAAAAATTAAAGAAGTACGAGAGTTCTTGAAAGCTCAAAATGAACCTGAAGGCGGGGCCACATGGGTTCTGTTGATAAATCTTTAGCCGCTCAAGAAATGCGTGTTAAAGCAAGATCAGCCAGTGGGTCAGCGGAAGAAACACGCAAAAATGGAAGCCTCGACGTCTTTAGACATGTTAGTTCTAAAGTCGCCCTAGCACTAGCAGTGAAGACAACTCCACTAATGAGAAGCCGACTCTTGAAGAATCACAAGGAGCTTGTGGATGGGCTAGCTTACCAAAACAAACACAGAGAGCAAGAAAAAATGTCATCACACCTGAAGTTGCAGCAGATTTCGATAGAACGGGACTGACTGACAGGAAAGCCATTATGGTTGCTATCGTGCTGGTCAAACGCCTCGGAAAAGATGCCAGGCAACTCAACATCAATCGGTCTACAATCAAAAGACAGCGACACTTTCCTCGGCAAAATTTTATGTGCAACTTAAGGAATCCTTCTCTGCTGGTATGCCTCCTGTAATCCATTGGGACGGAAAGTTGATGCCGGACCTGATATAAACAAGTGGGCAGGTCTACCTTCTCCAAGTCAATATTACAGGAAATAGGGTGAGACAACTAGTACAAGTAGCTAAACTTCCAAGTGATACTGGCTGAGAGCCAGCGAAGGTTGTTGATTCAATGCCTAATGAATGGGAGCTGACTGACCGTGTTGTAGGGATGTTGTTCGACGCAACTACCTCTAAGGCTGGACGTAAAACTGGAGCATGCTTACTTATAGAGCATTAAATTGAAAGAGACCTTCTCTATTTGGTATGCCGTCATCAAATACACGAAAGCGTTGCAGGAACAGCTTTTCACTTTACATTGGGGACTAGTGAAAGACCCGAAGTTAGACTTCAAAGATTCCATTGATATTGGTCGCAAATCGATTGTAGTTCCTTCAGCATAGGCATTGATGGGCAACAAGTCGCTGTGGTAATCAACGCCATTGCACAGGATATTCTGAATTGGACAGTGAATCTGTTTAGGGACTTAAAGGATCTGCGTGGTGACTACGTGAATTCATTGAGCTCTTAATAATTTTCCTCGGAGGGATTCCACTACGCGGGATTCACTTCCTGTCTCCAGGTCAGATGCATCATGTTGAGTGGATATCTAAGATGATATATGCTTTGAAAGTTTAGTTGTTCCGCAAACATTTCTAGTTGACGGGAAAAGAAGAGAAGTGCCTACGATCAATGAGCAACTTTGCAGTACGGATCTACTTGAAGCACTGGGCAGAAGTTCCCCTTACACTCCATGCACCAAGGATGGATCTTTAGCTCCTTAAAAGCCTGAAAAAATACTAAAGTATTCACGATGCGATCAGGAAGGCTACGCTTGACAAATTCTCAAATCACCTCTGTTATTTCTTTGAAGAATTGGCTGGGTTCGCCAAGTTTAATCTTCATGTATCTATCGAGATGAAAACAAGTATGGTGAAAGCAATGACAGTGCGGACAGAAGTACAGAACTCTTCAAAACGAGTAACATATGTCGTTGAATAGCAGAGATACAGCCCCACTCCTTGATTTTGTTTCAGTAAGAACACTAGAAGAACTTGAAAAGCTGGGAATCAAGTCCAACTTTCTGCAGCTAAACCCAGGTACCTGGGCAGACAGCCCGGACTTCAAGCGAGCACAAGAAATCAACATCGCACTGAACGTAACAAATGATGTAGCTGAACGTTGGGTTTCGTTGATCCAGGAGTACTCTGGTAAAATAACAAGAGACGAAGGTCAAATGCAATACCTGCTGCAGGCCGTCAACCACATCGACACCAATACGCTGACACCACAAAAGATAGCCTAATCGAGTAAGAATGAGTAGAGTGGCACCTAGCCTTTAAGCGGCTAGTTCTCCCTGAGTGAGAGGGAGACCCGAAGGAGAGAGAAATTTATCAAATGAAGTAAAGATTTAGGTCGTTGTGCAACACGCAGATATTTTCAAAAGAAACCAAATTTCACACATGATGTTTTTACTTTAAGTGGCACCATATGATGAATTAGGAGAGAAACTTTTCCTTCTGCAAAATATATATTTGCTTCCTATATCTAAGGACCACCCTATATATATATATATATATATATATATATATATATATATATATATATATAATTTGAAGGATGAACGAAAGGACGCATAAAGGGAAATTCATTTCATTTTCTTATTACAACGTTTCGGTGAACTTTTCACCCATCTTCGGGTACTGCAAATACAATTTGGAAAATAATTCAAGTTAAGAACCAAACAGATAATCAAAATGACCAATTTATGGAACGTATTTAAAGTTAATTAAGGAGGGAGATAGCGATAAATTTACAGGCAATTGATAATTTCTGGATTATTATGTTAAAAGTTAAAAATTAACGATTGGGGAAACACAGGAAACACATCAGGATAAACCAACCTTAAACAATCAGCCGTTAGAGGATAACTGGGAGAAAGGGCGAAGAGCGTAAGAAGAAAGAGAAGGTTACGAGGTTGGTAATATATTTGTTTAGAGTAGAAGTAGTGGGTGAGGAGAGGAATCGGAATTTAAGGAAGGAGAAAGGTATTTAATATACAGGGATTCAAGAATCCTTAGTGATATGGGATCAGGGGTGGTTTTCCGGGCTTTTAATATTTGTTTATTCTACTCTGGATTTCACCAAGAAGTCGTATTTCTGACTAATTTTTTCAAACAAAACGGCTTTCCTGTGTCTCTGACTGAAAAAATTACGGCCCAATTTTTAAATAATATTTTCCACCCCAAATTTAAATTCCTTACTGTTTGCAAAGATATCCGTTACATAATCTTTCCGGAAAAACCGAAATTACAACGGCGATTTTAAAATCCTAAAAACCACCCCTGATCCCATATCACTAAGGATTCTTGAATCCATGGCGAGTTCGAGGTCTGGGGACGATAGATATACCGGAAGCAATACATTTCTCGGCCTGAACCCTGGTAACGACCGGCTGAGAAATTGGGTTTTGGGAGAGCTGTGCGCTCTGTCCGATAAGGACGGAGCAGGATCTTATCGGGGCCGCGACTACGTTAGTCCATCCAGTGAAGTACTGGTACGGCATATGGCATCGTACCACTATGAACCTGGTGGCACAACCTAAAAAATCATGCCCCAACGCGAACGTGTTATGCTTGAGGCTTACGGAGATTGGTAGTTTGTCGGATACTACTATACAGGTGCAACCTGTTTCTCTATTCAAGGTTGACACTCGACAACCATTTACTGCGCCATTTTCAAACTGGAGTCCACTGAGGAAACTCTTGTTCAACAGGAAATTTACCTGTCGATCTAGGGGAGAGGGAGCAGGGGCCGCTAGCGATGCGGCTAGTGATTTGGCGAGGAAGCAGCAGAGATTTGGTGGACCTAGTGACTCGACGAATGCCTCAGTTGAGAATTTAAGTGCCCAGGGGTGCCACATGTAAAGCATACAATCGGTCTACGGGGTAGTTGCTAGGCGTGGAGGGGAGCACTAAAGGCTTCACGTCCTTTTGCCCTCGAGGCGGGTACGGCCTGTACTTGCTCTGCACTTGAACCTTTACGAAGCTGTTGTTGCCCTTGGGTTGGCTTCGGTTAAACCCAAACTTGTGTTTCGGGAGGGGGGATGGTTCTTCTTGACGTCCATGCGATAGAGGTCGTGGCTGGAATCGTGAAGGTCGGCTTCTTCCACACATCCTTGAAATTGGACGCTCTTCTCTCCACTATAAAGGCCCTTAGTTCGCGAGAGAGGGTCGAAAACAGTTGTTTCCTGAGAATGAAGTCAACTAGCGACTCATAATCATTTGATACTTGGGCGGAATCCAGCCAGAATGGGAAATTACGCTGAAGCGCGAATCCAAATTGCCTGTAGGTTTGGCCTGGCTGTATACGCGCGGAGCGGTACCTAACCCTATAAAATTCTGGATTCATGTTCATAGCAGAAAGTTCTGCCTTGAGGATTAAATAATCAAGGGTGGTCTCGGAATGGAGAGAAATGAATTATGTCGCGAAGACTAGAATTTAATAGTGGAAGTAACCGGGCGAGGCCATCTGATCCTAAGTCCCAATTGTTGACATCGAAAATCTTCTCGAAGTGTGTTAAATAAGAGCAAAAGTTTTCTCTATCCTTGAATGCGGGGAGTTTTAGTCAGGGCACTTGAGCCTGTTCATTTCGAAATCCTACGGAGTTTATCTCGACTTGGTCACGGCTTATCTCTCTCTCATGCTGCCTAATTATTTCTTTCTCTTCTGCTTCTCCCTGTGCTTTTCTTTCCGCAAGTTCGAAACATTCCTCTTCCTGGACGTAAGCGATTAAATCTTTCTCAGATAAGTCTAGGATGTGCCGTTGCTTATGAAAGCGATAAAATGAAGAGTTCTTGGATATCGTCCTCTCAGCCTTGGTACACGAAAAAGCTACCAGAGATATTGAATCTTCACCCCAAACAAATATAAATTCTAAAACGACAAAATTATTAAAAATTCCTAGTAAAAATCGCGCGAACTCACGCAAAAAAATAACTAACTAACGAGGGAATCTGACTCAGGACACGAAAAAAATGGCGGTCACTATTACCGCTTATCTAGTATCCTATTATCAAGAAATAGGAAAACTGTGGACACACCACACAAGAATGGGCTTAAAAATTGGTTGTTACCTGTTAATCAACAAGAAAATTGTCCTAATATATTCGTGGTCAGATATTCTTGGTAATGCAGCTGCTATTAATTAAACTTAGTGCTTCAAAATCAGGTGGGGAAAATTCTTAGGAAGACAAAAAGCCTGACGCTAAATTCTATATATATATATATATATATATATATATATATATATATATATATATATATATATATATATACACGAGGAGCGGTCAATAAGTTTTGCGAATCGGTAGGGCAAAACAGAGGAAGAAGGATGGCTGTTTGTGGGGGTGTTAGGACAAGTTATGACAAGTCAGGACCTGCAGCTGTACGCTCCTGCCTCGTCTATTTAAGAAGCAGTAACTGATCGCGGATAGTCAGTCACAAATTTTTCAACAATAAGAAGGTTAAGCACCGCACAGTGATCAAATTTTTGACCAAGGAAGGCAAGAATGGAAAGAATGTGGCCCGTGTGGAGAGGATGATCCTAGAAAATCGACCGGTGAAGGTGAAGAAATCGAGCGAGAACTTGGAATATCACATGGAAGTGTTATCAACATCATCCATGACCAAGGTCTCTGCCTGTTGGGTCCCTAGAAACCTCACGCCCCATGATCGACTTCAACGTCTTCAAAGTCCAGAAGGCCAGAGATTCACAAGCTGCCCTGCGCGAGTGCGGATTCGAGGAGTTCAACCATCCCGCCTACAGTCCAGATCTTGCCCCTAGCGACTACTATTTATTCCGCCAACTCAAGGATGCACTGCGTGGATGCCTGTTTGGGGACGATGAAGATGTCCAGCTCTCCGTTCAGGAGTGGATTGAAGGGCAGTCGGGAGATTTCTGCTTGTCGGGAATTCTGCGCCTGAGGGACAAGTGGCGGAAGTGCATTGAAGTCGAGGGTAGTTATATTGAAAAATAATAAGAAACTTTTCCTCATATCTCGTTTCCTTATATCTGAATTGCAAAACTTATTGCCCCCCCCTCGTATATATATATATATATATATATATATATATATATATATATATATATATATATATATATATATATATATATATATATATATATATATATATATATATATATATATATATATATATATATCCTATTATCAAGAATGCAGAGTCGTCGTACTACTCCTTATACTTCGTTCGGCCAGTGCCCTGAATGGAATGGGTTTATTGACTCAGAGTGCTTAGAGGTTAGCTACGGAGGGATTGGAATAAACTTTGCCAGCAAGCGACCCAAAGCAAATTAGATATAAAAACAATATGAAAATAAAATTTCAATGAATGCTAAACAAGAAAAATATATATATCCAAATAAGGTACTTTGAGAGATAAATTAATAAGTGAACCTCGGATATCTCACTTGGCTTGTAAATAACTGTTCACTATGTAAATCCCTCTGCACTTTTAATGTTGCTAAGCTTCGCGGTGAAATTGGCGAATGTAAAAGGGAAGGGTTACGTTGGAACCGGATGTTCGGGTGGCGCTGGTGAGTGAAGGTGGTGAGATAAGTGGTAGAGACGATGAGGTAGGTTCTCTAGGGACCGGCCTGACAAAAAAAAATTCCGTCACGATTCTGGTAGAAGGAGGTGGTAACGAGAGCTTCTTGTTAAAGCGGACCCCACGCTCCTGAACTCCAAGGAATCTTGGGTACCTCTGTGAGGGGAGGCGAAGTGACCTATCGACGCGTAGGGTGACGGAGAAATGCCAAGATGTAGTTTTCTCGCTTAGGGAACGAGAGTGAGGCCATTTGTAGCTTCGGATCTGGAAACGTGAGTAGGAGCCTGGCTCCGCACTGACTTGCACACCAACAGGGTAAGGAGCCTCCCTAACTGGGACTGATCTCCTCTCTGAAGACTTGGTGCTTCGACGATTTAGCACTACACCTAGATAAATGGCAATTCTTGCCCCCACCAAACGCTGTGCAAGCTCTACTACCGAGGGTCAAAAGAATTTATCTTTTATACTCGAAACTCGGGAGAGGTTCACATGGCTCCGGAAGTAGATTTGATGACAAACGCCCTTTTTAGGGTGAAAGCTGCTTGATTATCTCCTTCATTTCGTCCTTTTTAAACTTCCAGGAACAACCGGAAGCCAAGATGGGCTCCCATCTATCGATAACTATTCCAGGACGGAATTCGGTGGCTAGCTGAAATGGTCGCTAGGTTCTTCCGGCGGGAGGGGGGTGGGGGCAGACATCGGGCCGGAAAGGAAAGGTTTGATAACACGGCCCGACGGAAGGGATGTCGGGAAAACTTGGGAGCATTATGCAATGGTCTTACATCCATACCCATCCCGAGGGGACATTATTCTGAAGTGGAACGAGGAATAATGTCACAAGATATAACCTACTCGCAGTTACAATCTATAGCCAAAATGAAATTTTAGGAAACATACATACGCAAAACACACAAAAAGAAATTAACATAATGTATTGGCACTATTTAGCGACAAGGTCTTAAAAATTACAGGAATAACTAGACATACAAAAAAATAGAACATACATATATACAGAAGAAAAAAAATAACAATGGCCGGACAGTTCCGGTTAGCCGCCACACCTAGGGGCTTCGTCTATCGGATTGCATGATAAATCATCAGCAATGACGTCATCCGTTCCTTTTACGTAAGATACATTGTATTGGTATTCTGACAATAAAAGAGACCATCTCATAAGTCTGCCTTTCTGACTTTTACATTTTTTCAAGTAAACTAGTGGCCTATGGTCCGTTTCGATAGTAAAAGGTCTACCAATCAAGTACATCATAAATCTTTGAATGCCCTAAATGATGGCTAAAGCTTCAAGTTCTATAGTATAGTATGCTCTTTCGCGAACTAACAGCTTCCGGCTCGCGTATGCCACTGGAAATGGGGTTCCTTCTTCATCATATTGTAATAAAACGCACCCAATGCCGAGATTAGAGGCATCAGTTCGGATGCCGAATTTTTTCTGGGGATTGGGCAAAAAAAGGTTAGGAGCAGAGACCATTTTATTCTTTAGCTCGCCGAAACTCGCAATCACGGCGAGATTTTATAGGATGGGATCTGGTGCGGCCTTTTTGAGGAGGTCATTGACGGGTGACGCTATGGAAGCGAATTGGGGGATGAACTGCCGATAGAAGGAGACGGAGCCAAGAAACGAACGAAGCTGTTTCTTGGTTTTAGGGAGTTGCATGCCTTCTATTGCCTTAACCTTGTCCTCTTGGGGGCTAATTGTCCCTCTCCTACTTTGAACCCTAAGTAAGAGATAGTGCTATTAGCAAAGTGGCTCTTGGACGGCTTGATTGTCAATCCGTGAATCCTAAGCCAGTTTAGAAGAGGGCAGAGTGATTGAAGGTGCTCCTCCCAGGTGCGTGTGACAACGTATACGTTGTCAAAGTAGAAAGAGACATTGCTCAACCCATCTACAATTTTTCATATTATCCAGTTATAGTTACTGCAGGCAGTAACCAAACCAAAAGGAAGACGTGTGAATTCCATTAACCCCTTTTCGGTGGGAAACGCGGTAAACTTCTTCACGGATTTTCCAAGCGGGATTTGGTAGTAGACTTCGCACAAGCCTATTTCAGAAATGTACTTGGCCTTTTCAAATAAGTGCAGGTTCTGGTTGATAAAAGAAATGGGTTCGGCATCGAATACCGTGACAGCATTTAACTTTCTACGCACATAAGAAAAGATTCATCCTTCTTCTTTATATATATATATATATATATATATATATATATATATATATATATATATATACTATTATCACGAATGCGGAGTCGTCGTACTACTCCTTATACTTCGTTTATCCCGTGACCTGAATGGGTTTATTGACTTAGAGTGCTTAGAGGTTTGCTACGGAGGGATTAGAATAAACTTTGCCAGCAAGCGACCCAAAGGAAGTTAGATATACAAACAAAATGAAAATAAAATTTTAATGAACGCTAATCAAGAAAAATATATATTCAAATAAGGTTCTTTGAGAGATAAATTAATAAGTGAAGCTCGGATATCTCACTTGGCTTGTAAATTACTGTTCACTATGTAAATCCCTATACACTTTTAATGTTGGCAAGCTTCGAAGTGAAGTTGGGGAATGTAAAAGGAAAGGGTTACCTTGGAACCTGATGTTCGAGTGAGGCTGGTGAGTGAGGTGGGGAGATACGGGGTGGAGACAATTAGTTAAGTTCTCCAGGGACCGACCTGATCCCACAATTCCGTCACGATTCTGCTGGAAAAAGGCAGTGATGGGAGGGCACCACGCTCGTGAACTCCGCGGAATCTTCTTTGCCTCTGGGAGGGGGAGCGAAGAGACCTATCGACGCGTAAGGTCACGGAGAATAGACCAGATGTAGTTTTCTCGCTTAGGGAACTAGAGTGAGGCCGTATTTAGCTTTGGTTCTGAAAAGGTGAGTACGAGTCTGGGTCCGCACTGACTTGCAGACCAACGACCAACGAAATAAGGACCCTCCCTAACTATGACCGATCTCCTTTCTGAAGACTTGGTGCTTCGACGATTTAATACCTCACCGTGATAGATGGCAATTCCTGCCCCGCCAGACGCTGTGCAAGCTCTACTACCGAGGGTTAAAAGAAATCCATCTTTTATACTCGAAACTCGGGAGAGGTTCATATGTCTCTGGAAGGAGATTTGATCTCAAGCGCCCTTCTTCGGGTGAGAGCTGCTTGATTATCTCCTCCATTCCGTCCTTTGTAAACTTCTGCGAAACACCAAAAGTTAAGATAGGCTCTCATATATATATCTATATATATATATATATATATATATATATATATATATAAAAAAAAAATATATATATATATATAAATGTTATTGTCCTAAGAGTGCGATTTGAATAGATAGCTGCAGCTGCGTGACCAAAGAATATTCCAAACACAACGAGAAAAATACATTTTAATACACACTAAATAAAAGATACACAATAATTATGGATATATAGGTAAATTAATAAGACCGAATTAGGTTCCGAATACTAATTGGATAACCTGGGTTATTAAATGGTTATAATGGGAGATTTAGAGTAGTGAGCGATTTAGTTCCTTTGAACCTTGAGAGTAAAGCGGGCCGAACTTGGACGATGGGGGGGTTGGTGACCTTTGTTACTCACGGGTGTAGCCAGGAACTCAAAGAAGGTGGTCCTCTGATTTAGCGAGATGCTGTCCTCTTGTCCTTAAGAGGTTACCGGTCGAACTTCGATGGGGGGAGCGACTTCTCCAAACTCGAATTAGGCGAGCTATCGGACCTTTTGTCCTGAAGAGGTCACCGGTTGAACTTTGAAGGGAGGGGGAAAGATGGCTTCTCCAAACTCAGGTTGAAAGAGCTATTGAGCCTCTTGTCCTCGAGAGGGCACCAGAAGAACTTCGGAGGACGGCCTTTCCAATCCTTGATACGAAGGCGGTTGAGATAGGCTGAACTTGCCTCAAGAGACTCTTGTCCCTGACCCGAAGATACAAGTGTGATGTCCAGCTCTTTCGTGGCCTGCTGCGACGTCACTAAACACTTCTCGGGAGAGAGCTTCGTTGAATCGAACCTATGTTCAGGGAAGCGTCGTCTAACAGAATCTGTGGGTAATCCTTGGGAGGGTGCATATATGACCGGATTTCTCCAAAATAGGGAGAGAAAGAGGGGCCTTCTCGAACCTTCATTATCGGCCGGTACAACCGAGCGTCTCCTTACGGAAAAGTGTAAGAGGCCGGGATCAGCGGTTCTGACGGAACGACCAGCGCCTGGAGCCATGAAAGTTGTTCATAGCAAACCTACAAAATAGATGAGTAATCTCATGATCGGGCAGGGGGGAAGATTAAGACGGCAGGTAGGTAGCATTTAATTTCGGCGTCATGCATGGGGGGGGGGAATTTCTCAGTGACCTGGTGTCAAGTCCAAAATGGGTGAAGTCAGAGGGGATGGAGGGGGAGTAACGGTTCGCTTTCTCTCCCTAAGTAATATCTTAGGAGGTGGGGAAATACTACTATTTTAGTAGATCCCTCTACAAAGGTCATTGGTCTTTTTTTATTACTCATTGATTTATATATAATTCTATAGAAGGAGTCAATCATTTACTGCTCCCCAGCTTACTTCCATTTATAATGATGATTATTAGTGCGTGAACAAATGGCGTCACTTGAAATACTCTTAATATTACATAGAAATAGAAATGACCCCTTTAATAGTTCAGCGGGTATTAACCCCCAAGGAGAAGCTTTTTGTCTGTACATAACTTGATTACGATATTCGGCCAAGGTCACCCTATAATATTCACTGGAGATCTAAATGCAAGATGCTAAATTAGTGGCTACAGAACAACGAACGAGGCAGGCAAAAATCTTTAGATGATGCTAGATAGAAAAACATTAGGTAAAATGGGACCAGATCACCCCACCTATATTACAGCAAACATCGCTACCAAACCATACATAGTATTAAGCAGCTGTAATATGCCGTTAAATTTTTATATTGAACTGGTGGCAATTACAAGCAGTGATCATAAATTAAATCTACTCCAAATGAACCAAAATCGAGTATAGATACCTGCAACTAAAAATAAATTATACCATAAAGCTAATTGGAGGATGTATAAAGAAGAGATGAATACATACATCCCTAAAAACCTGGTAAATGCTTGACTAGAGGAAATCGATAAAGAGTTTGAGCATTTGACGGATGCCCTAGTTGTTGCAGACTCAAAACACTTACAATATGAGTGTACTACCGAAATGAAAAACAGAAATAAAATAGTTAAAAGGGCATATGATATGATATGGAAGGAGGTAACCCAGGATAATTTTCAAAATTAAATGAATTAAAAATGGAAATTAAAGACTTAATAGAGAAACAGCAAGAAAAAAGCTGGGAAGAAATTACTAGACAGAATTAAATAAAACTTCGAAGGAAAACTGGAGAGCCATAAATAGAATTAGAGGGTCGAAACCAAGAGCAAGAATCAAAATTAAAGATTAAAACGACAAACTAATCCTGGAACAACATGAATTAGATTTAGGATTTCGTAGATACTGGGAATCCGTTTTCTCAATTTCACCAGAAAAAAACAAGGATTTTGCGATGAAACAAAAAAAGGGTGCACGAGTACATGAGAAACAACATAAAAAGGATTATTCTTGCAGATTCAGTAGACCCCGACATGAAAGAACAGGTGGACCCCGGGCCAATAATAACAATAGATGAAGTTATGAATGTGATAAGTTCATTAAAAAAAGAGCGCCAGGACCATGAGACCTAACTAAAATGAAGTTGATAAATGCCCAAAATAACATAATAAGTGCATTAAAAACATCTCTAATGCAAGCTTAAACACCGAATATTTCCCTGAGGCATTATAAACTGCAAGAATATTACATTCCCCTAAACCAGACAAACCTCTAAATATCCTGAATATCTACAGGCCACCCATCATCAGTCCTCTCTTGTGCCTGGAGGACACCAAAGAGGAGACAACAAGTCGTGCAGAATAAATGCGTGTACCTAATTTCACGTACACATAGGCGAGAAACAAGACGCCAAGAAGAACTGAAGAGAGAAGCGGGGATAACCCCGATAAATAAATTCATAACAGAACGGAAAATAAATATGCAGGCACTATGTTAATCAGGAAATGAATGAAGAAATCATTCAAATGATTAACCTGAAAAGAACAGCCAGAAGCCCCTCCAGATTTTCAAGTTCCGCTAGCTTAGTGACTGGTGGGGACGAGAGTGTCGTTCTAGGCATGATAGAAGTGTTAAAATGTCAATGGATATGACTTTAAATCCATACTGACTAAAAAACGCCTGATCATAAAACTTCAACGAACTTGACAAAACTATGGCGAACAAGAATCGTCATTTTAAACCCAATTAAGACGCGAAGGAAGAAGAAAGAAGAAACCAAAAAACATGAATAAACACAACACAAATAAAATAGCAACAAAAATACTAAGCACAAAGTTATAAAGTATCTTATTACAGTACAACAGCAAATACACACAACACATTCAAAGTATATTAAGATTTGTAAATACAAATTGCTTGAACAAAAATAAACAAAAAACTCCTAAAACATGCAAATAAGAGAGCGATAGTCCGCACCCCTTTTTAAATCTATCACACTGCATACTTTCTTTTTTCAAAAACCACTTTTATTTACTTCTATCTACCACACACCCATTTGTTCCTTACACACACATAAACCCCCTTATACCAATTTGCAATTGTAATTTGCTCATTCCCTAAAGATGACAGTCTGCGGTTGAAAGAGGTCTTGGAATAGAATAAAATGTGTCTTTTGTGAGCGTTTTTTCTCGTGCCACAGACCCGGGAATAACTTGTAAGGATGATAAAGAAAGTACAAGTTAAAGTTAATAACACTTCTATCACTGTAGACCTTTACAGGATATATATATATATATATATATATATATATATATATATATATCATGAGCGCAAGATGAAATAAATCCAACTTCACAGCAGGAAAGAGAAAACGGAATAATTATTCTTCGGAAATAGGTTATTTCTTACTTCGAAATATCCGAGCTGGGGTCAGATTCGAACCGTGCACATTGAAGCAGCGAGCAACCGCTTTGATCTCAATTAAACCGCCCTTTAGACCACTCGGCTCGGCTTCCGCGTAGAATATGGAAGACCTAAGCAATTCTTTTTACATATAGGATTTTTCTTTTCAGAACGATAGAATATTGCCCTAGCTTTAGATAGGCTTTCATCTATATGTTAGAGGGGATATTTTAATTCAATGAACAAGCATGTAATAAAGGTGATCACATCTTGTGAGAAATAGGGGCCACAAATTCGGAGGGATCTTAAAAAAAGATATTGCAATAGCTTTTTTATATTAAGATCATGACATGAAAAAATGTATATAGGAATTAGAATTGGTGGGCTTGCGATATACAATAAAAGACAATTTATCATTAATTCTTAGGACTTTAATGTCAAGGAAAGGAAGATAATTGTTCTTTTCCCATTCAACCTTAAATATTATGGTAGGGTGGGGGCTATTCAACTTTGTCAAAAAATTATCAAAGGAGTCTAGTTCAGATAATGGCCATGTGGAAATCACGTCATCTATGTATCTATACCATACCAAGTTTGGGGGTTTGATAGTGGTGAGGGTGGAAGTTTTAATTGCTCAATGAACAAGTTGCAAGGAATGAGGGATAACGGGTTCTTCATACTAAGGCCATATTTTCTTCGGAAAAAGCTAATACGCTGTTGAATACATTGTCCGTAACACACAGTTTAACAATTTTATGAATTTTTATTTTTGGTAAGTGAAAGTCTAATTTGGGGTTTTCTAATACGTTCGATAACACTCGAAGAGCTTCATCAATCGCAACATTGGCAAACAGTCTATCGACATCAAAACTGACAAGGCGACTATTTTTTATATTGATTTTCCTAAATTTTTCTATAAAATCAGAAAAATGAAGTATATGGGAAGGAGACGTTAACCCAACCGCATCAGAGAGGATGGACGCCAACCATTTGGAGAGTTTGTAGACGTGTAAGCCAATGCTAGATATATTAGGGTGGAGGGGGGTTCCAGGTTGGTGGGTTTTGGTAATCCATATATCCGAGGGAGGGATGGGTTAATTGGTTACAACCGATTAAGGAGATCAGGATTTGTTCTTTTTAGAATAAGTGATAAAGATTTGTTAAAAGAACTCGTTTTTCCACTTAACGGGTTTGAAGTTAATTTTACATATGTGTTTAAGTCAAGTAAATCAGTTAACTTTTTTGAATACTAAATTTAATCGAGAATAACTACCTGATTAGTTTTGTGTGATTTTGTGATTATGATATTTGTGTTTGCGTTGAGATGTTTAAGGGCAACCTTTAGGCGCCTGAGAATTTGCAAATGTTTTACGTTATCACTATTTGATAAGGCTCCCGCAACGAAGCCATTTATAAACTCTGCATCGGAATTATTATTTTCACAAAATTTATTAAGGGAGACTAAGTGATCAAGTGAAAATGAATTGAAGAATGTAGACGCAAATGAAAGGTCATACCCAAGTATGGTTTCTTGGTCAGGTATAAGAAAATGAGAAGAGAGATTGAGCACGTTCTTGTTGGGGTTGAAGGATGTGTTTCATAGACTTTTTTGAAGAGCCATTCATTCTATGTTTCTTCTCCATCTGACGTTGACAGTTCGCTTGCGTTTGTTGAAGAGTTTGCTGACAATGTCTTGTTATCTGCGTCACTTAGTGGGTATTTATCTACCTGTTATTTAAGGGAACGCAAAGTTTCACGTTGAACTTTAAAACGGAGATCACATTCACGTTTAGTAATTTTTATATTTTCACTTAGTGTTAGTTCATCAATTTCTCTCAATTAACGGCTGAAGATGGTATGGAAAATTTTATACCGAAACTAGTTCCAGTTCAATAGACTTTGTGCTCAAAATGTGGTTTCATTAAACACACACACACACACACACACACACACATATATATATATATATATATATATATATATATATATATATATATATATATATATATATATTCATCGCATTTGTGATTTTCTTTTCACATCTTTCAATTTTTCGTATATTTGCCTTTACTTCTGTGTTGATGTCGTGTATAAGTTCTCAGGAATTCATTACAACTCAGTTAATGAGAGAATGGGAGAAGAAGCCTTTAGAAAAAATACTTTATTTATCTGAAGCGTTTCGATACCCTCATATCATTTTCAGAGATAAAATAAAAATACCACAAAAAAGACAAGAACATAGGTTTATATATCAATGGATAAACACACTTATATACAAACAAACAAAGAGGTCAGCTCAGCAAATGCAAACGTACTGACAAACTTGTGAGCAGGTTAAGATAAGGTCGAAATAGGGTAGGCTTAAGAACAAAGGTCAATTTTGCTGTCACGTCCAAAGAAGTGATGGGCTTTTAAAGGAGGGGATGGGGGACTAAGCATTACGCATAGTTTGGGTCCTAATTCTACTGCTTGGAAGTATTCCATTCGAATTGAATTCAATGTTAAGCTTTGGTTGTTTTTCTTGTATATGGATGGCTTCTAGGAAAAGTAGTTGTCGGTGATCTGCTGCAAAGTCAATAAATCTTTTGTTTTCTTTTAACATTTTTCTGTTAAGAATGGTTCCAGGGTTTTTAGGGGAAGAGAGGCTCCGTTCCTTAGGTGATATTTCATTATTCTTGACAATTTCGCTATTGCAATATGAGTGGAAGAGGAGATGACAGTCTCTTAGGATGCATTTGTACTCATATATCAGATGAGTCCTTTGTTTAGCTTCAGGTATTGGCTTGTGTTTGTTTTTCACTATGAGTCTGGTGGTGTGTCTAGTTTGATAATATATAGTTACCGATATTTTTGTTCTGTATTTTTATGTTTTATAGATGGATTAATAATTTTCTTAGTTCCTTTTCCGTTTGTTAGTTACGCAGTGTGCATCGTGTTGTTATAGAAGAGTTTTATTTGATTTTCTATGTTATTGTTTCCATTGCTCTGTTGATCTTTGAAGTAAAATTGGTTCACTTTCTTCTTGATGGATACCTGTAAATCGTAATTGCTGAATTCATTATTAACGAGTACTTATGTTGCCCTCTTGATCTCATTGTGTGTATCTTTCCAAGTTTGGCAATTAGTGAAGTCACGGTTGATATAAGCGTTAATTACACTTTTCTTGTTTCGTTCTGGACACTATGCCTGAATTGGTGCACCTGGCAGAAAGTTCCTACCTAGCGACCTGAGTGTTGCAAAGACGCACCGAATGTTTCTTCGGCAAAATCATGTGGAAGTGTAAAATGTGTAAAATCTCGCATTGGAACTAATTATCCTGACCTGATTACAAAAGAGAATCAGAATAGGATTCTCTCATTAACACTTCAGTGTCACCGTGCTCAACAGTTTTATAATATGCTAAATGATGTGGGAGATACATTTACGGTCTTCTTTGATATCATGGAAAACCTGGTCCTTCCCAAGTCTGCCATTAGACAAACGTATTACTCCCGGTAGTTGTACATGTATGTATTCGTTGTTGTTTGTCATCGTGACCGAGGAGCACCCCATAGTAGGCATGACGTCAATCTTTACACGTGAATGGATATCAAAACAGTAAGGAATGTAACATCGTCGCCTCTGCTCTTCAACACTACTTCACCATAGTGTTTGGAGCTGATCTAGGCCATTGCCAGAACCTCTGACTCATGCTATGGCTAGAATAGGTACCTCAAGTTCCTAGAAATGTTATTTGACCTTCGCTAACAGTTGTACCCTCATCTCGACATATCCTACTTCTTTCCTCTTCGAGGTCACAGTTTTCTTCCAGCTGATCGAGTTTTGGAAGAATTGGGCAAGACATCCGGAAACAGCCAACTCTTCTGCTGACGGATGAATTCATTGAAATTCTGCAGAGGCATGGCACTTTACATCAATACGGAAATAATTGGGACGGCTATGACGTTAAAGCAGAAGCATTCCTGTTCGCAGAAACTCAGAGATCTTTTAAAATCAGTTAGGCGAGAATGCTGAAAATCTCTGGTGATACGCCGGAAGTGAGAATATATCGTTAATCCGAATAATGGAGATTATTTAAGTTTGAGCGAGGAATCAATTAAAAGGAGATGCTACAGAATCCAGGTAACGAATGTCGGGGGAGGTAATAATGGGATTACAAAGCAAAATCGCTTTACCTTGAAGCGTAGGGTTGTTTGGAGGGAAAATAACAACACCATGGGTTTTCGAGGAGAAACTTCTGAGGGTGTTGACGAGAAGGACTCGTAGATGGGGGTTTGAGAATACTCCTTACAGAAGGACGAGATTTTCTCTGCTCCAGAGAGATGTGATCTCAAACAGGAGAGACTGTGCTGCGGTACGGCAGGCAGTCTCAGACACTGTCTACAAACTAATAGAAAATAAAATAAAATCAATTTGATTTGGGAGATTGCCTTACTTTTATGATATTCTCAATAACTGGTTTTCAAAGTAATTGAAAATATTCCTAAAAAATACGGCGTAAAAATAAAAACCGAGTAAGCAGTTGGCCTCATGAAAATAGTAAGTGGGCCGCGGGTTGGACGTCCCAGCTTTAGGCTACGACATAATCTGAATGGAGTGTTTATTTTAACGTCAAATTGAATGAAGGTTTTTTCTTAAATTCGCCACTTCGCTGTGTAACTCAAATTTTCGCAGTCCTTTCGAATTCTCCGCTTATTATGAAGAAAAACAGAAAGTATCCGTATTATCCAACTAAGGCAAATGACCCCAACTACCTACTATTTTACGTCATTAATAGATATATTCTTTCGACTAACACTATAAACCTTCACTTTAATCCTTGTCTCGCATCGATTCCATGTGGTATTTCCTTTAATTTAATAGATAAATTTGAATTATTAATCGACAAATAAGCAGTATGTGATTTTATGTTAAATTGTTTCAGCTTATTAAATACTTAGGTGAAACTTTAAAAGACTTACCCCGTGTTTTTAGGATTAAAACAAAGTACTATTAGTGTTTTTTAGGGTACTCGTGATATATGTTTTCGGTTTGGCGCAGAAAGTATATATTTTAAAGATACTCCGCCTTGATGGATTAAAAATGGAATTGAAATAAGTCCTCCTTTCCTTCTCTTGGTGTGTAAAGAAGTCCTGATTTCAAACATTGCCTATCTGATTTCAACTTGGCTTTCGAATTTTTTTTTAACCTTAAGGAAATTATTTCCAAATGAGGGCATGGCCTCCCCATACCTGACTTTAATTGTAGGGGGTTTCCCCCTTCTCACCCACCACTATTTTTAATCACCTAGTAGTATTAGAAATTTGAAAGCCTTATTTATATTTGGTTGAAATCAGTGTTGCTAGTGTTTGAAAACATGGTTTCTTTTCCCATCAGAAGAAGCAAGGTGGTCTTAATTTAATTTCATTTTGACTCAATCAGGGTGGAGTATCTTAAAAATATGTAGTTTCCGTGCCAAACTGAAACCATATATGATGACTAGAATACTTAATACACCATTAGTTCTGTTTTTAATACTAAAACACAGCGTAGGTCTTCTGAAGTTTCACCAATTCGTGTAGGCATTTTCATGCCGTTAATATACTTTTAAACTATAACATTTTTTCTACTGTCACCTCCTTTTCCTATATATTTGCGTATATAAGTTTATGGTGGGTATATTTTAAACTTTCCTTTGATGAATATCATTTTATGGTATTACCTCCGGAATAAAAATAAAGATAACATTAATAATATCACTTAAAATTGGCAAATTCCAAATAAATTAAATTTTCCACAAAGTTCTATTAAATATAATACTATATTTTTACTTCAAACATATAAAAAGTCATACATTTTTAGAATTTAAATTTAACAATTGTTTTTGAATGAGCGAATTATCATCTTAAACACCAAATTCTACTCGTTTGCTTTTCGTTAATATTATTTCGAAGATGTTTCTTCGGTACCTAAAGTTTTTAGTTTTAAAAAAATATGAAAATGTATTTATGCGTTTTTTTTTATTTTTACTTTTATGTGTACTGCAATAAGGCGCTAGCCATTTTAAGCACTATTATATTATGAACTAGATCTGAATCTTGAGTTAATTTTGCCTATGTATCAATGCTCCTTTATTCCCCCGTTTTAGTGAGCTCTCGTTCACCATCTACATACATTCTTGTGGTTTGGTTCCAAAATGTATAAATCAGAAAACTTATAAGGTTTCATGATTGGTACTCTAAATGCTTTTATTTCTCTTTATCTTTCCATAATATACTAAAAACATTTTTGACACATTGCTCTCTCCTATAATATAAAAAAAAATTAATAAACGATAACTTACTCTTCCAAATAACGATCAAAGTCAGATCCATAATATAATAATTACATATTAGCGCCTTTCACGTCAGCAAACAAAAGAATACCGTCTTCCCCTTGCACGCTTTCTCAGTTTATTTTACAAATCACAATACTAACTTCTTCTTTTACACTTTTTTTGACATATCTCAAAATGCATTGGGAATTTCTATAAGAATAAATTAAAGCAATACTTGTTTAGAAGTGTGACAAAATTGGTTTTCTGACCATGAATGAAATTCTATTTTACCAAACGAAATTAACGACTAGTATTAAATTTCTCAGCTATAATTAATTTACCTTTCTGATTGTCGTAGAATTCTTTCTAATAAAAACCCTACTAACCTGACACCACTTTTATAATAGTGTGTCGTAGAATTCCCCCCTTTTTAGTTCTATTCTAAGAGTGCTAAGAGTGTCTAATATATATTGATATCTGAATATTTTAACTAACAGAGCCGTTCCGAAACACGTAAGGATATAAAAGAAACAACACTAATTCCCAAAATAAACTTGTATTTTAACTTTAACCATTGAATACACAACATCTAAACATTTAATACAGCAATACTCTGAATATTATCATAAACAAGAATTGATTAAATTAGTTTACCCCTCAAAAATTGGTTAATTTCTTTACACACGTCAATAATATAAGATTTAGGCTTACGGACTCATCTGGAGTTTAAAGGGCCTCAGAAATGTTATTGACTCACGACGCGTGCCGTCTTGCCAGATGTAGCTGGGCGGAATCACACGGTGGTTTTGGCGAGGGTGGAAGCTGGGGGGTCCACACGTTCTGACGGGGGGGAGAGCTTACCACGGATGAGAACAATTACGGTGCTCTATGCAACACCTAGGCAGTCGTGGTCTCTCTGGCGAGAGTAAGTCGAACTTGGTTCTCGAATCAAGTTAACTTGAGTGCGGTGTGACCACCGAGTAACGAGCTCGAAGAGGAGCTTTTCTCCTTTGTTACTTATTTCCTTATGGACGAGGACTAAACTCGATGAGGGTCTTCTTCAAGGGCGAGGATCGATGAGACGGGGCTTCTCTGACGAGAATAAGTTACTTAAATTTCGGTTTGATAACCGGGAACTAGCTTGAGAATGAGCTTCTTCTTTGTTCCAGTTTTCTTCAAGGGCAAGTATAACGGAGGAGGGTTTCTCTGACGAGAATAATTTGAACTTGGTTCCTTACCAAGTTCACTTATGAGTTCGGTGTGGCCACCGAGTAACGGGCTCGAGGGGGGACGCCTTTTCCTTCTTCTTTTCTTAATTCCTCAAGGACGAGGAATACCCCTGGTGTTTAAGGTGCACCAGGATATGAGGGGTCTCTCTGGCAAGAGTAAGTTAAACTTAACAAAGTTAACTTATCATTTGGTTTGATAACCCGGGACTAGCTCGAGGATGAGCTTCTTCTTAGCCCCTAAGGTAGGTAGCCCTACCTCTCTTGCAGGGTACTTCTTGGTCTGTCGAGCCAAGTACACTACCTCTCCAGTCTCGGTAGTTTGGTTTGATCCGAAGACTTGGTCACCTAGAGACTGACGTATACTACCTCGATTTTCCTCAGAGTTCCTCATTTATACCTCGTCACCCCACTGGGGGAGTGGTAAGGGGAAGAGAGGCTTGAGCACGGCCCCAGAAGAGTTCTTTTCCTAAACGGTTTTTCCCACGAAGTCAAACATCAGCTCCTCGTTAGCCTTCGAGCTTGGGAGAAACACGTCTCCAATTTCTTATTTGACGTGAAACTGGATCTCACTCTCCTGGGGGAGATCTTACATTTTGACCTTTAGGTCTTTCATGGCACCGAGTTAAGCGACGCTGTGGTCACGCTCTTGGCCCACCGATGCCTGGGGCGGATGCCTTTGCGGTAACCGCCTTGTGACTGCACCAAGAGTGAACGGGGGGAGGGGGAGGGAAAGTGACGATTCCCCTACACTGATTATCCAAGTTTATACATGTGTATAGGAATATTCCTATACATCATTTAGTTTTCCATGGTTCCTTACATTATGTACACTGTAGTTATTTAAAAATTGATATTTTTTCGCTAATTCTTTAATTTAAGGGGACTTTTTTGATTATTTGAATAATAATTTCATCTTAGTTTGGTTATGACTTAGGTTTTTATATCAAAGCTATTTCTAATCATTCTTTTATCATCATCATCATCATCATCATCATCACTAACTTTATAATTAAAGAAGGGGATTTTTTGAGTATTTGAATAATAATTTCATCTTAGTTTGGTTAGGACTTGTTTTTTTATCAAAGTTATTTCTAATAATTATTTTATAATATCAAAAAGCAAAATGGTGAAGTTCAGAAATAAATATAAGTATCAAAATTTTGTGAATGTTTTAGAACCCAAAGAATTACAAATGGTGAAGCGCAGAAAATTTATTTTTATATATCTTCTTCTATAACTATATTTTTGCAACGTAATATTTTGAAAGGGGCGAAACTTAGTTTAGATTTCCTTTTTAAAATTATTATAATTGGTGAATTTCATCAAATTTATAAAAATTTAACCATGACTCTTGTAAATAATGCCATAATAGCATCTAAAATTGTTTGATAATTAGGGAAGAAGAAAATAATATGAATACACGATAGTGTTCATATCTCAATAAGGATTTATATTACCAGATAAAATATAAAAAATAATAAGATTTTACCATAGTCCGTAATGTACAGGATGTGAGGACTAACATGATTCAAGAAACACATAGTTTTACACATTCGGCAATTTCAGAGCACTCGTCAGATACTTAATCGCTCACAAAATGCCACGTAAGTGTTATTATGGCAACTTAAACAAGGAATCGGTTCCGCTAATAGGAATGAAAGCACGCAGAATCCTCTTATCTTTTTCCTTATCGGGTAATTAGCATTCATCAGATGATGGTAGATTAGAATTGCATGGAAGTAAAATTCTCCTTAATTCTTATAACTTAACTTAGAACATAATACAAGGTAATAAAATATACCACTTTACATCCGTAACTGTTCTCTTTCCGGAGTATTTAAGAAAGCAGAGTGTTTGCATCGTAATTACATGAATATAATAGTCAATCCTTATTTACAGGATCACTAGACCTTAACGCTTTTCTTTGCCTCGTGATGTGTTAATGGTGTGGCGATCCTTCCATGATGATATGAAGTTAAGTTGTAATTCCAAGGTGAATTAATTATATGGGGAACGTTTATGTTACGTTCATTAAGATTATTTTTCTATATATCTTTGTTTCTAACTCATCTTCAGGAAGTTTCTTTATTGCTCAGAGCTCTGGGGTGGTTTCAGTTTCTTCTTCTCCTTTTGAATTTAGGTGGTTAATTAAAACTTGATTGGTGGGTAAAGTTTGGTGGTTAGTTTATACTTTCACAAAACATGGAAATATACAACAAGGCAGCACGAATCATTAAACAAAAATATGGAAAATTAACCAGCCTTTAAAAAATCTCTTAACCTTCAAAACTAGTCTTTCATTTCTTAGGTCGTGACCTTGTCTTTGTTAAATGTTGATTAGATCGTTGAAGTGAGGTGGTTTCAGTTTCTTCTTCCTTTTTTGAATTTAGGTGGTTAATTAAAGCGTGGTTAGTTTTTAAATTTAGTTGGTTAATTAAAACTTGATTAGTGTGTAAAGTATGGTGGTTAATTTATCCTTTCACAAAACATGGAAATATACAACAAGGCAGAACGAATCATTAAACTAAAATATGGAAAAGTAACTACCCTTCAAAAAATATCTTAACCTTCAAAACTCGTCATCCATTTCTTGAATCGTGACCTCTTTGTTTGATTAGGTGGTTGAAGTGAGGTATATTTCATATTAAAAAAATTAAACATTTCGGTATACCGCATGTAAATTAGATAAGAACCTTTTCCTTGATATTTCTTACACTTTTTCATTTTTAGCATTTATCGATGACCTTCTATATATTCTTCCATTTATCCATTAATCATATCCACTTCCATCAAGGTATCTAGCTAAAAAAATAAATTTACTACGGTCACTGAATGACTTCGACCCTTTAGGGTTTACAACGTGGATATGCTGGACAGAAATAACTAAAACCACAGAAAGAAAAGACGCAGAATAGGGTGGGGTGGGAGGGGTTAACGCATATCTCCAATTAGATACACTTTGAACTAAAGAAGAAAATGACCTTTAGCATAACATAAGAATTCGTTAGAGGTGAATTTTCTTCTCTCCACAAAATAATAGCTGCTTTTTATTGCCACCAATTCTAAAGTGAAACTAATTTTAAAATTCTCAATGGTTAAAGGTGGCTCAATTCGAGTTCTCTCGACCCAAATGGTATTATGCGGCATTACAATAAGAGTAAAAATATTGCAACTATGAAATGTACGTTAGTGTGCATTACTACTTGCTAACGAGGTCACAATTCGGTCAAATGTTTTAAATGAAAAAGGGTGAAAATAAATAAATTTGTCTTATTTAGGCAATACACACTTGGTAAGCTCCTTCACATAGTAATAAAACATCGTGATTCCTTTAGTTATTGTAATCTTAATTACTAAAAAATTATTAGGTGATTTTAGTTTTTCCCGCCGGAAAATATTACACTACTGTAATAAAAGGGTCTGGTGTTAAATTCTCAAACTTTCTTATAAATATATTTTCCCAAATTGTATATAAAAATATTTGGAGCGTTTCTGCTTGTCTCATCCCTTAATCATGGTCTAAAAAAAATTGATAGTAAAAGTGAGAAGGGCTGGCTTAATTCTGACCATTCACAAAAGTGCCAAAAGTCAAGGGATGGGTACCAACTATGGTTTAAGAACCTTTCATCCCATATCCTGTGGCCTGAAGTCCCATAAATAATCGGTTTGGTTCTGGGTGTGTAAACGTGGTGGCTACACCATTCATCGGAATTCTCCACATCGTTCTTCGAAGCATTTCTGTACATCTATGGGCCATGTTTATCTTTTCATTATCCCATCGTTGTTGGAGACCGAAAAATCCGTAAATGGATAAAAATGGGGACCAAGCCGTGTTATGTAGCTTTCACACAACCTGTTCAATGTAGACGCATCCCACAAGGGTATGGCACTACCATAACCACCCGGAATGGTGTTTTGTTGACCATTTGAATCCTTGACCCGTTGGAATTTGCAAAACACTCCAACCCCTACTATCAACCAGAAACAACCGACCGTGACTCATTGGACGATACCATATGTTGCCATTTTTCCAAGGAATTATTAACAAATTTACGAGCCAAGTGCGGCGCTCTTTCCAGTGACGTAGTGTTATTCTGGGCACTCTGGTGTGTGTATTGCTCCTCTATCCTATTCAGAGAATGAATAATGGTACACTGATGTGATGAAGATGGGTCTGGTACATCATACATTGAATGTGTCTGTTACCATGGAATATTCTCTCTGAATGCAATAATCAGGCACGGGTGGTCGGCCACTGCGCTGAATATTGCGAATGGAAGTAACTTCCAGGAGGTATTCTTGACACACACCCGACGCCGTAGTTCAGGAGATGTTGAATGTCCGCATATTTACGGAAATCGAATGTCCCATTCCTCTGTCAGCCAATATCATGCTCCTTTACCTCCTATGATTCACGTTGCTTTTCCATTACACTGAACCACAATATGTCCAATCACATCTATATAGGTCTGGGAATTTTCATCACGTCACTTTCCGGTGTCCCTAATCACCATTACCTTTCCCTCCTAATATCCCATGACTTCGGAACTTAACTGTAAATTTATTTTTAAAATAGTTTTTTCTGAAAATATTTTTGGTATTTCAAATATAAAGAGGATAAGTTTCAATTCAACTGAAATAAAAATATCTAGGAATAAAAAGGAAGTAGTACAAAAATCTGCTTTTAATTAAAAGAATGTCAGCTGAACAAAAAGTCGCGTGCTCTCACTTATTCTGATATATGGCATAAAGACTTTGAAAACCTTGAATAATCCCTGGACTAACCTTGGCAGGACCTTGTCAATTCTATCAGTAGAAAGAAAATGCAAAGCGACATAAGGGTTTCAAATTTCGTTAGAATCGGCCAAATAGTTATGATGTTATTGCAAAAACAAAATAATTCCCGGGCTAACCTTGGGAGAACTTTGGCAATTATATCATTCAAAAGGAAATGTAGATCAATATAAGGGTTTCAAATTTCGTTAGAATCGGTCGAATAGATATGATGTTATTGCCCTAAAATTAATTCCTTGGCTAACCTTGGAGGATTTAAACCACTATATCATTCGAAAGAGAATGGTAAACAACATTGGGATTTCAAATTTCGTTAAAATCGGCCAAATAGTTATGATCTTATTGCAAACCAAAATACAAAATAATTCGCGGGCTAACCTTGTGGGGACCTCATCAATTCTATCATTCGAAAGAGAACGTAAAACAACATAAGGTTTCAAAATTCGTTAGATTAGGCCAAATAGTCATGATATTATTGCCAAAATAAAATAGTCCCCTGGCTAAACTTAGGAGAACTTTGGTAATTATATTATTCGAAAGAGAATGTAAAAAAAACATAAGGGTTTCAAATCTCGTGAGAATCGGCCCAATAGTTATAATGCAATTACAAAACCCCAAAAAGGCAAAAGGGGGGCCAACTGACATAGCGAGATGTAGAGTCACCCACGACTAGACTCGCACGTGACCAAAAATGCTTATGCATTCATATTCATTCGGAAAATTGAATTAAATTGGAAAGTGGTTGGAGAAGCAAATTCAAAATATTTATTACATAACTCCGTCTTCTTTTTTTTTAGATATTGGTCTTGTAAAATTGTGGCACGCATTTCTTTTCCTAAGTGAAGGATTCCTCTTATGGCAAAGAAACGGGATATAGTTAAATACAATGTGTACATTCTTACTAAAAAGGGGGAATGTAAGGAAGAACAAACTAAAGGGGTAATAATGAAAAGAGAAGAGTAAAGAAAGAGTCAGGTATTAAGTATTAATATGGTGAACCTCTAAGTTACCTACGGGGTAATTTCTATCAAAGATCACACATATTAGATTAGATCGTTGACTTTCTTTGGGAGTTATAATTGGAAAAAGAAATTTGATCATTTAAGGAGTTGATGATTGTTAACTCGGAATTTAATTACTCAGTAATCCTAACTGAACTTGGCAGTGACTGAGGAGATTAACGAGACACTCCTGTTGTGTGAAATAATTTAAGAATCTCTTTGTATAACCAGCTGTGCAAGTTCATCTTCAACTTGCATACTGGAATATATTTTATGGAATACAGAGCATCGTATTGTTTAGTAGTTGCTCGTATTTTTATGATAAATATTTCACATTTTTTCATTTTATGGTACCAGTTATAGTTATAAGGATCGAACTCCAACTGCCAAAACTATCAAGCTACAAGTATAAGTTTGTCTCAGTTAGTTTCGCCAACCCTTATACTCAGAGCCGTAGCAACCGTACCCTGACCGCACCGACGGGGGCTTCCGCTCTTGAAGGAGCTTCACTGTGGCCCCAAATTTTTAATTTATTAATGAAAATATAAAATTTTCGAATACACATTTTCTGTAATTATCTAATTTATCTCTTCCCTTTCACCTGTGTCATTAATGATAGACCGGAATATTTGTATTATGGAGGCCCCACAATCTATTTTTGGGGAGGGGGGCAGTAGACATTTCTACAGCTCTGCGTTGTACGGGCCTCGACCCATGGCTTGCAAATTAAGAATTTGGAGAAACAGTAACTGAAAGTCAAGTAAACATTAGAAAATTAAAAGTGATATGGTCTGAAAAAGTATGGAGGTATTATCATTGGTAAAAACTTGGCGGAGTTTCCTAACAAGGAGTTAGGGTTGTCAACTGGGACTTTCTGAGACAACTGGTCCAGAGGGAAGTCAATTTCGCCTGCTTCTGCGCAAGTTAATGCGTTAGCGGGACCTGTCCACTGCCATTGATCGGGATTAATGAATGAACTAGAGCACATGCGCCCATGAACTCTACCCTCGTGAGGTAAATACCCTTGGGCAGACCCTACAGAAGTATTTCAACGTAGGTTTTTTTTAGGGTGTTTGCACAGGAACCGATCTCTTATCTGGGTGAATGGGCGAACCTCTGCATTTCCTATTCTTTCGAAGGGGACTTTTGGACACTAGAGAGGTGGAGGGGGAAATCTTTGTTCCAGAAAGGGAGCCAAATGGGGATAGTTACCACTGAAGAAAAAATAGTAGACGAAGCTAGTGAAGAAGAAGTAAGTAAGGGCGAAACCCATTCACATTGAGCTTTAATAACTGGAGAAGTATGAATGTTCTGGTCGATATTCCTTATTTTCTCGTTCGAATAATTTTTGTCAAATATCCATCATCGGTTGGAAGAAATCGTGATAAGGTGGATGGAAAACACTTGAGTGCCTAAGGGACTGGCTCGAAACACACGGGCCAACACCTCTGAATCTAAAGCTGCACATTCCACTCTGTAGCACTTCAACTGGACTTGGGCATAAAAATACAGCAAACAGAAAACACGACCTAGTATGAGCAAATGGAAGCTGACCGTCGACTAGCCTGCAAAATTATCCACCATTCGAGAAGTTGTTAGCAACAGGTATAGCAGTAATAGAATGTTGTAAATGCTTCCTCAGTCTGTTTTTTATTAATAATATATAAAAGGTAGAATAAATTATCGTCGATCTTAGACCAAAGGGAGAGTCAAAACGTACTTTTAGGATTATTTTTGCCTAATTCAGATACTATGTAGATTCTTTTAAAAATAATAATACTAAAAAAATATTTAAGTTAAGGAGATTTTTTCAAATTTTCTCTGAAATTTTATTAAATTTTTATAAAATAGAAAGTTGAATAATAGACAACGACTCTACAAAACAGTCCCCACATGATTCGCTCTGAAATGCGACAAGGGAGGATGAAAGTGATTCCTTCAATCAATGTGTTTAAAAAGTAAACAGAATACAAAATCCCTTTCTCCTTATTGGATAGTATGCAAATCTTATACAGCATTAACTAAAATATTCAAAGATATTGGAGGCAGTCGCCAGATGGGGTATCACAAGGAAATAAAAATAAAAGATTTTGGAGGCAGTCGCCAGATGGGGCACCACAAGGAAATAAAAATCAAAGATTTTGGTGACGATTATTTCGGAAGTTAAAGTAACATAAACTCTTACATTCGAAGGGAAGTTATAATTATTTAATGACAAACAATTACAAGTAAACAGGGCAATTGGCTATTGATAAAGGAATGAAAAAAAGTTAGGCCAAGAAGCAAGGGTGATTCTTTTCAAAAGTATGAAGGTTTTTATTAGTTATACTCTCGCTACCATTAAAGTTCTTACGAGAAAATGTCAAAGTTTTTATATTTTTACTGATATTTGGTTTCAATAGCTCAGTGATAACAAAGAATTTGACTATACTTGTGGCGTTAAATGAAAAAATAAGGCGATTCAACCTCAATCTTTAAGTACATAAATTGAATATTCCGGAGTCCTTTCTATAGTGTTCGCCTGCCAACTAAGGTTTAGACTCTTCTCTTATTTTATTCTATCGTAGGTTATAATTAGTTTTTCTCCATTCTGATGATATTAGAATATAAATTGTGTTTTGAATTTTTACTAACACGTTTTGCCGCCGCTAAGGTCGTTCGGAACTTGACACTAAATTTAAGGAACATTTTTTATGGGAAGGGTTAACATATGACCCTTTTATTAAACAGGAAGGAATATTTATATGGATATTAAAGCGAAGGCTATTTTTCCTGTCTTAGGGAACAACAAATTGCTAAATTGAATAGTAATAATATTTACGAGAGAACTTTAACACCCTTCTTCATGTTTCCAAGGAAAAGAAAATAAATTCTCTTATGAGACAAAAGAGCAAATTTAACCATAAGTAACTATAATTTTTTCAATGATAACATAATAAAAGATCATTTACATAAGTAAAGGCGATCCTTTTAATAGCCAGAGAAGTATTAAACAAATGTTAAGGAAAGGAATTAAAAATGAATGAAAGCACATACATGGGAAAATTTTCAATATACTGAAGTTTCAAATAGATATTTTAACTTCCAGGTGACATATGCTCATGTCAGATCTTCTTACCACAAGTACGACCTACATACATGTACACACACTAAAAAATATATACAAGTATGTCTCGACCACACTTGCTGATACATATAATAAGAACAAATATAGTTGCATTAGAGCTCTGCATGTTAAATTTGAGTGGGAAAGGTTAATACCATGTTGATCTATATAAGATTCGGCGTAAGATGCTATAAAAATTATACAGATCCATGAATTGAATAAAAGTTGAATATTCTAATTGGAAGGATCGATCGCTGATGATCATTCATCTCACCCAAAATATTATATCTCTTATATAATAATTGCCAGCCAGAACTTTATACAATTGATAGAAGGCAATTAACTGCATCCACGCCTTGCGTCGGAGGGGAGCCGCTAGGATGGCAGGTGTCAGTCTTGTATAATATTATAACCAATGTGTTTTATTAACTTCGGATAGGGTAGAGTGTTACGAAGGCCCTATCGGCCTTAAGGAACCGAATATGTGCTTCTTCATGGTGTATGTAATGTGGCGTTAGTATAGAATAATGTGTGAGGTATATGATATCATGTAACAAGTATAGGTGAATAGTCTCCTTAGTAAGAGTATAAAATGCCATGCATATGGAATGGATAATGATGTGCTCTCTATGGGAAATCGAGATGGCCGCGGGATATCAACTTCCAGCCGTCCTTATTTGCCAATCCATGACTTATTCAGTCAATTCAGGAAAGATCACCCAGTACTATTTGCTGGGGACTTAAAAGCAACGAACAGGATAGCAGGATACGCAAGGGCTGAAGGTAGAGGCAGGAACCTTTACCTCTTGCTAAGAAGGGATATCGTTAGACGCATCGGGCCGGACTTCCCTATATTACTGCATATATCCATGGTCCGCCACCGAGGCAGATCTCGTCATAAAGAATGCCTACTTCTCGTTCATGACTTGTCCATCCTATTCAAGAATGAGCACCAGAAAGTTAAGGAACTCCAGGAGACTTCTCTAGCAGATTAAGGAATTCTTGTTATTACCCCTACCTAACCACACACACACACACACACACATATATATATATATATATATATATATATATATATATATATATATATATATATATATATATATATATATATATAGAGAGAGAGAGAGAGAGAGAGAGAGAGAGAGAGAGAGAGAGAGAGAGGGAGAATTTGTAAGTCTGTTTATGTTTGCTTCCATCAACAAAATGCTACTCACCGGATATTTAAGCATGCCTCACAAAAGGCCACGTCCACAGGTTCAAAAAACAAACTATTTTCTATTTCAAAATCTACATCCATTAAATCCCTAGTTCTGAGCGACCCCCAATAAAATGGGCCTGGCGCACATTTTTTGAAATATTTCCTTTATTTTGCAGGATATGACAGAAGCAACGCCTGTGAACACGACTAGACCTCAATGGAAGTTCGCGCAAAGAATATACTGCGTCAAACATTACTACAGGACAGGTTCGTTGAAGAAAATGCAGGAGACTTTTATGCATCATGTCCAATGTGAGAATGACCCATCTCAAAAAAGAATTCAGAACTAGATGGACGACTCTGAGAAGTATTGGACCGTGGAGAACCTTAACGCACTCAGTAAAAACCGTTCAAGGCTTTCAGAACTTCCCAGGAAGCGTACATCCGAGCTGTTCGCGAGCGTGAGAAAGTCATTTCAGCGGAATACGAGACGCTTTGTGTGCAAGTGAAGTCAGTCCCTATCCATGTTTTCGTCTACATATGCTTATGAATCTTTGTTCTCAGGGATGAACTTTGTTGAGTTTCGTTAGAGGACTAACCTGATGGATTAAACTAGTAGTCCATGCATATCTCTCAAGGTTACTAAATATAAACCCGATATAAAATCTGTCATCATTGATACAGCAGCAGAAATCCCGCTGAAAAATAATATATAGAAAGAGTCAACAAATTTTCTGTCTCTAGCTTTATCTGATGTTTTCTTTTGAAAGTGGTTGTTTAAATGTAGTTTTAAAGGTAAATAAATATATTTTCTTTTTTATACATCAATTGTAAAGGATTTAAAATAAACAAAAGATTATTTGTTAGTAACCTTTTACTGGGATTTAGTAATACAAAGGTATAACTAAGAAAAAATAATGACTGATTAATCGAAAAAAATATCAATGTTAATTTTTTGTGTTGATGTTAATAATAGTCGTTAAATTGTGTAAATAGGTATGGCAGTTACAGTTATACTTAGAGGCTAATGAAAAATTCCACACAAAGAACCTTTTCGTAAAGCCTGCTATAATCTTTTTCATTCAGTCAGTTTTACATAATTTACATAATGACTTACAATACTGTGTCTTTACTGCTCTTGGGTGATTCTTTATAATTTAAAAAAGTTCTTCAAATGCTTAAGAGATATCAAATAATTTGTTCTCAAAAACATTTGTTTGGCACGTGAAAATTTTTTGTGTTAGATATTTGGCCGATTTTGGCACGCCCTCTCAAAAAAGGTTGCCAACCCCTGATATAGAGGATTACACATACTGAATACAGACAAATCAGACCATTACAACCTTATATAAACGGCGGAGAAAGGGTCTGGCAGTCAAATTACTGGAGAAGATCCAGGAGACCTCAGATTTCCTTAACCTCATTTGGACCTTCCAAATCCAATGAAGTAGCCACTAAGTCCCTTGCTCTCCCTTAACACGTTGACTGCCAATGCCGCCGATAGAATAACCCCAGAAACCGATGCTAATTATAGAGTTTCAAAGTTATATTTTTGATTATATATTGCATAAAAAGTTTTTTTTTTTCAATCTGAATACTTTTTTATGAAGAAAATGCAGGCGCCGCCTATAGGCGTCATCGGCATATAGCGCCGATCGCTTTTCTTATATCCCACGGACCGCCGATAGGCGTCATTGAGATTTTTTTATCGTTGTGAAAATTATGGTCACTTTTTTGAAAGGAAAGGTATAAAACAACTAATATATTGTACTTTATATTTTTATGAGAAAAAATATACATATAAAAATTGAGAATAAGAACATTTCAAAAATTCGATAAAACTAGGTAGGCCTTGGCGTACCGTACTAGGCATTCACTGAAAATAACATAAAACACATAGGCCTAAAAACATCCAAAATTGACAATAAATGTAAAATCAATAAACTATGTAGGCCTTCACCGAAAATAACAAATACAAATCCATCCTGGCTCATAGGCCTAAAAAAAATCTTCCGACATTGACAATAAGAATATTTCAAAAATAATTTCAATAAAACAATTACTGCCTTCAGTGAAAATAAGAAATAAAAATACAAAAAAGATACAGTAGACCCTACCGTACTATGCCTCCAGTGTAAATAAAAAATAATACATAAAAAGAATTACTTCCAATATTGACAATAAGAACATTTTCAAACATAAGACACACTTTCAATAAAACGATTACTGCCTTCAGTGAAAATAAGAAATAAAAATACAAAAAAGATACAGTAGACCCTACCGTACTATGCCTCCAGTGTAAATAAAAAAGAATACATAAAAAGAATTACTTCCAATATTGACAATAAGAACATTTTCAAACATAAGACACACTTTCAATAAAACTATGTACCGTACTAGGCTATCAGTCAAAATAACAAATATAAGCCCTATACTCATTATTACAAGTCATAAGTATTTACATTATTTATGATATTCCTTGAAACATTTGTCCAAGCATAGACCAGGTGAATCTGGACAGGCCATACACTCATAAATAGTATCAGATCTCTTATTATTTTTCGAACAACTCTTGCATCTTTTTCTGGAAATTCTGTCTTGATGATCAAGCTTTTTTATCTTGGTAGGAATGTGCTCTCTTGATACTTTCTCTTCTGACTTTCTTTTCAATGGTAGCAATTTCCTTATGACTTCATGTCGAAATTCATATAGGTTTTTCTTTTGGTTAGAAAACTTATTGAAAAGAAAAAAAGCATTCAAAAGTAGGAGTTGGATTATATGTAGGCCTAATTTTTTATACCACCTGAGAGTTTTACGATCATGAAGATAATAGGACATCATTTGGTCCTGAAAATCTACACCGCTCATGAATGAATTGTAGTTTACAATTGCTTCAGGCTTTTCCTTTTCATTTCCTCTTCTATTGGTTGTTTGAATTATTTCATCTGAATGCTCAGTTGTGATGAACAAAACCTCCGATTTGTCTTTCCATTTAGCGACGGTCACTCCATTGCAATGCTGGCTTATGACCTCTCCTTTCTTTAGTTTTGCTTGAGTAACTTCTTTGGGATTATTTTTCCTATTTGATCTTAGTGTTCCTGTGCAAAATGTTTTTCTTGTCAGTAATACTGTAGCTAGATCAACACTATTATAATAATTATCCATGTACACACTGTGGCCGAAATCAAGCCTTTCTTCAAGCAAATGCATAACAACTTTAGTTGTATGTCCTTTTCCATTTGTTTCCTCATCATTTGCTCCACTGTATACTAAAATTTTCAAAATGAGTCCATTTGGTTCTGTAAGCACATATATTTTTATGCCATACTTGTGCCTCTTTCCTTTTATATACTGCCTAAAACACAGTCGTCCCCTCCAAAGAACCATTGCTTCATCTAACGATAATTGCTTGCCAGGAACATATAAACTTTTCATTTTTTCATTGAAATAATCCAGCAGAGGCCGAATTTTACGAAGTCTATCAGTTTTGAATTCATTTTCAACTTCCAGAGATGAAAAATGAAGGTTTCTAAGGATCAGGCAAAATCTGTTTCTTGACATATTAGCAGAAAAACAAGGTAAACTATATAGATCATCTGTCTTCCAGTAATCAGCCATTCTATTTATTTTGATGTTACCCATATGTAAATATAGGCCTAAAAAAGTCTTTAGCTCTTGTGAAGTAACATCTTTCCATGCAGTAATCCTTGCTGCTTCACGGGTGGTTTCACTAAGAAAAAGGTTTTCGGCATATCTGTTAGTATTAGCAACAACTGAATCAATAATAGTATCATCCAATAACAAATTAAAATAATCAATTGGCTCATTACCCAAAGCATTTACTAACAAAGATGGATGGCTAACAAAATTAAATGTTTTCTTCTGCGAATTTATATCATTCCATTTAAAAGGATTCTCTGAAGCCCCAACTGCGACGTCATCAATGACGTCATCAATTCCATCATCATTTGCACCACCATCTTGATTGTCAATTGATGCATCAGAGTCAGAACATGAAAATATGTAATCCCCATCAGAATCTTCAGTTTCAATGTCTAAATCTTCTTCAGTTAGTATCCTATTATATTTACACTTCCTAAATTGAGCCATTTATGAAATATGGGGTGACTCAAACTTAATTAATTGAAATTAGAAACCAAGCATTCTAAAATGCAGCTTAGGTCTTTCATGAAGAGCCATAAACAACACAACGTCTTCCCGTAAACGCCGACGCCATACTAACGCATATGTTTAGCATTGGTTTGCTGCCGCCTCTCGGCGGCGGCGGATTTTGCGGACAGCGCCATTGCCGCCTATCGGCGGCGTTGGCAGTCAACGTGTTAAGTATAGAGTATGGGCTGAAATTTTAGCAAGAGGATTCATCGCACCATTTCTCTTCTAGAAATTCGGCGACAGAATGTCAATCACCGGAAAAATGTATGTTGAGGCCCTCAAAACTGTTGAAACTGAGGAACAGCCCAATTATCTGTGGCTTATGAGGAAGTTCAGGTTTCAACAAGATGGAAGATGCTCTCACACCTTAAACCTCTCCCTAATTAGGCTGAAATAGAACTTTGGATGCCGTGTGAGCAGACTCAAGAGTGACTTTGAGTGGGCACCTCTTTGCCAAGAATTTAGCCCCCCAGATTTCTTCATTTTGGGCGATTTCAAGGAGAGAATGTATATTGTGAAACCCAAGACCATCAATAAACTCGAGGAAACCATGAGGGAGAAAATAAAAGCCATTCCTCAGTTTGGTTGTAAGGACGTCATGGACAACTTTGTGCTTCGCTTCAAGAAATACACAGAGCTAAATGGAGATCGTCTCGAACACATGCTATAGAGTGAGAACTCTATAGCATGTGAGAACTCTATAATTTAATGTTTTAAACACAATAAACCTATCATAAATGAAGTTTCATTTAATTCGATAAAATATTAAGAAATGAAGCCTATCGAAAATTGGAGCCCCATTTGGGGGGTCATGGTGTACTATTTCCAATTCTACTTTACTAAATCACCAATTGTAAAAATTTTATTCATTATTTTTTTCTCAAATATATCATCATTCATATTTCACTACTGCTCATTTAATGCATCTCATGTTGATGAAACTTGTTTTGTTTGAACTACGGTTTCTTACTCTTCAATATTAACTCTGTAGATCCAAAATCATACGAAGTTTAGTGGACTCCGTAATTCAAAAGGTTTGAACTAAATTGTTGCATTCTCTTTAGATAAGGCTTATTATGGCACCTCCTGGTATTAAAATTCCTTGCGTGTCAACATAATTCTTAATTAGCTCTTCAAATATTTTTTTCTTTCTAGTAATCTCTATAACTCTTAGTTTTCTTCCTGTATTATCTCTTATTGATTAGTATATTCTTCTTAATCAAATGTCTAATACTATTGTTTTCTAAATTTGGGTAATGCATCATTGATTCCTTAAATGATGGAGCTAAATAAATAAAGTTTATGTTTCCTTTACGAATTACTATGAGACTTATTTGGTATACTGATCGTCATGTCCTAATATTGCGATTTAAAAGGTTTGACTTCCTTATTTCTTTTTTCTCCTTTACTTTTCCGATTAACACGAGCGTAAATCTAGTTGTAGCAGGGGTGTTGCCCATGAAACTCCATCTACAAAGATTACAAGTAAAATTGTCGGTCCTATTTAGAAGGAAAAAATATGTTTCCATAACAACGATAATTTCAGATTTTTCCTAATTTACACTCGTAAGTGAGGTTATGAAGTCGTTCGAAAAATTTCTTTGTCCTTGATCAACTGACGAACCTGAGTTCTCCCATGCTCTAACGGATTTAGAAAAAGTTTTGTTACACTCGGATTTTGATCTAACAAGAGGTTTCTGTGTGTCTCATATAAAAAAGGTTTCTGTGTGTCTGATATAAAAAAGTTCCGTCAAACAAACTTAAGGTTATACTTTTCCAGCACGTGTCATTAATACGGCTTTTATATTGAGTGCAAATGTGATGAAGTGGAATTGAAAAGAATCAAGATCTCTGCTCATATGCGCGCGAGCCACAAGACCGACATCGCCAAGCGACTAAACGTCAGCCGAATGATGTTCAAGAAGATGTTCAAGACAGAGGAACACTTCAAAGATCGACCTCGTTCAGGCAGACTTCAGGTGGCCAAGAGTTTGGCTGTGAGAAAGGCCTTCAAAAGTTATCCGAACCTCAAATTGAGTGCGCTCGCAAAGCAGAAGAACATCTCGTAGGCCTATGTGTCCAAGGCCGTCAAAGAGGAGGGCAGCAATAGCTTGAGGTTCATGGAAAGGCCTCTACTCCCCGACCGTATTCGACAACAACGTTGGGAGCGAGGTTCTTGACTTTTCAAAGATTTGAAGAGTCATGACAATCGAATTCTCATTTTTTTCTGATGAAAAAACCTTCTCGGTTGATCCAGTCATCAGCAGCCAGAACGATCGCGTGGTAAGCTTTGGCTAGGAGGCCTCCAAGGTCGGTTACGTATCCTCATCCCAGCGCCCGGCTTCCGTGCAAATGCTCGGCCTCGTCGCTTCGAATGGCAAGAAGATGCCAACAATGTAGTTCGCGGCCGGTTACAGCCTCGGAGCGGCCAATTACAGGAATATCTTTGCCAATAAAGTCTGAACTTGGTTGAGACAGATCTCGAAGAAGCCAGACTACCTCTTTCAGCAAGACGGTGCTCTGGTCCACACGGTTAAGACCGTTAAAGAGTGGTTGGGGATGAACATAAACTTCTAGGCGAAGGATTTTGGATGCGACAATCGCTCTACCTTAATCCCCTTGAGTACATCGTGTGGGTGCATGTCTAGGGCCAAGGCTTGCAAGGTCTGTCACAGAAACGTCTATGAGCTGAAGTCCTCCGTCAGTCGCGTCTGGGCCAGAATAAGAAAGGACTTCGTCCGCAACATGTTCTTGGCCTTAAGGTCTCGCTTGGAGTGCGTCTCATTGATTAAAATTACACATTAAATGAATATCGATATTTTAAACAAAAAAACAGTTTCTAACTGCCTAGAAACTATCATGGTGTTCTTTGTTGAAGGCATCGTAATTAGCGTTACAGGACTTTTGCAATACCCAGTGTACCATCTCCACCCAAGCCTTCTCCCATGCCTTTGTCTGCTGCGGATCCGGATTTATTCCTTGCCCTGGATCACCTGATTAATTTTAAATTTGCATAGACTTTGATGGAGCAAAGGTTAAGGGCAACCATCGAACATTTTTTACCCCTATGCATTTATAGTTTGTAGAAGAATAGACACTTAAATATTTGTCAATAAAAATGGCAGTTTAATTATGTTTTCAATATTTTGGGGACCATTTTTCTTTTTTTCTCAGAATGTGCAATTACTTTATAGATACTCTGTCTACGGAAATTAAATTTCTTAAGAGTTCGAAAGATAATTTCGCGTAAATTCGGGGGGGAAATTCAAACAATAAAAACGATTCGAGCTACATACAGCCTGAAAATAGAAATTTTTAAGAAGTAACCTTTAATTTTATTGAACTCAACTATGCGTCTCTAAAAAATATAAATGCCGTTAGAAATATGACATTATTCTTCCTATTTAGTGAGCGTCGTACGTTACAAGATATGAAATTGATGATGCTTTTTTACTTTTTCTTACAGTCAAACCAAAGTTTCTTATTACCTAACCTTTCCTTTTCCTAGAAGAAATTCCTTACAAAATCGGCAATAAAACAAGAGATTGAAGATACATTTTGACATCTTCTGTCTCATTTGGTGATCCCTCAGGGGATAAAGAGTTTCTTGCAAGTGGATAAGCATTTCGTCCATTAAATCCGAAGAAAAAAGCAAATATTCTTTCCTCGACAGCCTAATCTAGGAAAAAGGAATTCTAAAAAAGTTATTGGAAGGTGGCACAAATTACGATTGCCAATCTTCAGGGAAGTGAATTATCAGAGGGATTGAAAGAGAACTTTCGTAATAGGATTCGCAAAGATATAAAAGGCGATAGTTAATATAATATTTGAATCATATTTTGACGGCCCGTTAGTATGATGGATCAGGAAAGAAATTTTAGGTAATTGTAATATCAACGAACTTTTACGAGAGATCTGGATAATTTTTTATGAGAAGTCAACCTTCTGTATGTACCCACATAAAAAGGACCAAGAGGTGGAAAGCTGAAGAAAATGGAAATTAGAGGGAGTTTTGCTATCCCCAACTTATAAAGAACTCTAAACAAAGTATCATTAAAGGAGGACTACATTTTATTTAGTAAGGTTTCTAAGTGAATGTTAACCAGCATGACTTGGGTAAACTGATATTGATAAAAAAAACTATGCTCGTTAATTTTTATATTTTTGTCTAGAAGAAGATTCAGTCTATGTGAGGGCAACATGAAATTGTTTGTGCTTTCTTTATTTACTTTTCCTTTGAAACAAATGTACCTCCTTTGATTGCAGGAGCTGCACTATACATTTGACAGATGTATAATTTTCAGCCAAAAAATGTCACTTCATATAATTAGGTACCTCTGAAGTTTTCCATAGGAAAAAGCTCAAAGAAATTAGGGGGACAAGAGTACGAAAGTAATTTAAAAGAGATTTGTCGTAAACAGGAAAAAAGGAATGATATTGTATTTTAAGCCAAGACCCCCAGCTTGCTCCCCCCCCCCAAAAAACTTGTTTTTTTGGAAAAAAAAATTTAGTGATCACGAAACAGAACAATTTCCTTTTGAATTGAGATGATAAACCAAAATAATCTTTTCTCTTTTCTTGAGTACCACCTCTTCCCGCTCCAGGTAGTGTTAAATTAGAAAGAGACTAATGGGCCTCTATTTATTTTGGAAATTTCCATTTTGACCAGTTTTCTACTGTTTCACAAGCTTATTCTCACAAGTCTCTCTTGTTAACAACTAAATTTGCAGTCTAGACGCCAATCAGGGTTCATCCATTTATCCGTCGAAGAGGCCGGGAGACTCTAGCTTGGGATAGTGTTTTAAATATGCTTTCACTCTTTCTTCCTGCTAGCTCTTCTACTGACCAAACCTTTGTATAATACTTAGGGTGAAAACACGACGTGTAGACTACCGTTTACAAATCACTTTGAATAGCTTTACATACCTGTAATTAATTACTTTCTTGCAGGTTCTTTCAGTCCTTCAAACTTCGTTAAAATTAGCCAAATAATTATGATGTTATTGCCAAAAATGAATAACTCATGGTCTAACCTTTAGAGGACTTTAGGAATTATATCATTCAAAAGGAAATTCAAAACAACATAAGGATTTCAAATTTTGTTAGAATCAGCCAAATAGTTACAATGTTATTACAAAAAGAATAAATAGCAAAACGGGGACAGACTGGCCAAACGAGCGACATAGTGAGTCTCCCGCGACTTCACTCGCACGCGACTTAAATCTAAAGAAAAGAAGGAAACACATTCAAGCGTCGGGGGAAGGCAGGTATATGCGACCTACAACAAAGAGCGTCAAATATAAATAAGGAAGCCTGCCTCATACAAAAAGTCAGATAGTCTGCATCTCTGTGTACACGAACCGTTACGTGTATTAGAGATAAACAGTAGCGACACCGCTGGTCCCTATACGGGGACACCTACCGTGCGCGAAGATCAGCCAAACTGAGACATTCAGCAAGAAATCGCTGAACAGTGCATTAGGGAGTATGTTCATACGAACAGTTGCGACGCAATGGCACGCAAGTTTGAGTTCCCTTTGGCCGTCTCCTATTTTTTTTGCCAAGCAGCCCGGCGGGTTACCCTGATTTCTGCCTTGTAGTCTGTGTGAGGGAGAGCCAAGGGTTGGTTTAGGTGCCCAGTCCTCGATGACTCTTTGGCGCCGTTATCGGCACCCTAATTCCACATAATTTCTGCATTTTCGGAAACCTAGCTAAAGATAATCTCGACATCCACCTGGCTTGGCCAACCATGGCGTCACGATTACCGCGAACAAGGTAAAGTGTAGATTCCAATGCCACGAGAGCACTCAAGGCGATTGGTGAGCCTCTATAGATCACAGTCCGCTCTACAAAACAGGTAAGACGCCTTATCTCCCTTACATAGCGGTGTATTGGAACCCGCTGGGCCGTGAGAACAAAGGCAGCGCCTCTGGGACTTAGAGCTATCCGTATACGCTGGTAGAGGGCATTAGGCGAAGTCTTCTCCCAAAAAAGCCGAACGCAATACTCCCGGCACAGTTGAAGCTTTTGGAGCAGAGGTATGGTAATAAGTAGCCAAAGGTTCTACCATCCAGGGTGGCCTCCTGGGTAGAACCATAAAGGCCAACTGCCCGAGATTTATGCCTAGCTCTTGAAGGAGTTTCCTAGCACTAAATCCAAAGAGCTAAGGGTAAGAATGGCGTCTCTAGGTGGCAGAGGTACTGTCGAGATCGGTTGAGTGTGCAGATATAGCCGTTGGCGACTGAGCAAAGCACCGTGATTTCGCGTACAGGCACATAATGCAATCTACATGGCGCAGAGCAAGGGGTATCTCCCAAGCATCGAAAAGTAGGATCTCAATGGGGGAGTTACGGAAGTCACAGGTCCCCAGGCAGACACAGGGGGTGGTTGATTGAGTCCATCTTCGGCAATATACGCTCGGCTGTGGATGCATAAAACTCGAAATCACGGTCAACCTTCGAAAGAACAAATGATCGATAAAAAGCAAGCTAGGCAGTCATCCACTTTTCAATCCAGGTGCAGAACGTCTCGGAACGAAGACACTCTATAACGTGGGTATAAGAGGCCCTAAGACTGCAAATATGAGCCTCCTAGGTGAGGCGTTGGTCGAAAATAAGACCAAGAAGACGTTGTGAATCTATTCATTCCAAGCGAACCAGGTTTAGGAAAAAGTCCGAGCCAGGGTGAAGCCCTGGTTGGCGGCAGAATTGCATCACTTTAGTCTTGGCCATGGAAAACCGAAACCTGTACTATTCGGCATAGCGAGAAATGCGGTTCAATGTTGGATTCGACGGTACAGAGTTGGCATTTAGGCCGCACCAAAAAAATCGAAAGGTCGTCCACGTAGAGTGTAGCAGAAAAATCTTCCGACAGCACTGAGGCAATGCTATTGGTTCTAAGGACAAAGAGTGTGGCACTGAAAACACTTTCCACGGAACACCCTCTTCCTGCTCAGAGAGGGCTCCCCCATCTAGAAGCGGAATCGACGTCCTCGCAAAAACTCAGATATAAAGATTGGGAGGCGTCCCCTTGACCCCATCGCGTGGAGAGTCTCCATAATACCGTATCACCATGACGTATCATGGCCTTCCTTAGATCGACAAACACCGTGGCGTAGTGCTAGCAACGAGAGAAAGCTTCGGAGACGCAATTTATAGTTGGAGCAGATCATCCGACGTGGACTGAAACTTGCGGAAGCCGCACTTTCCGGAAGGCAGTTGGCCTGCGCTGTCCAGGACAAAGTCTAGTCTAACATTTACCAATTTCTCTATCAACTTTCACACGCAGGGGTAGAGTGGTATCTTTCCTGTTTGCTAAAAGCGAGCACAGTAGCTATTCGTCAGTAGTCTTCCCTTTCAAAATATCACGTTGCTAAAATATAGAGTTATAGAAGATATATAAAAATAAATTTTCTGAACTTCACCATTTGTAATTATTTGGATTTCAAAAATTCACAAAGTTTCGATACTTATATTTATTTCTGAACCTCACCATTTTGTTTTTTGATATTATAGAAAAATTATTAGAAGTAACTTTAATAAAAAAATATAAGTCATAACCAAACTAAGATGAAATTATTATTCAAATACTCAAAAAAATCTCCTTCTAAAATTATAGAGTTAGTGATGAAGATGATGATGTTTAATTAACATGCCTGATAATTTCTAAAATTACAATGAAAAATTTAAAATTCTCTTCCTGGTTTTGTGAAGAAATATTGAATTTCCAATGATTTTAGAATTAAAAATAATTTATAAAAGTTAGGTAAATGTATTTTCTCTGAAAACTTTTACATTTTTAGAGTGAATTTAGAAATTTCTTCTCTAAAAAATGAAAGACCTTACTAATCATGAATGATTTAGTGCTTTAAAGAGAAAAGAGGGAATTAAAGCGAAAATTTTCTTCATATTGAGTTGATATTTAAATTTTAAAAAACTGATCAATGATGGGAATAATATACAACAAAATCACACCGGATGAAAAATGGATAAGCTGTAGGGGTGCGAAGATGTATCAGAGAGAAAATTCCTTCCAACGCGAGAATATAAATAGCCCATTAAATTACTAATTGAGGACGGACTCACCGTAGCGTAACGGCAGAGTGCTGGCATTTTGATTCAAAGACCCGCGATTGAAACTCCTCAGTCCGCAATTTTTACGAAGAAAATTCACGAAGAAAACGGAAATTAAGGAAAACGATTTCAAGGGCTAACTCATCAAGAAGCAAGAAAACTCAAGATAAATGGATCGCCCCCGAAGAAAACGCAACTCAAGGAAAACGATTTCAAGGGCTAACTCATCAAGAATCAAGAAGAAATCATCACGTGATTAAGAATTAAGAAGGAATCATCACATTAAGTTAAATGCAAGTTAATATGAAAATACATCAAGAAAAGAAAACGAAAATCAAGAACTGACCCACAACTTAAAGAAGAAGGAATCTCAGCCAACTTAAAGAAGAAGGAATCTCAGCCAATAAGAATACTAAAAGAGTCAGATAAATGGAAGACAAATGTTTAAAGGGGCAACTTCAGTCAAGAAGAAATAAATAGATTCGAATATAGAAATCTCAAGATGAATGATATTGATAATTAAGGGAAGATAAAAATACCATGAAAATATGAATCCCCCACCCCCCATCCCATAAAGCCAATACTCACTTTAAGAACAAATAGGTCCTTAACAGTCGGAGGAAAATGACTATGAAATGATAAAGAGCTTTGTTATTGCTCTTAACTAAAGGAGGCCAAATTAAAGCAACTGAAGTTTTCCTATGCTTAATTAGTTATAGAATAGAAAAATTAATACAACATAATGGATTTCAAACTAGAAATTTTTACTGTTAATAGAAAAGATTTATTTATACTTTTATCACATCATCATATCAGAAATACTTTATTTGACTTATAGAAAGGAAAAATTGTGATTACTATACTTTAGGTTATGAAGAAATTAATGCCAGTTTTTAAGGGAAACTAAAATTCTACTTAACATACATAATATATGCATTTATTGAGAAAAGTATTATTATTAACAATGTTCTCCAATCGTTTAATTAGGCCATGGGTGTTTAACTATTTCCCATCGAGAGTTATCTGAAATTATATAACATACTCGTAAATCGCGAGTCATACAAACTTAAGAACTTAAAAATCACTCTGCTTTGTTTAGACAAACATTTAATTTACCACATTATACAAGTGCATCATAATAAGTTTACTGATAGTTTATGTTAGGAAAGCCTGATTACATGTTCTGAAAAGATCTTGATACTAAAACATTAATTCATTCCTAATGAGATAGCTAGAACTCCTCCTCGGTGATGCGTCTTAGGTTAGCTGTTATTGATGATATTGCTGCTCGCAACTGCATTTCCACGTTTGCTTCGATCAGTCTGGAAGGCATTCGACTCTTTAGGATGGATAGTTTTTAATAGAACTGCTCAGAGAAGTAATTTGTTCCGAAAACAGATTCATATTTCAATGAATCTCCTCAAAGGAGAAATTCATCAGCGTTTATGTAACATTTGTAGACTTAATCAATGAAACATTGTTTTCCCTAGCTTTTAGCCCATCCTTGCTTTGACGTTCAATGATTTCTTGTTCTATGTTATCAGATCCATCAATCGGCTCTACGTTGATTGGCTTAGCAAAGATGTTCAATTGTTCTTGTCTAATTTTGAGTCCTTGAATCTTTCGCTAGAAGCCTAAATTAATTTTGCACATTCACTAGTATATTCACATGTACTAGAAGGTTTTGTCGTTGCAGCGTTGGCAAGGCAGTGTTACTCCTTTCAGGTTACACTTTCCACAACTTTAATTTAGATTCAAATCAATTTAGGTGATTGGGCTGGTTAAATCTATGTCTTTTAACAAGTTGATATTTATGCTTGTTTCTGAAGTTACAGTAGGTCATATATCTTGTGATCATTTTTCATGAATTTTCATCGGCCTTTTGCGGTACCTCTGTTAAATGAGTTTCAACGATGCATATCTTTACTACATCTCGTTTAACCAGATTTTATCAGCTTCTATTGATACCCTCCCTTCCAAAACCAATATATATATATATATATATATATTATGTTGGACTGGCTTGCGTTTCAAACTTTTTCTTCAAAGGTCATCAGGTTTTCCAACTGATTTAGAATCATTTTTGAATGCTGAATTTAAGACTATAATTAGTTTCCTTTGGTCAGGTCTGGTTTTTAAAATATGCTCCATTTATATTCAAATGTATATTTCAAAATAGCACTATCATGTAATTTTTATTACTGCTGTTTTGTCACATTTATTAATGAGTTATCATAAATAACCTATTATATTTATTTATCTAGTTGTAGATTTGCATAACAGACCGTCAAACAAAAATCACGAATTTTTGGAAAAAGTCATACATATCAAGCTTACTTTCGAGTTAAACTACGAGACTAAGATAAACCATTTGCTCCTCATATTTTTTGTAAAACGTGTGGGGAAAATTTATGGGATTGTAGTATGTCGTAGAATGACCCCGACATTTACCTCACTTCTGACCAATCGGCGTGGTCGACCAAGGTCAAACGCGTGAACTTGATTCTACTATAGTCATGACAGAGATAGGGGATATAAGTGAGGGGGTGGTGGACGAGTGTGAAGGATTTTAAATTCAAAAGAGTGAGTGCAGTTGGCCGATATTAACTAATGAAGGCTCCCGCTATGAGGCCTATTAAAAAGTAGGTACAAGAATAAACTTTAATATATACACAGTTATACGCAATAAATAGATTCCATGAAATAATGGCAATAGATACCCTATGTATACAAGAATACAAGAACCAAACGTATCAGAGCTCCCCAGAGCGTGCACTACAGAGGGGGGGGAGTATGCGATACGAGCCTTTGTACGAACACACACAGGGAGGACTTAACGGAATAGCCACAGATGATTCGTCTCAGGTTAGCTTGGGCTAAGGCTGTAAGAGATGAATGGGGGGAATCGGATGGTTATTCAAGGGGCTTTAACAACAGAGAGTTTAACCTCTAGTAGTAACACTGACTGGAGTGAGTATTCGTGCCAAACGAAGTGTACCGATACCAAGGATGGGCCAATTGACTGGGGCTCAGATTCTTCGGTATAATTCTAGCCTTCTGCTCGTTCAGAAAAAGGAACCCAATTGAGAATTACGTGTTTCGTTGTAAGAGGCAGGCTTTTACTGTCGATGCCCTATTTGGATCAACAACATATATGGACCAGTCAGATCCGCTACTGCCTCCGCCAAGGGCGAAGGGGTGATATGGCAATCTTTCCTCTAACCAACACGGCGCTTGAGGGATGGTAAATACTCCCGCGGTGGTTTCTTAATAACACCAGGGCAGACGAGAGAAGCGCGCGTTTTAGATTCCAATTTCTCACTTAGCGCGGAAAGGGTTTGATATTCTGACTGTTCTCATGGTCCTCACTCACGTGGACTGACCTAGAGCCTCACCTTGTTGTTTCGATGGGCCACAGGGCTGCAAGGAGCCTTTGTTCTCGACAATCTCCATTCCCAAGATGTAACTTTATAAAAAAGTGACATCTGACAACCGCTGGATGGTTATTAAAAGTCTCAAATTTTCGCGACATCAATGGGCTATAATGGCTCCCTACTCAAGCTATCCACAAAAAAATTCTCGGAACCTTTATATAATTGATTTTAAATTAGTACTCCTGGAGGTATAAACTCCAGCGCATAAGGCGACCATTATTACTTTTTACATTTCGCAAATATGCGAGGGGCATATGATCCGTCTCTACAAGGAACTTTTTACCAAATAGATTCAGCATCGAACAAGGTCCCCGAATTAAGTTTGCGAAAATCGATTCACAGCCTATATAACCAGTCTGACTTCTTTAACAAAACAGTGAGGGAACAGTATTTAGATTAGGAGGGTTCTATAATTTTTTAATTTAAACATTTAGTAACTTCTGCGTTGAAGACCTCTCTCTGAAATGGATGGGAAAGTGGGTACGCCTTAGAACGAATAGACTCCAGGGTACTTAAAATAATTTCATTCTTGAACTGAGCGGCACAGCCGGGAATCTCGGAAATCACGCCTTCAAAGTGACTCAATAACTGCTGTAGCTGACTCTTAAACTCGGCGGCAGCTGGACATTAACGTTTAAGTCAGATGACTGGGCTTCGGTAGCGGTGGGCAGGGTGGGCAAGGGGTACTCCTTGACCCGTTCAATGCAAGCCACTTGCACTATATTTAGCGGGTACAGGGTGTAGTCTGCTTGCATGTCCGACTCCTCCTCGATGGCCACGATATTAATAATGCATGCTGATACCTCTTGACCATGTTTGGTACCTCTTGAGCATGTTTACGTGATGTAGCTTGACCGCAGACGGAGTTCGAATGAGGTAGTCAACGGAGCCACGAATTATAATGACAGGGAAGGGTCCCTTTCATTGACTTAGGAGTTTATTATGCTCGGTGGGGAGTAATAATAAAACTTTCTCGCCGGGTTTGGATCTAGGATCCTTAGAATTTTTAGCAATATACGTTTTGTATTTATCTAAGTTCGCGTCCGCGTTCTGAAAAGTGATTTCAGCACACTTTTCTAACCTCTGCCGAAGATTGGATTTCCTGTTCCATTCTTGGTTAGAAAACAACTTTTTTAAAATGCCCAGCGGGCCTCGGACGTTTCGACAATATAACAATTCAAAAGGGGCAAATCCTAGTTTGCGATGCGGGATTTTCCAGGGAAGCGAACAAAGCTACCGGCAAATATCTATGTCACTCCCGGGAGTGGTCTGCGCACAACTTCTTCAGGATGGATTTCAGTGAAGCGTTGAATATTTCGCACATTCCATTTGCGGCGGGGTGATAGGGGGTGGTAAAAAGGGGTTTTACCTTTAGGAGCTTGCCGAGGTACTCCATTAATTCCGCGGTAAATTGACGACCTCGATTGAATAATACCTACTTAGGCACTCTGTTTGGAAGAAGATAGAAATGACCGCCTCGGCGCAGGTGCTACTTTCTATCTTCTTCAAAGGGACTGCTTCAGAGAAACGGGTGGGTAAATCAACGAGGGTAAGAACGAGCATTAGCCCTTCACTGGACGGGGGTTGAATGGGGACAATCAGTTCGATTGCCACATGAGCGAAGGGTTCAAATATGAGTGGCCCCTTCTGCAGCGAAGCGGGTCTGATGCGTCCTTTTGCGGCTGTCATTTGACAGATATCACACGAAAGGCAATAATTAAGGATGTCATCTGCCACACCGGCCAATAAAAATAGTTAAAAATTTTCTGAGCAGTTTTGATATGGCTGAAATGGATAGAAAAAAGACTATCGGTGAGCCGTCTTTAATATGAGGGGACCTGCGAACGGGGGCTGCATAGCGCACTAACCTCGGATCTATTGCTTTCTAATCGGACGCGGGATAAGAGGTCGTTCTTCATGAAGTATGAAACGATTTATTTCCGCGGGTGGACTCTTGCTTCTTATCATGAGCTTTGGTCCAGAGGGGCGGGGGCGGGAACGCTGACCTTTTGCTATTTAGTGAATTCATTATTTAGAATGCGCCTAAACGCGGAGTTGCAGGGGGTTTCAAGGAAAGCGGGTGCCTCTGCTTCCCTTTTTCGCCTGGGAACGCGTGAGTATAGGTTTGAACCACCGCTCTTTCTCGTTCTTCTCTCTCTTTTCTTTCTGCTGTCTCTTTTTCTCGTATATAGGACAGAAGGTACTTTCCAGATAAACCAAGAGATTCATCTTGTAGTTTAAGTTGAAAGAATGAAGACATGAGGATCGCGAATTCGAATTAAACTTTTTTAAATATAAACGTAACAGGATTGTTGACCCCGAATTAACTCGGCATACACAAGGCACCATTAATAATTTCCGTGTGAGCACTTAGAAATACCCGAATTAACGCGAGAGCCTTTAACTTTGCTCACAACACCGAGAACAAAACTAGACTGAGCCTTTCTTGATATGAAAGTTCCGTTGTTGGGGGATAAATGAGAAGCACGGTCTCAAAACCTACACACGGTATGTATAAATGCGGATACACACAATGAATGGGAAAAATAGGTTGCAAGAATATTTCTGCATACCTTCTCAATAGCCAAACCTTCAGCCTCAAAACCTTTAAAAGACCTTAAAAGGAATCTTTTAAAGACCCTATAAACCTGACGCAGTTAATCTATATATATATATATATATATATATATATATATATATATATATATATATATATATATATATATATATATATATATATATATATATCTATATCTATATCTATATCTATATCTATATCTATATCTATATCTATATCTATATCTATATCTATATCTATATCTATATATATATATATATATATATATATATATATATATATATATATATATATATATATATATATATGCATATGTCTCTCATGAGCGCGAGAGAATGGTGAAATAAATCCAACTTCACCGCAGAAAAGAGAAAGCGGAATAATTTTTCTTCAGAAATATTTTTTATATCTAACTTAGAAAACATCCGAGCTGGGGTGTGACTCGAACCGTACACATTGAAGCAGCGCGCAACCGCTTTGATCTAAATTAAACCTCCCTTTAGACCACTCGGCTATGCAAGGAAAGAGTAAATACAGTATCTGCGGGTGATAACAACTACCACAGAGCTTTCGCGATATTTATTTTCTGCCTTTCAAAACAATTTTTAAGACAGAAAGAAAGATACAGAAACCTTGTATTGCAGACTATATAATAATATAGTACGAGAGAAAAAAATTTGACGCGAATGATCAATGAGACAAGAAACAGGTGTTTTTTTAGATTTAAGAGAAAGGGACATTAGAAGAACACTAGAAGTAAAGAGAGCAGAGGGTGGCACAATGAAGGCAACCCTTTACCGAGAAGACGAAATAAGGCCAGGCGGAAAAAGTTTGAAATTCCTGGCCGGGACTCGAACCCGGGTCTGCTGATTGCCAGTCAGATGCTCTACCGTTAAGCTACCAGGCACAGTGATTCTACTTCTTCCAAAGCGTACCCTATCAAACCCAGTATCTATACTATATTGTTATATAGTCTGCAATAAAAGGTTTCTGCATCTTTCTTTCTGTCTTAAAAATTGTTTTGAAAAGAAGAAAATAAATATGGCGAAAGCCCTGTGTTGGTTGTTATCACCCGCAGAAGTTGTATTTGCTCTTTCTTTGTATGTGACATGGATAATGAGCCCTTAAATTGTGAGCGGGTAAGAAGATATGGTATAAAAATCCCTTAGAAGTTCCTAGCTTAGGGAAATACTGGGTTTGATAGGGTAACGCTTTGGGCTCGTCGAGAAAAAGGAGCGCGATCGAGAATGACGTGTTTTGTTGTAAGAGGCAGGACTAAACTGTCGATGCCCTATTGGGAACAACAATATATAGAGACCGGCCATATCCGCTACTGCCTCCGCCAAATGGGAGGAGAATCTCTCCATGCCCCTAACACGGCGCTTAAGGGATGGGAAGTACTCCCGCGGGGGTTTCTTGATAACACCGTAGGAGACGACAGGAGCGCACGTTTTAGATTCTAATCCCTCGCCTATCACGGAAAGCAGTTCGATATTCTGACTGTTCTCACGCTCCTCGCTCACGTGGACTGACCTAGAGCCTAACCTCGTGGTTTCGACGGGCCACATGGCCGCAAGGAGCTTCCATTCTCGACATAGTAATAAAAAAGGAATTTGATGTCCCAATTGTGTGGAGAGAATTCAGGAAATTTTTCACGTTTGATGAAGCCTCTACTGGTTTACTGTAACCACATTGCTGATCTGCTCATCTTAATTGGCCTGAAGTATGATATTATGGAATGGAGATATTTTATTGACTAATCTAACAGAAGTCTCAGGGCATTTCTTATTAATAATGGAAATAGGTTTCCAGCGATCCCTGTTGGACACTCAGCTAAATTGAAAAAACCTGCAACAGCATGGGCCGTCTGTTTTCTGCTCTCAAATACCAGGAACATAATGGCTGATAAGTAGAGATCTTAAAGTTGTAGGACTCATCCTAGGCCTTCAAGGTTGGTACACAAAGTATCTATGCTCTATGTGCTTGTGGGACAGTTGGGCTGACGACTAGCATTAGGTCAGACAAGACTGGCCATCAAGATAAGGATTAGAACCCGGCTCACACAACGTTCGGTCCCACCCTCTGGTTCAAGCAAGCAGGATATTACTCCCACTACTGCTCAGCAAACTTGGTTTTATGAAGAACTTTGTCAAGGCAATGGACAGGAAAGGTAGATGATTTGCTTCCTGTTGTCAGAGGTTTCCACGAGTCAGCATAGAAAAAATGAAGGTAGGTGTATTTAATGGTCATCAAATAAGGTAGCTCATTAAGGACACCATTTTAAAGAATCACTGAATCCTGCTGAGCTCTCTCCTTGCTTGTCCCTTAATTCAGTCATTGCAAACTTTCTTGGCAACCAAAGAAGTCATCAGTATTAGAAGGCGATTGATGAGTTAATGGAGAAGTCCTTTGACCTTCGTGAACGCCTTTTCAGGGAAAATGCACTTGCTTCGGTCCCACCTATACTATTTTCCCGAAAGTTGTGGAGACTTCAGTGAAAAACTGGGTGAGTGCTTTTGCTAAGAAATCTGTGTGATGGAGGAAGCTTAGTGAGGTCATTTAGATGTTAACTTTCTGACTGACGAGTGCTGGTGCCTGAAAAAGGATTTGGTGTCGGCTAGGCAAAATCGGAAGTTTCTGAAGAGACCATTCATCTACAAGTAGGTTTTTTGTATGTTGTACTCTTTTTAATATCAATTAGAATATTCTGTAAGCTATCTGTGTATAAATCAGTTCGGATTCAGAACGAAAAACTGGTCGAATACCAGGTATTATTTTTTAGATGTTGAAAACAGCGAAGACCTGTGTTATTAACAAAGTCATTATGGCCGAAAGACTGTCTGGTTAAAACAAGAGTCTAGGCTACGTTTCTCTGGTATCTGGAATAAGATCACGAGTGAATTTTGAGCGATAACGAATAATTCATTAAGAAGGTGCAAATTGCCCATTATTCTTATATAACAACATAACTAATGGTAGCTGTTTAAAGTAGCATAGTCGGCGTTCACAATAAATTTATCATCTTTTCTGCCCAGACAAATTTTTGGAACATTAAAAATTGTGTTCGTTTTTAATTTTGACAAAAATTTAAATATGTCAATGACAAGCCTTACCAAACGGTTTCTCAGTCCTTATATGACCCGCAGACTGTAAGTTTCCCATCCCTAAATTAAGCAATGGGTACCATTCTATAAAACTGCATTCGGTTTCGATGAAATATATGATTTGATATCCTTTTTCCACGTCTTTCATATCCGAGAAATGTTTGCCATTAAGATTATGTTTAATGAAGTAAATAAAGTGTTGTTCCAAGTTCGAATATGTGGTGAATATGAGAAATGTGGTAGAATTTCCAAATCCAACGCATTAATTTTTTCATGGGTAAAACAGGCCACGTTGGGTATGCATTGTGTGGAAGAAGAAGGATACTCTTTCTGTTGTCCAGTGAAGGACGTTTTTATTCAAGAGGTTCATCTAAAAATTACATTTTTTTAAACATATATATTAGCTTAAAGAGAAAGAAATAGTTTTACGGTGCAAAAGTTTCATTACTGCTAGTTCATGTGTATCTAAACATCATTTTTATATAATTTTAATAAACTAAAACAATATGCGAAAATGTCATTATTGGGTGCCAATGTACCCCCCTTGGTGATGTTCATGAGATTATGAGCCTTTGCGCGAGCTGTTGGTTTTGCCTTGTCACAAAGTAATTGGACCTGCTTGAGGTTTCTTCCCATCCTTCATCGTGATCCTACATTTCAATGTCGATTTCATATGCGGATTTAGTGTTTGCGGAGATGGACTCAGCAGTTCTTATTCACGTGATACTGGTGCAATTGAAAGTGTGATGTTTGGATAGTCCAGTTTCTTCCTATCGTGTGATATTTTATAAGTATATACTTCGACCATAAAGAAACAGCAATCCTTTAGATAGTGTATTGGTTCTCGTTAGATTCTTGGGATGGCAATGCATATCTGCTGCCATGCAGCAATTCCTCTATGTAGAGGTGCAGCTCTCCCAAATTACATGAGCATCGCATGGCTTATACAGGTCTCAAATGTGAGTACTCCACGAAATAAGAAGATTAGACTTGTTTAGGACCAATATAACATTCACACCGCATAACAAAACAAGCAGCTGTTATCTTCTAGTGTCTAGAATCCTTTGCCAACCAATCCAAAACGATCAAGCACCTAAAATAATGGAATATAGTCAAGGGAAACAAACTTGACATATGCAATGTTGTAGATGATAAAAAATAATTCTTGAGTTAAATGTCAAAATATTGATTCTATGAGGAAAAGAGAGCAAAGATGGTATTCAGGATGTTGGTAATATAAAAGATACAGGAAAAAAATCATGTGAGTCAATTCTTTTTGTTGCGTAGCATTATTATTATTATAACTACTCCTTTGATTCTTATTATTATCCTCATTTTCATCATCATAATCATTACTCTATTATAAAATTTTTATTATACTATTTCCATTGCTACTACACTCAGTTTCACAAAACCTATTCGATTATACTATTAATATGAATTATATCACGTAATGTTTGATAGACGAGGGATTGACAACTACGGGGGTTATTAAAAGGTTTAAGGCTTCAAAGGGGGAACTTAAACTAAGATTACAAAAAAGTAATCCTGAATGATTTATGTGCATAGATTCTGGATTCTGAATATCAAATTTATCGTAGGTTAAATCGCATCCTCCATTTAAAGTTAATGCTCTTTTTAAAAGTTATAGGATTCAAATTCTATGGAAGGGGATTTTGGTAAAGAGACAAAAAGGTTGTTTGGAATTCGAGTAAGAATGGACCGTTTTCAACACATTAAAGGAATGACCAATTTTGCTGGAACTGGAAGGTATTAAACTCACTGGCGCAAAACTTTGGGGGTGGGGGGATAGACAGTGTGGATGGACAAACTACATAGAAGGACGTGAAATTGTGTAATCATTTACAATGCTCTAGGTATTTCATAATAAATATTACTTTTGTAGACTTTTTTACCCGGAGAGAGAAATCAGAAGACCCCTGGGGTCTCTACAGATTGGCATTGGTTAGATGAAATTGGGGAAATGGAAAAACTATTCGTGTTTATACGCAAAAAAGAACATAATTGGGACGAATTGTGTAATCCAACCCATGAAAGGAATTTCTGTAGAACAATCGAGGAAGGGAATTCGTGTAATCCAACCTAGGAATTTGATAATAAAAGGTTGAACAGAAAACAATGAAAACTAAATTCTGCATGCTTTTTGACGGAGCGAATATATGCATGGGATAAATAAAACAAACAGAAAATGAAGAAACAAACAAACATTGATGATATAAAAGGAGACGAGGGCAAAGTTCAGAGGTTTCAAAATGAAGAAAAAATTCATAAACAAGACGTTCAATTGTTGTCCAAAGAAAGTTGAAAGTACATTTCATAGTTAACAAGTAAAAGTATTTATAAATAGATAAACGTTTTGGATAGAAAAGGGAGAGTAGCCCCCTATGGAAGAGAAGATGAAGAGCGTCCCCCAGGCATGTACGTTAGAGTCTAAAGGTGGCTACTCAGTTTTATACCCTACCATTATCTAAGCTAAAGTAAGCTACTCTTGGTTTTCCTCTAGAATACTATAATTCCTTTGAGTACCCTCTCTTGGCCCTCCTACCTTAAAAAGATTCCAAGCCATCTTTGAAGCTTCTTTCTTCTCTAGTTTTATTCCTAGCTACACTCATCTCTTCCATTCCGCTTCCATTGCCGTACACAGCGAAAAGTTCTTTCATCATAGATTTCACTTGGATATTTCCGCTGGCTGTAGAATCCTCTTGGTCCTTGGTAAATTTATATGCCATTTTGGCTTCCTGTCACCAAATGATTCTTAAATTCTCTGTCATTTGGAGGTCTTGCCCGCATTTGAATCTTACTCTCATATTTTGGCCTCTACTGCGTATTTGACTCTTAAACACTGCCATTTTGGCCTCTTTGGAACCTCACAGTCGGGTATTTTGCTTAACCATTGGGAAAATTGAGGGGTAATCTTTAATTTGGAGAACTCTGAATATTCTGTCAACTATGAGTATTTGGGAGATCTTGTGAAGTCTTGGGACTCGGTATATTATGTAAACTCAAGTTGCTTGCAAACTCTTGGAATTGGGATGGGGGTACTGGAATCTTTGCAGACTTTCATCTGTTAGGTATTCTGGTCTAGTAAAGATAAGCCATCTTACCAACCTCTAGTAAAGATAAGCCATCCCGAAATTTACCTGGTAAAATAAGCCATGCTGAAATTTGCTTGGTTAAGATAAGCCTTCTTTCAAAGAGCAAGTTATGGGATGGAAATCACAAAAAACATTTTTACAAAAAAATTTGATAAGCTGACATTAAACGTGATAATTGCTTTGCAATTTTTTCTTATTAATTAATGAATAAAATGAAATTAAATAGGTACTGACTAGAAATTTCTTCATAAATATTTAGGAATAAATTTCCCCATTTTGTTAACGCCAAATGAACTCTTGTAAATATGATTAGAGAAAATTTCGTTTGTAGCCTACCATTTTTTTTAACTCTCAGCTTATGCTTATTCCAGTACCTTTCTATGGCTTGCGTGTAAACACCTTTGCAGGATCCACAAAATGAAGAAAATAGTTCACGGTAGGATGTGTAAAACCAAGGATTTCGGATTAAGCTCTCCATTGGTCGCTATGAATAACTGTGACTGGAATAACATTTTTTCAATTATTGTTAATAATATTTCTGCATTCCGTGTATATAATATTTTAATTAGTAAATATAAGCTGTTCAGAAATTTACCTGGTAAAGATTAACGATCCTAAAATTCACTTAGTAAAGATAGGCCAATCTTATTTGGTAAGGATGGCTTATTTTTACTTGATCCTGATATTTAGCCAAATTCATGCCATGAATTAAATCTAGGCAAAAATAGTCCTGGAAATATTCTAACTAACGGATCAGAGAGGATTTTACCGCAAATCTGTTTACTAAATCTTTGCGCAAGAGGCTGGATTTATCTCCGTGAATGATTATTCAAATGAACTAGGAGAAAATTCAAACTTCACTTCACATGTGTAGGGCTTAGTGGAACTAAACATTAGAGAAAGTCCTTACAATAACCTGCGGCGATTTATGATAAGATTATGAATGGTTATTGCATTGATGGTTTCCCATGGTTCAAATCATTTGCAAATGCCTTCAAATGGCTAAATGAGGCTTCTGCCACTAGATGGCGCCACCCAGCACCAAATCCGATGGAAGATTTCAAATATCCAGGGTGAATAACCATATGTTGCATGGTCATATGAGTCATTTCCTGGCTCTAAATGGGTGCAATTGAACTTTACTCCTTTTGAAAATAAAGTGTTGCCTAGACCTAGCGCTTCGCTGCAGGTAAAAAAGAATATATTTTGCCAAAAAATAATCAATTTGTCTAAAATTAATTAACATTCTATTCTGTGACCTGAATAACGCTTAAAGTTTTCTTATTGTGCTTCCTGTCTCCACCTCTTTTTGTTGCCTTCACTCTTATAGATTTCTCCTCTGACAATCTCTCTACACTCCTCTGAGTTTTCATCATGTAATGTTTTCTACTCTCTTCTGACTTTCGGATTGGGAATTTCACGTTTCAATACAGCAAAGAGCCTCGTTTCAGTCCACAGTCAGAATCACTTACAAGATGAGTCCTATTCCCGTTCTTTGTAGAGACATATACCACGCATGCTCTGGCTCTCTATTTGAGAAAAACATTTGAGTCTTTTAGACTTAAGGGTAGGGAAAATCTCCCGAGTGACTTCTTGTCACTTGGGTTTACTTATCATAAAAAAATAAAGGTAATCGGATACGTGCTTGATGCTTTGTCAAATAAGGGTGCAGGGATGAAGTGATTTAAAGAAGAAAGGCTCCTTCCAATGGCTTGCTGACGCCTGTTGGATTTATAAGGTAAACCTACGGGAAAACGGAAGGTTCTGGAATTTACTTTGAATGAACGTACGAACAGGATTTTGCCTTTCTTACCAGTGGGGTATCTGACGGAGTTTGGACAGATGTTCGGAGTCTGAAGGCGAGAGAGGTTGGGTTCGGTGTTTGTAGTTTTGTAGCTAGCAAATACTATAATCGTTTATCGTACAAAGAAATTTTATTGGAACATTTTTATGGACAGATGAAGGATGTCCTTCTCCACTATTCTACTGCTAAGGGGGTGAGGGATTTATTCACTTGCCTTCGAGTCAAGAGGCTATAAGACATTTTTCCTACGTTGGCTTTGTCGGTGGCGCCTTTCGCATCCAGTTTCTTTAAAGTTCACTACATCCAGCTCTTATCTGAATTACGTTTTTTAATCCTAGTTGATATTTCAATCGTATTGATTAGATACATACAAAGTTATGTTGAGTCATGTATTTTGATGTGCTTTCAACTGTGTCATGATTTATTGCAGGTGTACGAATATGCCAATTAGAGGTAATGAAACAAAGTATTATCGTTATATTACGATTTTATTGTAATAATGAAACAAGCTACCGAAGAAAAGTAGCAAAATATATGAAACAAACACAATTAAATTGTTCGTGATATACTTTATTTGACGACGTAACTTCCTTGTTTAGAAATGACATCAAACAGTCTTTTGTCCACAGAAGCTGTTAACCGACTAATCTGGGAAGATATTATTGTACCAGTAACTGTTTTGATCTTTTCCCATAGGGCATCCTACGATGAAAACTGGATACCTCTTTCATACACTTTCCTCTCCATAATCGACCAGAACTGTTCGATAGGGTTTAGGTCAAGAGAACGGGAGACCAGGTCATAAGTGATTAACCTGTGGTTTCCAATGTTACGAGGTACGAAATTTTAGCCTTGGCTGAATGCGAAGGAACATTATCATACATAAAAATCAATCGCCGTCGACGAGAGATTGGTAGATCATATTTTTTAACCATGCTGCAAAATGCTCATCCAGAAGCGCAGTGTAGGAGTTGCTGGTGAGTTTGACACCTTCTGGAACTCGAAAAGGCCCGATAAGTTCATTTCCTATGATTCTAGCCCAGAACATGGCACCACCACCTCCTTGTTGACGCCGAATGCGAAGCAGGCGATAGGCTCCAAGAGGTACCTAAAATTTGGCCCATCTGTCGCGGCCATCCATAGTAGCTCTGGCCTCATCTGGAAATTGATCTTCATGTAATTCTGTGCCCAATCAATACGCTTATCTTTGTGATCCTTGCTCAGAATGGGTCTAACGATGCACTGAACACTTTTGACTGTCTCCTTAAGAATCCTACACGTGGTGCTTCTGGAGAAAGGGGCTGCGCCAACAGTTTCAAATATGGAAGCACTTGTGCTACCGAGGCCTTTTCGTACTTGTTTACCTATTTTGGGGATGTCACGCTGGGATACACTTCTTCTTGTACAGTTATCTTGCCTTGGTTTGGTAATGGAGTTTTCCACATACTCCTTTATTGTTCTTTTATCCCGACCAAGCTCTTGTGCTAATTCTCTAACATATAAGCCTTCTGCGAGACTTGCAACAATACGTGTCTTTTCTGTAGCCTTCAGAAGTCGTTTCAGGGGCATTTTCGTACACCTGCAATAAAGCGTGACATAGTTGAAAGCACATCAAAATACATAACTAAACATAACTTTGTATGTATCTTATCAATACGATTGAAATGATAATTGCGTACGTACCTACATAGGATATTTCAGTGGACAAAGTTTCACGTTTGTAAAATGTTTAATATTCAAAATATCAGCCAAATATTTGACCTACAATAAAGCGTGATACACAGTTTATATTAATATTAACATATAATTAGTATTATCACTGCTACTATGGTTATTATTATAACTAGCATTATCATCAGCATCATTATTATCATTAATATTATTATTTATCATACAATTTTCCATCGCTACTACTCACAAATTCACTAGGTTTATTATTCATTTAACAGGTAATATAAATTCTATGTAGTAATGTTTAATATTATTCTTTGGATACCAAGATAAATTAAAACTTATTACAGACCAGTCAACCCTAGTTAGATAATATTTGTTGATACTTACTATAGCCTAGTTTAATGACCTTTCTTTCTCAGTCGTGCGCAAAAGTTAAACGTGATATAAAATAGGAAGATCTAATTTTAATCTGATCTTTGGGGTAGTATTTTTCTTTATTTAAATTGTGATGACATCTAAGATTTTGATGTTTTTAATATTATTTCTGAGATTTAATATTAGGCAAGGTGTAAGATGAAACACCTTTTGTGCGCCATTCGGTGCAGTGACAACTGGAAGGAAAAATTCTGAATATTAAAAAAAGGTTTATTGAGGAAGGAAGGATTTTTTTTCCCTTTCCGTTTGTTTTTCTTTACTTACGTTTCGCTTTAAACACACGCAATATTATGCCAGCAGATTGATAACCCAGCTTCCTTGGTATCTCTCATTATTTTGATATCTTGTGTAAATCGTTCACAGTGTTTCTCACGATAATCACGCAATCATTAGGGAAATAGTCAAAATGGGACGATATAAACTGTTTTTTTCATGGACATGAGAGATCCATGAGGTTTAGAAGCTTTCATGGACTTTTCAATAAACAGTTGCTTAATCGGAATTTCTACGTTTGCCAAGAATATCAATCACAACTGATTTGAATACCTGCCGTCTCAATGGAAGTCCCGGCAAAACCCACAAGATTTAGTTTAGGATCAGATATTTTAGGAAAGTTTGTAGGGAAAGATCTGTAATTAAAGTGGTAAAGAAGAAATATCTAAATATAGGGGGAAGATATATAGCAGCCAAAATGGCTCTGAGGAAAAATTGTGCGTATTGGGGCTAGGAGGGCAGACGATACCTTATAATATATAGGTTCTGGAGTCATCTATCGTTTAGCTGTCACCTGAAATCCGCTTGCGGGAGCCTGGACAAACAACGCTCCGGAAACCGAGTTTGTTCTGCAAAAAGACAAATTTCATTCAATCCTCTTCTTCCTTAAAATACCTTTTAGGGAAAATGTATTAATTATTTAAAGGGACAAATATTTCATACTCATTTTTATTATTTCAGTCAAAAAAATTGAGAAATTAACAGAGCCACATCAGAAAACACAATTAATAAAGAACTATACATATATGGCACAGAGACCGCCGATTTTGACTAAGAATTTGTTTCGACGAAAGAAAATATCAGGATTTCTCTCTATTTAGTGTAAGTAAGGAAGCAACAACGGTGAAAGCTGCATAAAGCCAAAATGTCTCTTTTTTCCAGTCTGCTCTTCGCATCGGCCTGGGAAAGAGAGTCGCACAGACACTTCGGTTCCTTGGAGTAAAACAAGCTCTCTTTTTCAGATAAAATAAACCAATGCTTCAACTAATTTACGAGCTGGGCCTTCTCAATTCTATTCACTCGGGTATTTACCTAATTTAATTTAATGTTTAAATGCCATTTATTGCTGTTTCGTGCTTGGTTGAAGGTACGTAATAAAATATACATACATATGTCTTATCCAGGCCATCCTAAAGGTGAAACCTTAGTAATAGAATTTAGCTACTATGAGAAGAAAATGCTTAAAATGCATTAGGAGCAAGTAAGCAAATTTTTGAAAACTTTATCTCCGGAAGAGCAAAATAATTCAAGATATCTATTTTAATGTCTTGGAAAAGGAAAACAATCAGTGGTTGGACTTCCTCTGAAAGAAAATCTCACGAAAAAGGAACTAAAATTAATTTAAAAATATTAAAGATTAATTATGAATATTTATTCACCAATGAACGTCCATGGATTGTCCTTATGGTTGGAAGAGAGGGTGTGCTGTTAAGGCTACTCCTCATTCTCACTCAGTTATACTTCAAGAATGAGGTGAAAGTGTCATTTGGAGAAGAATTAATTTATTCGTTTAAAGTTCCTTACCTTATCGAAATGATGACAATACTTATATGGACTTTTATAAGCACAATTTATGCAATGGTCAAAGACAAGTTGAGATTTTAAAGGGAGTTAATTTTACCCATGAAAAAGTGCGACTCCAATCGACAGAGGTTAATGGGGAGCATTTGAATCGAAAAAGGCTGACACTTGGTAAGAAAATTTATTATGGGGGTTCTTTTGTCCATTTTGCCCCATTTATTATAGATTTAATTACTGCATAAATCCACAACACAACTTTTATTCCTTTTACTCTATCTCTCACTAGTTTAACTTCATATCCATGTATTTCTGCACGATTATCTACCTATTCTTTCTAGCATTTATCGTTCTGGTTTTCTGAGGTGTTTTATTTTACATTTTTTTGCGTACCTTTTCCATATGTTGAGCCCCCAAGTTTCACTTAATGAAGTTAATAGTGGCATGATGCATTGATTCGATAGTAGCGTTTTAAGCATAGAGGAGGCATCTCAGTCCTCAGATGTAGGTAAGCTTCTCTGCCGCTATTCAGCATAAATTTGATTTCTATTGATTTTCTTCACTAGATTATCACCAGCAATCACAATCTATTGGTTCTTTTACTTGAACTACCAATTGTCTTGTACTTGTTGTAAGCTTTGATGGTCAACCTTAACTACTTTCTCTTCTTCGAAAATATCCTTAATTTTTTTTCTGAAAAGTTTATTTTCAGTTGAACTTTGAGACTGGCTCGTGATAATTATCAATGATTACAACTCTCCTGGGTATAAAGCGAAATAATAATATTGCATTGGTAAAATTAAAGCGAATGGAAAATCTTGTCCTAATTCTAATTACCTTTTGTTCCCACTTCAAAGTTCCGAATATTTTTTGGCAACGACTTTATCCTAAATGATGATTATTGCATCACTATGATTTTTGGCACTAATTGAGTACCAGTCATTAAATTCTTTCCTGCCGCCTTTTTAAAAGAAGTATAATTAAAGCATTGGACGATGAAAGCGGAATCTTATTTTCCCTTAAATGTTTTTGTAAACAAACTAACTAGTAGATTACCAAGATCTTCACTTATTTCTTTTATTAGTCAGATTGTCTACTCATCCTCCCTAACCACATTACCATTTTGCATGATCCTCAGATACATGTCATATTGCTCTGTCGAAGATCAATTTCGGTCTCATTTATTGAGATAAATGCAATGCAAGCAAAACTTTGTTATCGTTTTCATTTTTTTCTCTCAAGTGTATACGAAATGTCGTCCTTCTTTAATATTGTTACTTTCTTTACATTTATGGAAAAATTGTTATCTGATGTAAAGTGGCTGTTACAATCATATTGCTCCTGATAGAACTTTTCAATGCTTTCAATAATCTTTAATGTTTTTTAGTTTGTTTCTCTGTTCCTTCTTTTGCCTTAGTATTCGTTGTATAACAATTTTTATGCATTGTTTTATCTGTTTTACTGAGTTGTTTCTGTTTAATAAGCTTTTCGAGTTCTGAATATTGTATCCTCTTCTTAAATTGGTCGATTATGTCATATATTTGCCCTTTTGTGTAAACGTATTTTCATAGGTCATTTATTTGTTTCGTTGGATAATCTCGTCTCATTTATCTGCCAAAGAGATTGTAAAATAGTTCGTTATGTTATTGCTGCAGGTTTGAATAAGTACTCTGTCACTTGATCATTTATTAGAGATGCTAAAATGTAATTTATATATGGAGTAGTAATTAATTTAAGAATAAATTTATTAATCAAAATCACGATTGTCATCAATATAAAGAAACTTATGTTCTCTATAAGATAACAACCATGTGATTGTTGTCTTAATATCTTTATTGCTACAAACACGTCCAACTGGTAGGGTTGAAGCAATTTTGAGGCAAAGGGATTTTTTTTATTCATTCTTAGAAGCAAACTGATTAAAAATGTTGCACACACCTTTTTCTGCTGGAGAACTTTCAATAGACAGCAAAATCCTCTACCTGTACATTCATCTACTTTTCGTATCTTTTCAAACACGGTCAAAATATCAAGAATTCCTTCTTCTACACGATCTATTAATCTGTTTCCAAGTCTATTTAGCTCCTTTATTGTGATTCTTCCAACGGAACATTTATAGTGTCATTGTTCTTCAATCTTTATATTTAAATTCAAGTAAACCTCTTGAACCTATGGTTTCCGTGTGTTTGTACATACATAAGTTCTTCATTTTATTGCTTTTTGCAAAGATCTGCTTGATATGTTAATTATCACTTTGATTAATCTCTTGCATGCCCCTATATTCTCTCTTATGATTGGTAAGTAACGGTGTATGAAAAATCCTATGCCTCAAAATTTGGTAGCATTTCGACCTTTATAAGAGAGTCTGTGACCGCTTGTTAATTTATTAGTTACGTCTGCTTTCCTTCTTAGTTCGCTGAGGGCGATAACGAGCCATTATATAATATACATAATACACGGGCGGAAGAACATTAAATGAAAAGACAAAAACATTCAGGAAATGATATAAAATTGGTGTGATTCAAACATACTACCGAACAAGACAATTTCTATAGTTTCGAGAAGAAGAAAAAAATATTACAAAATAGAGGCTATTACGATAAGCCAATCCGATTTAATCAAATTGAGTTTCACTTAAGATTTTGCTTCCAAAATTGTGGTTGCTAATGCCATAATTTCGAAATAAGTTCATTCGCTTCTCTCATTTCGACATTTATTGTTAAATCTAACCAATTTCCTTCCACTACTCTTAGAATAGACCGATTAGGAAAGATATAAATGGTTATTTGTAAATAGTAAACTAATATTTTATAGTTATTTCAGCGAAAGGTGAGCGCCATTAAATATCAGGACCAGTATAGAAGAAAGCTTGTGGTGTGTTTAATATCATTAGGTAAAATTTATTATTATATTATTGGTAAAAGGTAAGATTCAAGAAGTTCACCTCATGATGTACTTTTATTAATGGCATTGGAATTACGAAGATCTTTAATTTATTTTATCTATTCAGTGTTCTTTTTAACATATTGTCAAATCTACATGTCTATTATAGCTCTTTTTAATATGCCACTCATATTTATATAAAAATATAGATATTTTTTAAATTATACCGGCGATCACAAGAGGTGCTACCAGCGTGGTACAGGTGGAGGAGGTGCCTGGTACCGACGTCTGAGATGTGGTGAGGGTGGCTGCCGGCGAAGCTGTAGAGCTGGTGATGGTGGTGATAGTAGTATCAGCAGCAGCTTCGTGAAGCCTAACCTTCCGCAGCTTTGTCAGGTCCTTTCTCTTCATGGTAGGGTGGCAAGAAGAAAGCAGAGTGGCAGGGGGTGGAAGAGGGATCTGGTGGATGTCTCCTGTAGGCGCCGAAGGTACTGAAAGATTGTGAAGAGCTCCTGTAGGCGCTGAAGGTGCTGTGAGAGGAGAGGTGGTGGTGTTCAGTTGGAGGATGGTCGGATTTGGTGAGAGGAAGTCGGGAATGGCCAAAAAATAAGGGCAAATTTATTTCAAAGTATTGTTCGATGAATCGATGGATGTAATTAGTTCTGATTTGTGCTTATTGGTACTTTGTGTGTTCTTTATTGCTTTACCTATGAGCACTGATTTACATTTATTAAACTTGTCTTTCCTTCTTTCCTTCCCTGTTTCAATCTTGTTTTGTGACTCAACAGGCCTATTCAAGCTACACTTGCTCCAATTTTTATTCTTTAATTATCCTGAGATAACTAAGCCCTGATTCTGAGAGAATACTTGAAATGACTATTTATTCCCCTATAAATAAAACCTTATGGACATATAAATTACCAGTTAAAAGCTAGGATCTATTCTAGTATTACATCATGATTCATTTATAATAGCATTTACTTAGCCAGTTATAGAGTTTGTTTTTTGAGACTTTCAAAGTGGCGTCTTTTGGACTCCACGGCTTGAAAAAGATAGTTCTTTTTCTTAGCATCTATTGTTATGACATTTGCAAAGTCACTCACGATCTTTAAATGACGTTAAGCAATATCATTCACCACTTTTAGATACTAAATATAGTCCAACGCTTTAGCACGTAAAGAGATGAAACTTTAGGTTGTAATTGGATGTCTCCCATCTTTTATACCAGGCAGCCCTGAAAGCTGATCTGATTCCTTCCATTTAGTAATTTTGAGGAAAAGCGAGGCGCATGGTCTAGTCGCCCAATCCTCTCGGACTCTTTGGCGCACTGTTTAGTGGGCTCTCTGCGCCAGTGAAAGATGTGTGAATCTTTTCAGTTTCAAAACAGTGTCTTCGTCGTACCCAATTTGATATGCAAACATCAGAAATTTTATGTAGTACAGGTTTCTGGCTATCCATGAGGCCTGATTAATGACGCCTAGGTGAGTCTAGTGAATACAATCGAGGATACGTTACTCCAAGAACAATGACAGTCAGTTCACTTTGACTGTGCTGGAAGAAGAATTGTCGATAAAAGGTACTCACCCAAACTTTCCTTCAGTATACGAAGGTGGACCAAAACTAGCACAGCAAAAATCCCTCAGGTACATCCAGGTTAACTGTTCAAAACATATTTGAGAAAATTTCCTGCCAAACGTAAGACAGCGTACAGTAGAGCGTTTCAAATATTTGCACAGGTGACTATGGCTATATTATACTTGTTTTTTAGTTACAAAGTTATTCCGGTCAGCCCCTTGCGCTTTCAAGTTGGCAGAAACTATGGCAGTTATCTGATTATCTGATAAGATAAGACGATCTGATGTATTGCAGATGACACAATCCCTGACCTTCCTTGGAAACGTCAAGTCACACTTAGTCATATTGTCTTGATAGTCAGAACAACCAAGACGAGGCTGGTGATAATCCATATGCTCTGTGTTAGCGTCGTTGTAGTTTGAATCATCATAGGTAATATCATCTAGATAAACACCTGCCTTTTGTTCTAGTGAAGCGGTAAAATAGTACGTGTTAAGACAGTAATTTTTAAGTAGATGCAAAATATCGAAATGGAGTGAAACTTAGAATTTTCTGTAGTAAATTTACAGAACCCTATGAAAATAAAATGAAGTTTTTTTAGACGGGCTACTGTAAGTACCTACTAAAAAAACGTTATGCCCTGATACGAGTAGAGATTGATGGCCAAACACTAAAAAATTATTTATTCTATTTAAGTAATACTAACACTTTTAAAATACTGGTATTTTCGATTTTTAAGCAAGTTATTCACTTAGTACTTTTTGATTCTCACAAGGTAGACCGTTCCATGTTTGCATGATTTTAGAAGTTTATAAATTTTGAATATAGTCACGTAGAGTCTGATGCTTAGAATTGTAAATTCATTAATGCCAGTATTTTGTTCTTTCATAGGACCAAAACAGTAGTCTATATTTAGTATTACTAAGTCTAATTGGTATTAATTGACCTCGTAATCCCCGACGTTTGAGTGTAAGGTTTAATATCGCTGTCTAACATAATTTTAGGTTTGGGTTCAACTTCCTTAAGAAGAAAAAAGTTGATAATAGTAAAATATTCTCTTTCAGCATTACTATTATGAGCAGAGCAGTAACATTTTAAAAATTCCCTATTTTCTAAATTTATAATGGGTAGATTGCAACATTTATTTTCAAATATGGAAATTGAAACAACACATGCATTTACATTAGCGCTCGCCCTGCACTGATTCGAGCCCACTATCAAGTTATCTTTAGATTTGTCAAAATCAGTGTCTAGATATCTTTTTGATCGGACATCCTGCCACCCATGTATCAATATTTAATATGCTTCTCATAGATTTCATATATTGCCCAGGAGGCTCCAAATCACTGAAACAGAGCCTAACAATGGTGTTTTTTCATTTTTACTGAAATTGTTTGTGAGTTCCATACATACAAATCTTTTCCTTAACAGTGTAGTTCGATAAAGAAAAAACCTCGTACTTTGACTACTTATCTTAGAAAAAGGTTTTGAAGCTACCTGACGGCTTGCAAACACATTATCTGAATCAATGAAAAGTTGTTTCATGAGCCTTAGTTGTATGCGGAATGGTGTGCTCAAAAAGGTTTGCGATTAATTAGTGACTCTTAGTTTATAATGCTCTTTCGACAGAGAATTCATTCCCCTGTTTTCAGCTCCTGTTGTAATTAGCATCGTCTGTGTCCCTAATGTTATGAAGGCAGAGATAGGAGAAAAACTTGGTAAAATCAAAGTTGTATCTTAAATAGATTGCATTATTTATTTATACATCATGTAGACTTTCTCTGCGTTACACTCGTTTCTGCAAATTCAGGCTTTGTTGTGATATAATAATAGCTCAAGGTACATAGCTTATACTGATTACTCGCGAGAACTACTTTTAAAGAAACATACGAAGTAGTATAACAATAAGAGAAAAGGAAGAAAAATAAAATTGTAATTAAATCTCTATCACTTTTATTGAGAGAAAGATATATGGAAGGCTGTTTTTCTGTGAAAGCTATATAAATTTTCCGTTAAGATATTAACGAATCAATTTTCTTATTTTACATTTGAAATGGCTTTGGCCCTAATCCTATTATTTCTTCACCCTTTAAATAAAGATTAATATTACGAGGGGCGGTCAATAAGTTTTGCAATTCATATATAAGGTAACGAGATATGAGGAAAAGTGTTTTATTATTTTTCAATATAACTACACTCGACTTCAAAGTAATTGCGCCACTTGTCCCTGAGGCTTCGAATTCCCGCCACCGGAAATCTCCCGACTGCTGTTCAATCCAAGCCTGGACGGCAAGCTGGGCATCTTCATTGTCCCCAAACCGGCATCCACGCAGTGCAGCCTTGCGCTGGCGGAATAAAAAGTAGTCGCTAGGGGACAGATCTGGACTGTAGGAGAGATGGTTGAGCTCCTCGAATCCGCTCTCACGCAGGGCAGCTTGTGAAACTCTGGCCTTGTAGACTTTGACGACGTTGAAGTCATCATGAGACGTGAGGTTTCTAGGGACCCAACGGGCAGAGACCTTGGTCATGGCCAAATTGTCGTGGATGATGTTGATAACACTTCCATGTGATATTACAAGTTCTCGCTCGATTTCTTCGACCTTCACCCGTCGATTTTCGAGGATCATCCTCTCCACACGGGCCACATTGTCCTTGTTGTTCACGTCTGACGGGCACCCTGGATGGGGGTCATCTTCAAGGGACTCACGACCATAGCGGAACTACCTATTCCAGCGAACAATGGTCGCATGCATAGGAAGGGGTGGTGTGGGTGTACACTGCAACCATTCGTTCATGGATCTCTTTTGCATTCTTGCCTTCCTTGGTCCTAATATTTGATCACTGCGCGGTGCTCAACCTTCTCCATTGTTGAAAAAATTGTGACTGACGATTTTCGATCAGCTACTGCTTCTTAAATAGACGAGGCAGAAGCGTGCGGCTGCAGGTCCTGACTTGTCATAACTTGTCCTAACACCCCCACAAACAGCCATCCTCCTTCTTCTGTTTTGCTCTACCGATTCGCAAAACTTATTGACCGCCCCTCATATTTATATAACCATTGCGCTTTACTAGAAATTCGGAAGGATAATAGAAGTTAATTAAAATCCCCAAAACGTATATTTTTATCCTCGTGGTTCGTTAAGTAGTAAATAAAAAAATATATAATAATGCTTCTCTCTGTGCTTTTCTTTCTTCGTTTTCTCTCTGTGCTTTTCTTTCTTCGATTTCTGCTTCAATCTGTGCTTTTCTTTCCGCAAGTTCGTTACGTTTCTCTTCCTGGACACAAGCGATTAAATCTTTACCAGATAAGCCTAGGATCTACCATTGCTTATGAAAGCAAATCGAATGAAGACATCCCGGATATACTAATTCCGGCCTTTGCACAACGAAAAAAACTGCCAGAGCTATTGAAGCTTTACCCCAAAACAAATATAGATTCCACTAACGACAAAAATTATTAAAATTCCTATTAAAAATCGGACAAACTCCCACAAAAAATAAATAAATAACGGGGGAAATCTGTCTCACAACACAAAAAAACTGTTAGTATTACCGCCTATCTAATATCCTCTTTTAAGGAACTAGAAAAACTGTGGACACACCACACAAGAATGGGCTTAAAAATTGGTTTTTACCCAATGAAAAAAAAAGAAAATTGTCTTAATATATTGTTGTTCAGATATTCTTGGTAATGCAGCTGCTATGAATTAAATTTACTGCTTTAAAATCAGGTGGGGAAGACCCAAAGCCTAAAGCCAACTACCTTTATGTCAAAGTATGGCGAAGTATACGTGAATATGCCCACACAGGCTCTAACCTAGACCAAGCAAGGCGACAACTGTTATTGATCTAAGAGTGCGATTCGAATAGATAGCGGAAGCTGCGTGGCCAAGGAATATAACAAACACAATGACAAAAATAGATTTTAATACACACGAAATAAAAAGGCACAACAATAAATATGGATATATATATATATATATATATATATATATATATATATATATATATATATATATATATATATATATAGTACAAGAAAATAAGAATTGGACGCGAATGAGCAAATGAGACAAGAAACTGGAGGGTTTTTCTTTCTTATTTTTTTTAAAGGCAAAAGAGAGGGACATTAGAAAAATCCAGAATTAAAGGGAGCAGAGGGCGGCCCAGTGAAAGCGATCCTTTACCCAGAAGACAGAAATAACGCCAGAGGAAAAAGTTTTGAATTCCTGGCCGGGACTCGAACCCGGGTCTGCTGATTGCCGGTCAGATGCTTTACCACTAAGCTACCAGGCACAGTTACTATATTTCACCCAAAGCGTTACCCCATCAAACCCAGTATCTCCCTAAGCTAGGAACTTCTAAGGAATTTTTTATACCACATGCTCTTACCCACTCACAATTTAAAGGCTCACTGTCCATGTCACATACAAAGAAAACAACTACAGGATCTGCGGGTGATAATACAACCACCACAGGGCTATGCCATTTTTATTTTCTGCCTTTCAAATAAAATTTCAAGACAGAAAGAAAGATGCATAAACCTGGTGTAGCTGACTATAAATACATATAGTACAAGAAAATAAGAATTGGACGCGAATGAGCAAATGAGACAAGAAAGTGGAGGGGTTTTATATACATATATATATATATATATATATATATATATATCGGGGTACATAAATAACACGGACTTAAGCTCCGAATACTAAGTTGATAACATAACTGTGGTTAGGAATGGTTATAATGGGAGATTGAGGGCCATTCGTGATTTACTTCCTTTAAAGCAAGAGGGCAAGGTGGGGCAAACTTGGGAAAGGTCTTGGTGACATTGATTACTGAAGAGTGGTAGCCACAAAACCCACAGCGGTTGGGGCTACTCTTCTCGAACTTGCGTTTGCGAGATGTAGGCCTCCGCTCCTCAGGAGGTGACCGAATGAACTTCGAAAGAGAGGGGAAAATGACTTTTCCCACACTCGGCTTGAGCGAGCTAACGGGCCTCTTGTCCTTAAGAGGTCACCAGAAGAACTTCGGAGGACGGCTTCTCCAATCCCTGATCCAAAGGAGGATGAGAAAGGCTGACGTTGCCTCACGAGACTCTTCTCCCTGACCCGAAGATACGGGTGTGATATCCAGCTCTTTCGTGGCTTGCGACGGTCACTCACACTTCTTGGGAGAGAGCTCGTTGAATTGCACTCTTTTCGGAGAAGTCGCGTCTAACCATATCTGTCTGTACTCTCGGAGCGGGTGCATATATACCCGGAGTTCTTAAACACAGAGAGAGAGATTGAGACCTTCTTTAACCTTCGTTATCGAGGGGGACAACCCGAGCGTCTCCTTGCCGTGAGGTGTCAAAGGCAGGGATCAGTGGTCATACGGGCAACAGTGGCAGGAGCCATAAACGCGGTTCACGGCGAATTCACAAACTAATCTCCCTACCCGAGGGAAGGGGGGGTGAAGATTGAGACGGCCGGGAGGTAGCCTCGGTATGAATTTCACGGAGACCTGGCAGAGAATCAAAAAAGGGTGAGGTCGGAAGGGTTGGGGATGTAACTAATCGCTTTCTCCCCCGAAGTAATGTCTTAGGAGGCGGGGAAATAATATTATCCTAAGGGTAAACCTCCACATTAATGCTCTATTCAGGCACATCCCTTAACATTCATATAGTTTTAACGTGAACAAATAGAAACTCATTATAGGCTCATTATATGTGTAATAAAAATAATTATGTATAGTTAAAATAAGTTAACAAATAAGATCGCACTCGCCAAATAAATTTTGCAAAGTTGAAGGAATTAAAAAAAAATTGTATCCAGTGTCTGGATGAACTTACAGATAATCTATCCTTTTTTAAATTATAAGAAAATGTATAGAAGAGGGAAGAGTTAATTAAAAATCAGACATAATGAATTCTAAACTGAATTCCACTCAACCAAAAACACCCGATAGCTAGAACTCCACTTCTATTTTACTCAGAACGAGGGCAGAAAAACAAGTACCTAGAATCAAATCTACGATATCATTATCCCATGAATTCTGATATAAAAACCTCTCCGTTTTCTTTTAACTTTTTGCTCCTTCTTATTTCCTTCAAAATAAAGAAAGGAAAGTTTACTCCATTCCGAAAATAAACATTTTAAAATGCAAAGAAATAAATCTACGAGAATAACATTATTGTTATGAAGAATTCATTGACGAAAATTGGAATGCAAATACGTAGTAAATATTGAAACATTTTTTAGATTTTCTAAAGAGTGCAAGTCAGAGTGCATACTACCTTCCTGTTTTCCTTTTTTCTGGTAATTAGTCACTATTTTGATCAGAGAAATTGCAATTTAATCTTACTCTTTGAACATTTAAATCCGAATAAATCTTGATTTAGTATAAAATTATATGAAAATTAATCATAAAATAGGACTCCTTTTCCCAAATATATTCTTTAGTACTTCAGCTTCACATTGATCCCTTCTATTAAAGCCACCATTTATTTTTATTGTAACATAGAGTAAGATTTATGTAATCCAACCTGGATTTCAATAAATAGGGTGTCAATGAATATTTGAACGTAAACAAAATATAACATAGGATAGATGGAAAAGGTAGAAAGAATTATAGAGAAATATATTCATTGATTGTTGACAAACACTAAAAATCAACCATTTGTGAAAAAATGCCATTGCAATAATATTTGTTATGATCAGTTTGGATATTTCATATGTTATAGGACGTTCGCCATCAATCCGCAATCTCAATTTCCCACATCACATCCAGAAGCACAAAAATCACCACAACCGATATAAAGATAATTCACTCATCCTAAGAGATCCAGAACACAATAAACACAAAGCACCAGTGGAAAGAGCTCTTATTGTCCTTCCTGCAAACCTCCCTAGATTAAATATTGATTGGTCTTTACACTTGTGCTTTATGCGTATAAAAAATTTTCACTTGATAAAATAATTTTCATTGAAAATCCCTTATCGCTGATTTTTTGTAATTTATTTATTGAAAATTTCGACAATGAGATTTTACCTAACGTAAATTTAAGATAAGTAGATGATGTGCTCTCTTGCTGACCCTACGATAATCTTCAAAACTTCACAAATTACGTTCAAAACTTTGAGGAGACTTGGGATTTATAACAATATAAGATGTCAGAGCCGGTAAAGACCCTGTGGTCCACTTCTGGGCCAGCTTTGCTTCAAACCACACCGATGCACTCAAAGTGTGCATCTAAGCGGTTCTTAAATATGTTTATGTTTGTTGGTTTAACAACTATCTCCGTCAACACGTTCCACGAGGAAACGACCTTGTTTGAGGAAAAATTATTTGCTTTATTTATTTCAAATCTTGGTTTCTTAAGTTAGTATCCATGGCTTTGGGTTCTTGAGGAAGTGTCCAACTCGAAAAGGGTTTCAATTTTTACTTTATCAAAATTTTTTAGGATCTTAAATACTTGTATGAGTTCTCCTTTTAACCTTCTCGTCTCAAGTGATTGCAGGTTGAGTGCTTTAATTCTGTATTCGTAGGACTTTTAACGTAGTCTAGGTAGCACGATGTTGCACTCTCTCCATCATTTCTATATCTTTCCGTAAATATAGATTCTAAAACTGAACAGCGTGATGTTGCACTCTCTCCATCATTTCTATATCTTTCCGTAAATATAGATTCTAAAACTGAACAGCGTACTTCAAATGGGTTCGAGCCAAAGATTTGAAAAGGGGAATTACTATATTTTTCGATTTGTAGGCAAAATTTCTATAGGTGAAACCTAGCACTCTGTTTGCTTTCTTGCATGCCTCCGCGCATTGTCTACCAACTTTCAAATCGTTGCAGACTATAACACCAAGATCTTTTTCTTCTGATACCTGTTCCAGTGGCAGGCCTTTTATTGTATAGTTAAATTCTTCGTTTTTTGGTCCAATGCATTTATTGTTGTTGAGTTTCATCTGCCAATTTTCTGACCATTCCACAATGATGTTTAAGTTTCTCTGGATTTTAGGTTGATCGGTAAGTGTTATTGATTTACCACCCAGCTTTGTATATTTCAGCAAATTTTAAGAATAGGCTCGCTATGCCTGCATCTAAGTCGTATGGACCCAGCATGGACCCCTGGGGCACTCCCCTTATTACGTCTTGCCATCTCAATTGGTGACCATTTATAACTCTACGTTGTTTCCTTCCGTTGAGACAGTCTTCGATCCACTCCAATATGTTTCCACCGATTCCATGAGCGGCAATCTTTTAAGTACTCGCTTGTGAGGGACCGTATCCAAAGCTTTTTGAAAATCTAAGTAGATTACATCTGCTGCTCTATTCGCCTCATACTCTTCGAAGATGATTTAAAAAAATCCTAACAGATTTGTTAAACATGATTTGTTTTTGGTAAAGCCGTGCTGTGATTCGCGGATTATACCCAATTTGTCTAAATGTTCGACTATTTTCTCTTTTATAATAGATTCGAGCAATTTTCCGATTTGAGATGTCAGGCTTATTGACCTGTAGTTGTTTGAGCTTTGTCAGTTACCCCTTTTAAATATCGGAGTAATGTTTGCACTTTTAAAGTCCTCTGAAACGACACCTTCTTTAAGTGATTTGTTAAATATTGTAGTGAGTGGCTTAGTTATCGTTTTTCTCATTTCTTTCAGGTGGCGAGGATGGATCAAATCCGGACCTGGTGATTTGCTTAGCTTTCCATTTTCGATATGATTGATTATGTCTACTGTTACTTGAATACTATCATAAATGATTTTTCTTCGATAACTATTGGTGAATTAATGTCTGAAATGGTGTCGATGCTTTCTGTTGTAAAAACTGACGCATAAAAATCATTTAAAATCTCGACAATGCTACATGGGTCATATATTAAATCTCCATTTTATTTTTATATTTGGTCTAATTGAGTCATTTGCCATGTTTCTGTTGTTTACATACTGGTAGGAGATCTTTGGATTTTATTTTTTTATTTCTAGCTACTCGATTTAGTAATTCTTCTTTAGTTTTATAATTATCTTTTTGACACCGTGTTTTAGTTATATGTATTCGTCTGGACGTTCTCCGCGAGTATCTCTCTACCATTTCGCGCATACAATATCCGCATCGCTATGATTCTCCACAGCAACCACGATGGGATTTCATTTTCTTTGCAGTACAACATCACGCCGCCCCCTCTTCAACCAGCCCTCTCCTTGAAAAAGAGATTCTAACCTGAGATTTTAAATTGACCGACAAAGTTTCTATAAAAAATATCTGTCAAATTCTCGGAAATTGCCATTAGGTCTGTAGGGGAATAGTCACTCCCCCCCCCCCTTCGTTCACTCGTGATGCAGTCCCAAGGCGGTTACCGGAAAGACATCCGCCCCAGGCATCGGCAGGTCCATTGCGTAACCGCAGCGTCACCTATTTTGATGCCATGAAAGACCTTAAAGGTCAAAATGAAAGATCTTCCCCAGGAGAGTGAGATCCAGTTTCACGTCAAATAAGAAATTGAAGACGTGTTTCTCCCAATCTCGAAGGCTAACAAGAGCCGATGTTTGACTTCGTGTGAAAAACCTTTGGAAAAAGAACTCTCTTGGGGCCGTCCTCAAGCCCCTCCTTTCCCTTACCACTCCCCTAGGGGGGTGACGAGGTATAAATGAGGAACTCTGAGGAAAATCGGGGTAGTATACGTCAGTCTCTAGGTGACGAAGTCCTCGGATCCAAAACTAAGCTACCGAGACTAGAGAGGTAGTGTACTTGGCTCGCCAGACCAAGAAGTACCCTGCAAGAGAGGCAGGGCTACCTACCTTAAGGGGCTAAGAAGAAGCTGATCCTCGAGCTAAGTCCCTGGTTATCAAACCAAACGATAAGTTAACTTTGGTAAGTTCAACATACTCTCGCTAGAGAGACTCCTCATATCCTGGTGCACCTTAAACACCAGGGGTATTCCTCGTCCTTGAGGAATTAAGAAAAGAAGAAGGAAAAGGCTCCCCCTCGAGCCCGTTACTCGGTGGCCACACCGAACTCCTAAGTTAACTTGGTAAGGAACCAAGTTCAACTTATTCTCGTCAGAGAAACCCCCCTCCGTTATACTCGCCCTTGAAGAAGACCCTCCCCGAGTTCAGTCCTCGTCCATGAGGAAATAAGTAACGAAGGCGAAAAGCTCCTCCTCGAGCTCGTTACTCGGTGGCCACACCAAACTTTAAGTAACTTATTCTCGCCAGACAAACCCCCCTCCGTTATCCTCGCCCTTGAAGAAGACCCTCCCCGAGTTCAGTCCTCGTCCATGAGGAAATAAGCAACGAAGGAGAAAAGCTCCTCCTTGAGCTCGTTACTCGGTAGTCACACCGCACTCCAAGTTAACTTGATTTAAGAACCAAGTTCGACTCACTCTCACCAGAGAGACCACCAGAGAGAGAGCACCGTATCTGTTCTCGTCCTGGAAGAACCCCCCCCCCTGGAAGAACGTGGGACCCCCCAGCTGATACCCTCGCCAAAACGACCGTGTAATTTCGCCCATCTACATCTGGACAGTCGGCACGCATCGTGAGTCAATAACATTTCTGAGGCCCTTTAAATTCCACATGAGTCCGTAAGCCTAATTCTTATATTATTGTTGTGTGTAGAGAAAACGTTAACCAATTTTTGTGGGTAAACTAATTTAATTAATTCTTGTTTAGGATAATATTCAGAGTATTGCTGTAATTAATGTTTAGATGTTGTGTATTCAATGGTTAAAGATAAAATATAAGTTTATTTGGGGATTAATGTTCGTTTCTCTTATATATCCTTACGTGTTTCGAAACGGCTCTGTTCTTTAACATATTCAGATATCTATATATATTAGACACTCTTAGCACTCTTAGAATAGAACAAAAAGGAGGGGAATTCTACGACAAGGTCGAAGTTTTCATTTTCTACAAGAAGCTTAAATTCGTCGATTTTAATTTCTAATACTACGTGAGTTGGTATAATAAACGTTTAAGGAGGGTTAAATTTTATTCGGGCGTCGAACGCTGCAATCCGCTACATCTGCTCCGCGTCCTGAGAATGACCTGCAAGAAAAACCTGTACAGCATTATTTAAGACTGCCAAGTCTTGCAGCTCCAACCTGATTCAGATGGAGTCCGTCTTGCTGGAACAAGTCTTCACGCTCGTAGAAGTCGTTCCAGGTTTCGATAAAGTGCACTTCTTCCTCCTGGCAAAGACCTTTTACACAGTTATTGAATGCTCTTTGAGGATAAACTTAACTTTATTACCCTTAATTTTACTGAATCAATGTATCTAATATAGTTTATGGAATTGTTTTTCTCCTAAGAAAATTATGTTTAATCATTGCTAATGATTCAAGTAATAATTGTAACAAAAAATTCATAAAGTTAAAATTTTGCTTTAAATTTGTTGAAAGTAGAAGATTTTGCTTAAAAAATATTGATATGGCGTTAAATATAATGACATTAAAGAATGGGTTTATCTAAAAAGAAGGCACATAATCAGCAATCATAAATGAAATTAATTATAATTCAAATTTTTAATAAACGTTTTTGGAACATCATGGAAATAAGGAATATGGCGCATTCAATATGAACATGATAGGCATAAATTGTTCAGCAAACTACGATAAACCTCGCACCCAATACGCTCCATCTCGATCCCCAACCAAACAGAATAAATTACAAAATTTCCCACCAGCGCCAAATATGCAAACAAAGTATTATATAAGCTTCCCTTAGCTAAGAAGACCCTAGTCTAACCTAGCATATTATAGTATAGCCTAGCTTAGCCTAGCCTAGTATAGCTTTGCCTAGCGTAGCATTGTCTAGTGTAGCCTATCCTAACCAGGTATAACTTAGCATTGCCTGCCAGAGCCTAGCCTAGCGTCGTCTAGAGTAGCCTATCCTAGTAAGGCTAAACTAGAATAGGCTACTACAACCTAGCCAATATATCCTTGCATACGATAGCTTAGCCTAGTCTAGCATACTATAGGCTAGCTTGTTATAGCCTATTGAGCATAATCACACCTAACATAATAGAGCCAAGCGTATCATATTTTATCCTGCCTAGTATATTCTAGACTAGTATAGCATACTATACCCTATACTACAATAACCTTGCATAGTTAGCCTATTATAGCCTTGGTTAGCTAGCATATCGTAGCCTAATATAGTATTACCTAACATAGCAGAGCATAGCCCTTCCTAGCGTATTACACAGCAAGTCTACAGTAGCATAGCATAATATAGCCCTGTTTAGCGTAGTATAGGTTAGACTAGCCTAGCATAGTATAACTTAGCCTAGCCTTAACTATCCTAGACAAGTATGGCCTTTAATATCCTATTATACGCTAGGCAATTATATCTTAGTATTGTCTAGTCTAACATACTATATGCTATCCTAACATAGCATTTTATAGCCTAAATTGGCATAGTATATTTGACCATTCTACATTATATTTTAGCATAGTATAGCCTAGCCTATAATAGCATAGCATAGTATAGCCTATTCCAGGCTTGCCTAGCAGATTATAGCATATTATAGCCTAGTCTAGTCTAGTCTAGCAAAGTATCGGCCGAATAGTTATGATGTTATGACCAAAACAAAATAATCTTGGGCTAACCTTGGGTAGGCTTTGGCAATTATATCATTCGAAAAGAATGTGAAACAACATCAGACTTTTGAATTTCGTTAGAATCAGGTGAATAGTTATGGTGTTATTGTCAAAACAATATAATTCCAAGGCTACACTTGGGAGGACTTTGGCAATTATAGCATTCAAAGGAGAATGTAGAACAACAAAAAGTTTTCAGATTTCGTTAGAATCAGCCAAATAGTTATAATGTTATAAGAAAAAACAATAGAAAAGCAAAACGGGGACCAACATAGTGAGATGTAGAGTCGCTCGCGACTAGACTCACGCAACTAAAAATGGAATTTAGATACCTTTTATAATTTTCTTTGACTTCAGAAAAATATTAACATATGTAAAAAAAACGAATAACGAGATAAAATATTATTTTATTGTGCAATATCATATGGGAATTTTCTCATTCTTACAAAAGCCTATTGGAATCTACGTCATATTATGGATATTTTTATTTACAGTTCTTCAGTACCCATAATGACGTTGTCAGAAGAAGATCGTATTCTCATTAACATTTGTTACTGTGAAAAGGGATGGAATACTGGAAGAATATTGCGAGAATTTCCTGCAAAAATGTGGAAAAGACGTGCCGTGGAAAGACTTAAAAAAGATTCGCGAAACGGGAAGCACTAACAGAATACCAGTAAGCGGTAGACCTAAAACAGATTCAGAACTAAGAAATGTGAATTACACTAACGATAACATCTGCTCTCAGGAAGATAAACCAGGAAGTAATTTATAGCAAAGAACAATTGGTAAAAACCTGAATATTGGAAGGAGTTCTTTACAACGAATAATTAAGACACAAAAGCTAAAGGAGTCAAAAATAATATTACCCTCTAGAATGGGTAGTACTATTAATAATAAAGGAAATACAAGAGGCAGACATTTACTTAACTTCTCTGTCACGGCTGAAAAAATTTCACTTTAGAAATTCCGCGAAACCGCGAAACTAATATTGTGTACAGACGTGGTAAAAAGTGTAAGATTCCGTTTAAACAGATTGTATCAAGAAACTTCAAGATTTTCAAAACAGGTTATGATATTTGCAGGGGTCTCTTGGAATGGTAAAGCAGATGTTCATTTTATTGATATTGAAAGGACAAAAGGGAATTCGGCTAAGTACAAAGAACTCCTGAAAACAGAGTTGTTGCCTGACTGTCGTCTTCTGTATCAAGAAAATGACTTTATTTTGCAGCAATATGGAGCATTTCGCATACAAGCCAAACCACACAGTCGTTTCTAATTAGCAATACTTCAAGATTAATAACGAAAAACGAGTGGCCACTGCTAAGTCCGGATTGTATCCCGATGGATTACTCAATTTTGGAGTTACTAAAAGAAAAGGTTTACAGAGGCCAGAGAAAAAAACTCACTGAACCAGAATTGTCAAGCAAAAAACGCGAATCTTGGCAAGAAATTAGCATTAATGAAGTAAGAAAAAGTTTGTGTGTGTGTTGTTCCAATCGATTATTTGAATATTTGATTATTTATTTCTTTACACTCGATATTCGTTTTTTTTTGTTTACCCATGTTTTTATTTTAGTGAAGTGCAAGAAAACTATACATAAAAGTATCTAAACTCTGATTTTTGCGTTCGAAAAGGGAATATTAGCAGTATCTTTCATGTGAAATTTATCATGAATAGGAACGAGGTTAGCGTCATTTTGGTGGTAGGACCTCCGATATATGTATATATATATATATATATATATATAAATCATGTGTCCTTTCCCAACCTAAACCATTCTTAGTTTGGATTGCACTCTGAACTATTACAATTATTACGTACAAATAAATTCTTAATGGTCGTCTCATATTTAAAAGCAACAAAAATGTTAAATATTCAAAAGAAGGGGAACATCATTAAAACAAAGAGAAAATGGTAGAACTAAAATGTTATAACTATTAAAAGGGAGAGTAAGGACAGTTTGATCAAATCTTTTTAGCAGAAGAAAGACACTTGGGTGGGGGGTACTCAGTTGAGTGTTCTGGTTGCCTAAGTAAATATTATGGACAAACAGGTAAACAACTTTCTGTTCGCATAAATCAACATAAATATAATGTCCGAAGAGGGAAAAATAACAGTGCTTTCTTTGTCCACATGTCAGATAAGGAGCATATACTGTAATTAACTAGAACTCGGCAAAATTTATTTATCGTTCCAATAACCCTATAAAAAGGAATATCATTCATTGAAGGTACTTTTATAAGCCAATGTGATAATTTCAACCTTTCCCCTGGCTTATATAAAATAGAGGCTATAATTAAAAAACTAATACTTAAAGAAATTAGTTCTGATATAGGTCTTTAGTTTTATATACAATCTTTATTTATGTGGACCCATTTTCTTTGAGTTTTTTTTTAATTATTTCACTGCTCTGTTATGTACATCGTATTTTTCCCACTCTTTTGCTCCTCGTTTCAAATAATCTCCCTTGTTAGGCTATCTCCATTTATTTTAATCTGTTACCCTTTTGTCTTCTCAGTTTGAACTTACTACCTGCTTCTTGTCATTCTTAATGTGAATCTTTACCTTTCCCCTTCCGTCTTCCTTATTGGTGATTTCTTGTTTTTGAGGCGGTCTTTTATACTTTTCTTTCGTATATATATACCTCTAATATAATATTATTTCTTGTAGTTATCCTTGATAAGGAACTTAATAGAGTCCGAAAGTACTCGAAAACACCAATCCATTTTTTCCTGCGGGACATTGCATTCATATATATATATATATATATATATATATATATATATATATATATATATATATATATATATATATATATATATATATATATATATATATATATATATATATATATATATATATATATATATATATATATATATATATTTATATATATATATATATATAAATATATATATATATATATATATATATATATATATATATATATATATATATATATATATATATATATATATATATATTATATATATATATATATATATATATATATATATATATATATATATATATATATATATATATATCTTTTAATTTACCAATTAACTCAAATATTCATATTTACAAGAAATTCTCTTGGTTTAACATGGTTCGCACGATTTGAATATTGGGGTGATTGGTCCCAACAAATCGATAGCCATTCGAAAGAATGGTTCGTTTATAAATGGCACTTTTTGTAATGGCGCGGGAGGTACCTTTTCTCTGGAGGGATCTTTCTGACACACGTCGCATCACCAGCAATAGGCCACAATTTCCTTGGTAGCCTGGGGCCAATAAAGTGTCTGAATATCTGCTGTGCCGTTTTATTGTCCTCAAAGTGTTCTGCTAATATTCCATTATAAGCGGTATTCAAGATTCTTTGCGTGTATTCTTCGGGTACACACAGAGCTTAGTTGCCCTCCTTATTCTCCTCGCTGACAGTACGGTATAGAAGCGAGTCTTCTACAATATACTTGACGTACTTCTTTACTTTCAATTGGAGAGTTTCACCATTAATCGCCTCTTTACATAGGGGTTTAAGAGTGAGGCATTCCTTCTGGGCAATAGCAAAGGAAGTTAATTTTATCCCATTGTCTGCGAGGGTAATCCTAGGGGTCAACTCAGCCGGTTGCTTCTTTCTCTGGGCTTCTTGTGCCCAGGTGACTACTTGTTGGGCCACTTCTTGCTGGGGGATTTATGGATTTTGTCCGATTAGCACAGCGCAGAACTTAATTGGGGCTACTACAACGTCCGTCCAACCTATAAAATATCTGCACTGTATATGACATCTCACGACGGGAAACCGGTTGGCGTGTCCTAAAAAGTCGTGGAAGATGGCAAATTTTTGATGGTTTGGGTTTAGTGGTGGCAACAACTTGACGGACACCACTATGCAAGTACATCCAGTGTCTCTGACTAATGTAGACAATCGGCACCCATTAACTGTGCCATATTCGAATTGTAGGCCGCCTGGCGAACTTTTGTTTTTGTTAAATAGAATGTCTACCTGTTGTTCGAGACCTTCGGATGTTGGCGATGGGATAGAGGGAGCATCAGATTGTCCATCCGGGAGTGCGGCGGTCAGGTTTTGCACCTGAGGTCTTCAGTTCTACCTCAGTCGGGAGTTCTGTAGACACTGGAAACTAAGGTGTCCTATTATCACGCAGGTATAACACGTAATGGGTTACCTGGGATAAGTGCCGGTATTAGGGTGTGACCCTTAGAGAACCCTAACCTCTTTTTGAATCTTTGCTCTTCTAAAACTTGGCTTATAATTTCCTTTTGAAGCTGAGAACTTAAAAGGCTTCTTCTGCGAATGCCTTGGGGGCGTCCTATTTTTCTCTGGGGAGGGAGCTTTTTCTTTCTTGTACCCCCTCGGTATAACCGATGATTTACCGTGTAAAGGTAGGCCTCGTCCAGGCACTCGTTGAAGGTAGAAGCTTTTATGTCCTTAACAAACCCTCGGATCTCCTGGGGTAGTGTGCTTAGTAATTTATCTTTTAGAATGAAGTCGACCACCGAGGTGACTTCGTTCTGTACCACTGCTGACTCTATCCAAACTGTAGGCTTCAACGAAGCTCAAAGACAAAATGTTTGTAAGTTTGTCCAGGTCTTATACGGACCTGCCTGAACTTCATCCTATATTCTCGGGGTTGAGGTTTGTTGCTGAGAGGAGTTCGGCCTTGAGAGTGGAATAGTCCTCAGTCGCTTCTAAGGGGAGAGATATAAATACCTCTCTCATCCAACGATTGAGTAGAGGTAACAGTATGGTGACCCCACCTTCTTCTAGGTCCCAATTATTGACTTCGAATATTTTCTAAAAATGAGCAAGATATGAGCATAAATTTTCTTCGTTCCTGTACTCCGGGAGTTTCACGCTGGCCCCTGGTGACACTCCGGTTTTGGATGCCACTGCCTGCACCTCTACCCGGTTTTTTTTAAGAGCTCTTTTGTGGGCTCTTATCTTCTCTCTTTCCTCAGCTTCCAGTTTCATTTTACGTTCTTCGGCCTCCAGTTTCATCTTACGTTGTTCCCTCCTTTCTTCTCTTTCGTTTCTTCTCTTTCTCCTGAATATAGGAGCTCAACTCTGGTCCTCCTGGTCCGAGGCTTTAACCTTGCTTCCGATAAAGGTCAAACGAGGCCATCGCGCCATGTCAGTCATCTACTTTGTTGTAAATCGAGCTTGACATACTCCACCACCGAAACTTACCACTTGGCCTAACAATTACCTTCTGATTGTTTCCACCCCAACTTTACCAATTTTCCTCTCGTCAATTATTCTATTATTCCTGGTATTCTTTTTAGGTGCTGGTTCTCCCTTAATTACAAGCTGTTGAGTTCTTTCTAACAAAACCTACAGACCTGACACAACTTTTGTCAAGGAATTGTCTCCCCACTTTTGTCGGACAATTCTTCTTCAACTGTTGACAGTTTAACATTTACTCCAATACAATACCTCTTTGTCAAAATATTTATTTATTTACTGACTTTTAGCGAGCCAGTCTGACACCACTTAGGAAGGGAAATAACTCCTCCATTGGCTGAGGGGACTCCAGATTCGTCTAAAGGAGTCTAATTACTGAATTATGAGAGTACCACAGCATTTAATCAGTGTCGTAGAATGCCCCCTTTTTTTGTTCTAAGAGTGTTAAGAGTGCTAATATGGTTATTTTAAAGAAGAGAGCCGTTTGAAACACGTTAGGATATAGAAAAACTCACTATAATTCCCAAAATAAACTTATATTTTAACTTTAAAATTGAATACACAAAATTTAAACATTAACCACAGCAATCCTCCGAATATTATAATAAACAAGAATTAATTAAATTAGTTTTACCCTCTAAAATTGGTTAATTCCACTACACACATCAATATATAAGATTTCGGCTTACGGACTCTACTAAAGTTCAAATACCTCAGGAATGTTATTGTCTCACGACGCGTGCCGCCTGGCCAGATGTATGTGGGCGAGATCACAAGGTCCTTTTGGCGAGGGTAGCAGCTGGGGGGTCCACACGGTATTCAGGGGGGCTGGGAGGTCTTCAAGGACGAGAACAATAAAGGTGCTTTATGCGGCACCAAGGTAGTCGTGGTCTCTCTGGCGAGAGTGAGTCGAACTTGGTTAATTTGGAGTGTGGTGTGACCACCGAGTAACGAGCTCGAGGAGGAGCTTTTCTCCTTCGTTAATTAACTCCTGATTTGCGAGGACTGAACTCGGGGACGGTCTTCTTCAAGGGTGAGGATAACGGAGGAGGGTTTCTCTGGCGAGAATAAGTGAAACTTGAAGGTCGGTTTGGTAACCAGGAACTAGCTCGAGGATGAGCTTCTTCTTAGTTCCAGTCTTCCTCAAGGGCGAATATAACGGAGGGGGGTTTCTCTGACGAGAATAAGTTGAACTTGGTTCCTCAACCAAGTTAACTAATGAGTTTGGTGTGACCACCAAATAACGGGCTCGAGGGAGAGCCTTTTTCTTCTTCTTTTCTTAATTCCTCAAGGACGAGGAATACCCCCTGGTGTTTAAGTTGCACCAGGATATGAGGAGTCTCTCTGACGAGAGTAAGTTAAAATTAACAAAGTTAACTTAACGTTTGGTTTGATACCTTGGGACTAGCTCGAGGATAAGCTGCTTCTTAGCCCCTTAAGGTAGGTAGCCCTGCCTCTCTTGCAGGGTACTTCTTGGTCTTGCGAGCCAAGTAAATTACCAATCCAGTCTAGGTAGCCCGGTCTTAATCCGAGGACTTCGTCACCTGGAGACTGACGTATTCTACCTTGATTTTCCTCAGTGTTCGTTATTTATACGTCGTCACCCTACTGGGGGAGTGGTAAGAGGGGGAGGGGCTTGAGGACGGCCCCAGGAGGGTTCTTATGCCAAACGGTTTTTTTTACCAAGTCTTATATCGGCTCCTCGTTAGCCTTCGATCTTGGGAGAAACACGTCTCCAATTTCTTACTTGACGTGAAATTGAATCTCACTCTCCTGGGAGAGATCTTGCATTTTAACCTTTAGGTGTTTCATAGCGGCGAGTGGTGCGGCACTACGGCTACGCGCTTGACCCGACGATGCCTGGGGCCGGATGTCTTTGCGGTAATCGCCTCGTGACTCCACCTCGAGAAAAGGGGGAGGGACGATTTTCCTACAATCAGTTTTAAGGAAAGAGCCGGTATGCAAGTTACAGAGTTAAACCACCATTTACTCTCCTTAATCTAACTAAAATATGACAGTCGCGAAATACTATTTCTCCATGTGTTAGGTGGGATAGTTTTAAAAATCCTAATTAATCAAAACAAATATATATAGTCATTCGGACTTACATGACCTTGATCGGAACAGGGGTTGACGGATGTCGCTATACTGGATTTTTTTTAGCGAGTCTTTGGGAAACTCAAGACTTCACGATGATGGGGAAATTCAGGTGTCCCGTTATAAAGACAAAGGGAGGGAGGGGTGAAGGCGTTGTCACAGTGACACTAAAAACCGATGTCAATCTTTTTATGATTTTATCGATCCGGTTATAAGTCTAAAAGATGGAGAAAAGGGTTGTGATCTCTAGCTCAAGTAGTACTCTTCTGTGTAGCTCTCGAGTTCTTCATGTACTCTAGTCTACTTCGCAGGGTTACCAAACTGGGTTTGGCTATATGGGGTAATCCCAAATGTAATTAAAGGGAACTTACTTGGGAATCAATTCTTGTTCTTTCAAAATTACTGAGATTTCGATTTGATAGTCCCTTAAGGGTGAGCTGATAACTTCTTTTATATTGCTTCCGAAATTCCTGTTTAGCACTTAGTAATTTGAATCCAGCCAGACCTCTTGCTAAGTCTGCGAGGGATGAATCGGTATGGCAACGATCAGAAAACGAGACGAACTTCTAAATCTTAGAAGTCGAGTCCGGAACAGGGCGAGGGACTGATCACAAAAATCTAGTCCTCTATCTTCACTAACAGAATAATCACTAAGTTTCGTTACGGGGCTTATTTATAGCCCGGGGAGCGCAAACTAAGGAAGACGGGGTAATGCCACAAAGGGGAGCGCGATGGCGAGGGTGGTGTGACACCGCGGAGCCCAGATCTCCTTCTCAAAGAAAGGCACCGAAAACCGTCCCACTATTTCTCATCTGTGGTCTTTCGTTCTTACGCCGCTCTTTGGCGCTCTACCTGCGGGCCTCCTGACCTCGTAGTTAATCAGGTCTTTTTAGTCCAGTGATTAACTGGGTGTTTTGCCTCGCGAGTTGTTCAAACAATCAGTTAGATGGATTTCTTTCTCAATTTCGCTGGGGCCAGTTTCTTATTAGAGCTGCTTAATGGCCTTTTGCGGCTTCCTTGGGACGTGCAGCTCGAGTCGATTACCCACTGGTTGGGGAGACCAGAGCCATTCGGCAGTTTGACTAAAGAAAGGCCTACCGTTCTCACGCCCCTGAATTTCTTGTTCTTTTATCTCGCTCTCTCCGAAGAGGGATTTTGATATATATGTCCGCTTGGCCCTATGGGTGGCATTACGTTTTAAGTTCTCTACATTCATGTACTCTTGGCCAAAAGTATAAACCATTCCTCCTAGATTTATTTATAAATTTAACATATTTAATCACAATTTTTAAATTCATCAAATATGTATGATAATATTATAATATAGTTATATGTTTGAATTACTTATCATTTTACAAAATGGTGTGTAATTAATAAAGTGATCGATTTTCTAAAATCCGAATTCACCTAATATTTATTATATTTAAGCTTAAATTTATTACTAATGTATGTCGATTAATTATAATCGTGATTAAAATAGTTAATACGGTTATAATAACTAAATAACTTTCAGAAATACAGGCAGCACAGATCCAAATTCTCCATAGATAAGAGTTAACACAAGTAGAAATGAATAAAAAAAAAAATAAATAGTTAAGATTTGCTGTCTAAACCACTATAAAACGCTATTAAGAGTCAAATATCTTTGTATTAAGGAAGAGAAATGTCAAAAACCTCCATCAGCAGCAAGAGAAGATATAAATATCAATCGGGCATCAATATACAATCGCATAAAAATAACAGAACATGCTGTTAAGTTTAATGAAGCTTAAAGTTGAAAAATCTCACCCAGAACAGTTACCACTGAGACCTAAATATCAAGGGCAAAAACGTTTTCAGTCAGCCAAAGATCACAAAAATTAGACACATGAACAATGGTCTAAAGTTATCTGGTCAGATGAAAGTAATTATCAGGTATATAAGAATGACTATTGTATTTTTGAGTTACATGTAATTTATTTATGTTGCTAGAAAGTTATTTAAATATTTATCTATTTTTTCATAATTTTTAGATTTTCATCTGTTCTGGGGTAATCTTTCGGAGACAAAGAGCTGATTAAGCATTTAACCATGATTGTGTGGTACCAAGGATGAAACATGTTGATAGTTCTATCATGCACTTCTTCATAATAGAAAAATAAAATGATTTTATGCCAAGGAATAAAATCATTTGGGAGCAGCTTCTCATCATTACCATCATCATCATCATCATCACCATCCCTAACTTGATAATTTAAGAACGGGATTTGTTATAGTATTTGAATAATAATTTCATCTTAGTGTGGTTATGACTCTATAATTTAAGAAGGGGATATTTATCAAGGTAATTTCTAAGAATTTCTTTAGATTGTAATGTGTTTTTATTCCTCCTTCTTGCAATGCATCGTTAGGCGCCGGCTGATGGTAGTAGTGGTCATACCTATATATTGACTATTTGGATGAGGTTTGCAGTCCTCATGGTGGCATTGGAATATGTATACCACATTTGTAGCTTTTAACATCGATTGCTTTTCGCGGAGGTGGTTTTTCATTAATAAGTTGCTTACTTTTGGGTTTTCATAATATATTCGTAAGGATAATTTGTTATTTTCTTTGATAGTGTTACTTTTTATGATATTTTGTAGTATTCTTTCGTCTTTTTTGTAAGCATTCGTCATTTGGTTCTTGTAGTGAAGTGGTATTAGTTTCTTTTTCTCTTCCCTCCTTTACCTCAAACTTGGAGTTGAAAATTTTCTTTTGTAATTTGTCAAATTCTCTGTTTGAGTAGCCATTATTGATCTGTTTTGATCTTTAAAATTCTTCATCAAGTGCGGTCCACATTGAGCAGTTTTTGATGGCTCTTCTTATGTATGAGCTCATTACCAATTTTTTATAGTTCTCAGTACACTTACTTTTGGCGTTAAGGCATCGACCGAAGTCTGTCCCTTCTCGATAGACGTTGGTGGTATATTTTCCGTAGCTGCTTTGTTTTACGTCTTCCTCCAGGACGGAATGGGATTCTAAGGTCCTTTTGAGTTGTAGTAATTGGTGTTCATCATTAATTGTGAGGTATATGTCATCAACGAATCTGATGTAAATTTTGGGTGGGTTCGTCATTTTAAGAGTTAAGAGCCTTTTTTCTAGGTTTCCCATGTAGAAGTTCGGGAACGTAGGGCCTAGTGGTGATCCCATCGCTACTCCGTCAATTTTACGGTAAACTTTGCCATCTGGGCTTCGAAATGGAGCTTCGGTTGTACATATTCTTAAAAGTTGTTTTAATAGCTCGTGGAGATTTGCTTCAATCGACCAGCAATCACAAAATAGTCACTCTGACCTTAGACCTGGATCGGGTCCAAGTTAGATGCCCTCCCAAGATACAATAAAGGCATGCTAACTGTGATGCTTATGCCGATGAACTAGCCAAATACCAAGAAAAGGACGTTTCCGAAGCGACTATCGAGGAGATTGACCTTGGACTTGAAACCTAATGGATGCACTAGTTGAGGCGAATAAAAAATACGTCCTCATGACAACTGCGAGAACACTTCTGCATACACTCAGGATGGCTCAAATCGCAGACCTTTAGCATCAATACATGGAATTGAGAGACGCTATCAAGCAAGGTGGCCCCCAAAGATGTGATAGGGCCCGACTACAGCAGATTGAGGCAGACCTAATTACCCCAACGGGAGTAAAGAGAAATGTTAGATGGGACTGATATGTGGAGGCAATAAATTACGATTTAAGCCCAACTAAATTCTGGAGTAAGATTAATACTGGAAGAGGCAAAAGGCGTCCAAATACCAGAGTTGAGATTCAACACAACGGAATAGAAACGAAAGTACCCTGTGAGATCAAAGCTGCTTTCAGTGAGCACTGGAGAGGGTTGTTGCACATCTCTCCGGACAAAAATGAAGAATAACAGGCAACACGAGCTTAATCGCAAAGGCGAAATATTAGAAAAAATACCCAGACGTCGTACTTAGGGACGTCCAAAAAGCTTTTGATAAAGTTTGGAGGATCGGCCTTAAGTACAGGATTAGTAGGCTGGGGCTACTCCAATCTCTTAATAAATGCCTTTGCGACTATGTCACGGATCAGGAAGTATATATCTTGGTGTAAGGTTACGACAGACCGATCTTCGAAGTCCCGCAGGAGGTTCCGCAGAGGGTTGGGGGTGTGTAACTCTCACCCTGTACAGCATATATGCTATGGACCTGCCGATACCCGTCTACGACTTCACAAGATACATTTAATTTGCGGACGATATCACCATAGTAGCGAACCACGTATACAGGCTCGCCTGGAACATGGCGAGGGTCTTGGCAGCAGAGATCGAGAATGTTCACAACTATGAGCGGAAGTTGAAGATTCGCACAAACGTGGATAAGTTTTCTATCATACCTATAGGAATACAGAAGACTTCCAGAGTGCAAGTAGAAAGAAATGGATATTATGAAAACGAAGAGAGAGTGCTCGGACATAAGATCACCCAGCACGGGTACGCCAAGCACGTAACGGAGCGAACTAACCTTGCGAAGGCGAATCTCGCCAAATTATTCTGGCTTAGAGGACTGAAAAATAGAAAATAAGATCAAGATTTACAATGCCCTCATCAGTGCCACTCTGCTCTATCCGGCAGTCCCTCTAAATATACTTCACAAGTCTAATGCAATAAAACTCCAGATAGTTCAGAACTCTGTTGTATACATCATCCCAGATACGAAGAGGAGAGAGCACAGAAGCCTGAGCGACCTACATCAGAAAATTGATCTTCCAGTCACAAATGTATCCCTATACAACATAACATGATATGTGTGGGATAAATTTTATAACATCCTAAGCGAGAAGGACAAAAGAACTATGGAAATCCCGCAAAACCATAGATTCAACAACAGAGGTAACTTTAGGAGCGTAAAAACCAATGTGAGAGCGGAACTGGCTCCTATTTAAGCGTTCACAGAGATTGCTATACAATTGCATAGATCATCAAGTAAAAAATCAATATGCAATAGAGAGATAAAAGAAATTAAGGAATAAACGAAAAGGAAAAGTTTAGCGAGAGCTTCCAACTAACTGAAACTGAAGACTTAAGGTTAATATGTAACAAAAAGAACCCAGGAGATGGCTGGTGAGCCAGCAACTACAATCAACTCAACCGTTTCCCTTTCCCTACTTTCTCTATAATCTCTATCCACTTAACTTCTGCTACACACTGAATGTTTTTTACTTCTTCCAGACATAAAGCTTTTCTTCCTTTGATTGCTCTTTCCTCAAAATCTGACCTACATTGGAAAAGTAAAGGAAAGTTCTACTACACTTAACCTTGAAATTATTCGCGGTGAATTATAGGTTGAGAAGATACTTAGAATCTGAAGATCACCGTGTTGGATCCAGCTGAGATCGACTGTATTTTTTATACGGACCCCCTTGCCTACGCATCGGCAAGGAGACTTGCAGGCACCAACGAGTAGATCACAGCAAATCCACTTGCTCTCATTTTAGCAGCACATCTCTGGTTCTAATAACCTTTTTGCCACTTTAAGGTCTTTAAAAGCCACCTGCTTCTGACGTGTTTGAACTCCGAAAGGAAGCACCACAGGGGGAGCGAAAAAGGGGCCCTCACTCTCAGGCAGAGTTGTCAAGACAGGCATGAGGACCCTGAAAGACATTCTATGAAGTAGGGTAGATAAGGGTGAACCAGAGAAGAAATAGGTACAATCACCCGCGATATGGGCCTGCTATGTTAGAAATTCGGGACCCATCGCGCATTGGGGCCATCATAGATGACTCAAACGGCGAGAAGCGTGTCACGCTCTGGGTCAAGCAGCGTGCCAAGACCAGCGCGAGAAAAAATCTTCGAAGTCCCATACTCCAAACTGGGCATTGTGCTCTGCAGATTGAAAGACCAGGCATAAGGGTCCATGGCCATTTGTGACGCTAATCAAAATCTAGGCAACCTATTGAATTCAAATTCGAAGTAAAAACTGGAAGTGATAGGCCTCAATCATCGTGGTGCATCAACCCTTTTGTTGGATCGCACATTGCTGAGGAGATAAAAAATAATATAAAGAGTAAACAGAAGTGGCGTAAAATTGACAAGGCGTGATAATTGAAGAACCAGGACGGTGAGTAGCGCCCACACGTGTTTAATGTAACTTTCTAAATAACGGAGTTGGCAACGAAGGTAGCTTAGAACGGGATTAAGCATGTTCAATTCTCAAGTTTCTGTAAGCTGCATAGAACGTGAGGTTTTTGTCCCGTCTTAGATCTGCATTTCATGTTATGCCAGAGAAAAAGATACCAGAAAGGAGCGCAAATTCGAAGGCAACCTATGTTCAGAGTGCGCTGAATCAACTCACATGTGGAAAGAATGTACGAGCCTAAACAAAAAGTGTCTCAATTGTGGTAATTCCCATTGCACTCTATTAATGACTTGTTATATTAAAAAGGCACTGATAACAGACAAAAAGAAACAACTGATTGAAGAGATAAACAAAAGGTATACTACTACATATGCACAGGTGGTGAAAAAAACTGAACAAGAAAATAACGTGCTCTAAATTGATACAAATATGAGACCTAACTTAATGATATGTATACTGCATTCCCACTTCGCTAATATCATGAAACTGGGGAGTTACGCGAAAGAACTGAACAAAATGCTTGTCCACAGCAGCCTTGCGCCAATGTAGTTTCCATGTAAGCCACCGTCAGGCGATCTGTTCAGACGCTCAAATTAAACGTATGACGGAGGTGGTGTCGAAATCTCTCTCGTGATACCCCTCTAAACAAACAAAGAACTACTGAAAACACGGACTCTCATATGGAAACTAGCGATTTGTCCTGAGACATCGTTTAGCCAAAAAAAATTGAGAAAGAATAAACGAAAACTGCCCTCCTATAAAGCCATGCGGCGTTACTCTGGATTTTTGTACGGGATTTTTGGCTTACCATCGGAGTCAATACCGAAACAATCTAAAGTTGGTGATATAATAGACGGGATAATAAAAGTATAGTATAAGTAGGATTTTGACGCTGATATTGGAGAGGAAGACTTACTCCAAGCATTAAAACGAGGCCTGATTAAAATCTCCCCCAAATCACGTTTCAATCTAAATCAAGAACAATAAAAAAGAAAAAAATCAAGAAGGGTAAGATCGCCAACAAGAGAAACGGGAATTAAAGTTAAGCAACCATATAAGAATTAAAAATTGATATCAGTATCAAATATATCAGAAATCTAAAAATCTTCTTCCTTAATGTTAACGGATGGAGCACCATAGGCAGAATATAAAATGAACTCATAAGATCAAGCGATCCCGATATCGTTCTCATTTTGGGGCCTGGCCTAGATGAGGACAAAGAATATATCAAAATCTATAACTATATGGTGCTGATGGTTAACCACTCGAAGGGAATATATGAATTTAGTGGCCATTGCCATCAGAAAAGGAATAGAATTTTAAAAAATACAAGGATTAGAAGAGTCATACCTTGATGTTAAGATCAGCATATCTTATGATGACCTACTGGTTGCAGTTCGTTACTTGTTTCCCAGGCGTCCATAATTCCTAATCTAGAATTTTCTTTGACTTTCAGAAGATACCTCAACCATTTTGATTGGCGATCTAAATGGCCGTTGTAGAGAGCCTGGTACACCACAGCTTTCAACAGTGATGGGAACACGTTAAGGCTCTTAATCAATTGAGACAGTGCTAAGAAAAAGACCTGATTTGGCCATTTTTAACATGGAGTCTTCTATAACAATAGATATAATACTAACCACTCACAACTTCAACCTGAACCAAGCGACGACTCCTGGCCTTTATGCTCCAACGAATCACATAAGCATGATTACATCCATCCATATCTTCAAGATTTAAATTAAAGTTCCCAGACACAGGTGTCTGGCGAAAGCTAATTGGGATGCATGTAGAGAACATATGTAGATAATAAAAAAAAAATCAAATATGAAGGCACTTTGCTCGAAGAGATTGATGAAAAACTTGGCCACCTGACAATAAAAATCGTGGAAGCTGGCCTTACGCTATCCCCTGGACACAGTAAAAAAATTCTTTCAGCTCCAAGATGGGACTCAAAGATCCAAAACAAAATGAACAAGCTAAAAGCACCTATTAACGTAATAAATATATAAGGCAATACAGCCCATCGCTACCGGGAAGTAAAAGGATTAAGGAACGAAATTAAACATCTTTTAATGGAAAAATCGAGAGAAAAATGGGACACAATAAGAGTCAGTAGTGATGCTAGAAGGGACACCTAGAAATTCTGAAAAGTCACCTGAAGAGATTGTGAGGTACTATCCCCAAAAGTAGAGTAATCATCAAAAGCAATGGTTTCTTAATCACAGAGGATCAATAAATTGAACAAAAATTCAGAGAATATTGGTAAAACCGTTTCAGAATAGGTGAAGAAGAAAACAAATCTTTTGATGCGAGGTACGAACAAGAAATAATCTGACCTCATGCCGTATTACACCATAGATGAAAGACGTCTCGCAAGAGAAGAAGTAAGACCTTTCACTAATAGGGAATATGAATCAGCTTCTAAAGAGATTCAAGCAGAAGGCGCCAGAAATAACTGGCATCACAAAAATGAACTTCATGAATGTTCCTCAAATCATCAATGAAGCCGAATAAAAGCAATTTAATGCCTAACTTAACGTCGGATATTTACGTGACCAATTCAAAAAGGCCAGGATGATAATCGTGTTAAAACCTGGCAAACTCATAAAGGAGATGAATAGTTACAGGCCCATCTCATTCCTGGAATTTATTGGAATTCTAGTAGAGAAATTCCTAAACAATAGACTGAAGAGCTACCTAGACGACAATGATTTATATAATAATTATAAAATCAGCAATATGCCTTCCGTAAAGACTCAGCACCGAGCCAGCATTGGCGTTAGTAAAAGAAATTTTATGCCATCGCCAAGGCCAAAGACGGCATCGTAGATGTGGCCTCTTCTTTTGATAAGGTTTGGATTACTGCACTAAAAACAGGATCAGTGACCTCCGCATGGAAGAAAATATGACAAAGATTCTCTGCGACTATTTAGAAGATACTCAAGCAGTCGTAAGAATAAGAAACATTGAAGGAGATCTATTCGACATGGAAACATGGATGCCGCAGGGAGTATGTCTCAGTCATACGTTGTATGACTTTGCATAATACATCCAGCTGTCAGATGACATCACGCAAGTTATTACTAAGGAATATAAAAACCTCTCACTGAGGTTACCGATAGGACGGGAGGGGAGATCGGAAACAGAAACAAAATTTTAAAAATGAATTAGATAAAACCCAACATAAATAAGTTCAACATGATACCAATCCGACGTCGGAAGACAGCTGATGTATTAGTGCAGGATGAATATTATGCATATTGCAAGGAAGGCCGAGTAGTTCGCCTAAAATTAACATCATATGGGTCCGCCGCTCATTACAAAGAGAAAATTGCCGTGGACAAGAGGATGCTACTCTCTCTATTTCGATTTAGCTTACTCTCACCACGCACTAAGAGGAAATTACATGAAGCTACCGAAATTGACCCTATCAATCTAATACTACATAAACATGCAGAAAAACAAATAGCCAAAAAATCTATCAAAACTTATCAAATGATGCGCTACAACAGACCATATTTCAAAACAAACACTTACCGAATTTACGATTCTGACGAGCTTTTAAAAGAGTTAGCTACACACCCGACAAGAAATTTATCCTCTATATAAGTGTAAACAACAAAAGATTAAAAAATTAAACAAGCAAATCAAACAAAAACGTAAAACAAAGTAATAGCTAAAAGATCAGAATTGGACAAATTAATAGATTAATAACAAAAGATCCAAAGTGGACAAATGTAAAGGTTAATAACAAAAGATAGGTAGTTGTCAAAACCATTACAAGAAAGAAAAATAAATAAAAGATCAGTAGTGGACAAAATAGTGATAAAATTCTAACTATCAAGTGTATATAGACTCCATTAGGTCTCACATTTATTTGTCCGAAAAACAAGGACGTAGAGCAGTTGCCTTCATCTGTTGGAAGTATCACACTAAGAAATAATGGATATAGAAATCAGAATACCCCCCAAAATCACGACTAAGAGAAGCTTCATCTCACGAAAAATAACGTTGTAGGTAGAAGAACGTTATGGCCAGGATCTAAAAGAAGAACTGCAGAAAAGGCAACAATGGATTAGAATAACTAAGTTGGTCCAATTTAAAGATTACACTCATATGTTCAAAGTCATTTGCAAATCTACTGAAATAGCTTTAAATATAATTGAAAAAGGAGTTTTGCATGCAGCCTGAGATTCCACTCACCCACATATAAATAGACGCGTTCCAAAGCCTACATATATGCTCTAGATCTTATGCCATGGAGGATTACACGACACAAAATTGCCCTAAAAGACCTGATCATCAGTTCACAATGTAAAACTGAAGTCTATTTGTGGAGCAACTGCAACAATTCAGTGAAAAGATGTATTAACTGTCAAGGGGAACACAAAAATATGCTATGACCTGTCCCAAAAGAGAAGGGATTATCAAGAAAAAAGAAACGGAAAGAATCAGGAATATAAGTAATGTTAACAAAAATTCATATGTTTACTGGTAAAGAAAAACCAAAAGAGCCGACAACGTAGATAAAGCTTTATGCAACACTCAATGAAAATTTTTCATACTAAATTGCAAATCCTGTAGTTTCACAACTATACTACAGAGCATGCTACATAAAAATGATCTCGAACCAATGAAGTTCCCCAAGGAGTTCGACTTATCGGCCACATTTAAAATCATTGTCACGAAAAAGAGAAACTAACAGTTAATCGAATAAGCAAAAAGAAAAGAACAAACAGTAGAAACAGAATATGACACAAACAGAGAAGTCACAGTGACGAAAAAATACCTCTGACGACACTGATAGAGAATGCACATGTGTTAATCAGAAGAAAGTTCAAAGAAATAGAAAATCTATATCCTTCAGCAAAAGGAGTCCATCTCCCGGAGATGAATCTCCCGAAATACCGTTGAACGCAACCAGCAGATTAGGAGCCCAGGCCAAACAAAAGACCCAGAAGAAGAAACGCCGATAATTCATTTCAACGGATAAGACGACTAAACGAACAGAAATGGACAATTAGAATATGGAAATTAATAAATAAAAAATGCTACGAATTAACACATATGGATGGAAAGATAAGAAAATTATGTGAGAAAAATTATTCAGAAATATTTACACATATGTTATACTAATATTAGAACATAGAAGGAACAAAGAAAACGAGAGAAAAATAAGGAACTAAAATCTTATAGCCACAAATTCTTCAGGAGACGCACACAACGGATCTGCAATAACTGTCGAGCATAGATGAGACGCTGACCACTTTTATGGGTGATTTACACGGAAATTTTCGGGTATCCTAGTATATATCTACAATGATAGTCAGAAAACTACTTAATACACTCACCAACAGATGAATACTGCAAAGACTCGGACCCAGCCTCCCAACATATCTACAAGGAGAATCTGCTACAAAACCAGACATTTTCCTGGCTAACTTCAATCTGACCTATAACTATTTTACGCAACTAGTAGATGTCCCTTGCAGGGACTATACTTTAACTCCAATGCATATAAACAAGCACCTTATGAAAAATCCCTTCGAGGAAATGGATGGCATACCACAAAGTGGATTGGGATAAGTACCAAGAATTACTTCAGATGTACGTACCCGTCCCGCTTGGGTAAGCCTCTCTAGAGGAAATCGACGAGGAGTTGCATAGGATGAGAGAATAAATTACAAGGTAAGAGAAGGAGGCCATCCCTATTAACTCGTTAAAAACCATCCAACAATTCAGATGGACACTAAAAATGTAGCATTGAGCGAGGAGATCTTCCGTGCGCCAGAAAATGCAAAAAGATTCAGTCGATCAAAGGAGTCATTCAACGCACTAAGGAGACATAAAATACTATTTATAGCACTAATTTACGAGAAACAGAAAAATAAATGCTATAAAAACATTAAAAAAATAGATGTAAAAGCATCATAAAGGAAATTTTGGGAAGGTATTATCAGATTAAAGCCAAAGACACTAAGTGATAGAAAGAAAATTAAAGACAGAGAGAATAACATTTTAGAAGGCGAGGAAAAAATAGGGGGCGGGGGTATGTTATTCAAGATACTCAAACTGTCAATGAAAAAAAATAAAAAGGATATTATGCGATTAGGTAATGGAGAGACGTGCTTATGTAGAAATCGGACTTGATCAGGGAGACGAATTCGAACTGGTTAAATTTAACCTAGGGTGGAGGTCTGAGTCTTCATCTCTCTTCAATCTACACCGCAGATATACCGCCACCCATAAATAGGGGCTGCCTGAACATTCAAATCACCCACGTGTTTAGTCAGCTGATAGTTTGTCCTTACAGAAATGGCCCCTTGCAAGCTAGAATTACGGTATAAGAGAGAAGTATCAAAAGATACGAAAAGAAATGGAAAATTAAAACAAATAGGTATAAATGTAAGATGGTACCCGTGTACAGGAGGAGCCTTTCAGATGTATATGTAGAAGGAGAGCGCTACAGATACGACAAAGAGTGCAATGTGCTTGAGCTAAACATTACGACATCAGGTTACAAAAAGCATGTTACCGAGAAGGTATGTCGAGAGGAAAAGCGGACTAAAATTACTATAAAATTAAGAACCCTCAGCATGAAGAAGAAGAGGAAGATATACCAGTGCATAATACAAGCTGCGATCATTTATCCAAATATAGTGATGTACATGATCTCGAGGAGCAACCTACTAAAACTCTTAAAAGTACAGAACAAAGCTATGTAAACAAAAATAAACACTAGAAGAGGATAATTAAGAAGCCAACGAGACCTCTATAGGGAGGCGAAAATAAAGCTACTCAGCAGAATAAGTGAATAAAGAGCCAGGAATGGCAGAGAAAAGATACAGAACAAAATTGGAATTGATTTAACCAACCAAATTATCCAAATTAAAGGATTGAGAACACAGTTTATTCCCAATTTTCCCACAGATTGAAGAATGAGGAGAAGAGGAAGAAGAAGAGATCTACACTCAACGAAAGAGAAGACTAATCGATGACGACTAAGATTAATTAGATAACTGAAGCATCACCAGAGAATGGCTTATTGACTATTATAACAGATCAGCGACGAGCTCGTAGGATAGTCAGAGTAATGTTCATTCCTATGTGTATATTAGCTGGGAGTCACGTTCATTTCGTGTCTTGGCCTCTTGTTACTCTGAGGAAGCTCAAGAGTAGCGAAAGGTCAGTAATAAAGAACCTCGTATCACTTGTAGTTTCTCTTATTCTCCTTCTCTCTCTCTCTCTTTATATATATATATATATATATATATACGAGGGGCGGTCAATAGGTTTTGCGAATCGGTAAAGCAAAACAGAGGAAGGGGGATGGCTGTTTGTGGGGGTGTTAGGACAAATTATGACAAGTCAGGACCTGCAGCCGCACGCTCCTGACTCGTCTATTTAAGAAGCAGTAGCTGATCGCAGATCGTGAGTCACAAATTTTTCAACAATGGAGAAGGTTGAGCACCGCGCAATAATCAAATTTTTGACCAAGGAAGGCAAGAATGCAAAAGAGATTCATGAACGCATCGTTGCAGTGTACACCGACACTGCCCCTTCCTATGAAACCATTGCTCGCTGGAATATGGGGTTCCGCCATGGTCGTGATTCCCTTGAAGATGACCCCCATCAAGGACGCCCGTCAGACATGACCAGCGAGGACAATGTGGCCCGTGTGGAGAGGATGATCCTCAAAAATCGACGTGTGAAGAACGAAGAAATCGAGCGAGAACTTGGAATATCACATGGAAGTGTTATCAACATCACCCACCACAATTTGGCCATGACCAAGGTCTCTGCCGGTTGGGTCCTTAGAAACCTCACGCCCCATGATCGACTTCAACGTCGTCAAAGTCCACAAGGGCAGAGTTGCACAAGCTGCCCTGCGTGAGTGTGGATTCGAGGAGCTCAACCATCTCCCCTACAGTCCAGATCTGGCCGCTAGCGAGTACTTTTTATTACGCCAGCTCATATTTAAAATTTTAATTTATAGTACATTTTATTGATATTTTATGATTAGTCACCTTTTAAAATAATTTAATGTCTTGTTAGCCTTTTTATGGTTTCCTCATATGTATTAACTTTAGTAAATCTATTCTAGCCTGAAGATGAAAACTTGTAATTTTCAAAAAGTAGTGAGCAATTAAGATATTGCATCCGTTTCTGGTGGCTCTGGGATTTCCCATCAATATTAAATGCAGGCTTCACGATATATATATATATATATATATATATATATATATATATATATATATATATATATATATATATATATATATATATACAGTGGTGCAATAAAATAATAGAAATGGTGGATATTTTGAGCTCTATAATTTCGCCAACGATTAGACATAAATAACAATATTACTATCAAAATGTGAGACCTTTCTAACATGCAAAAAGGGCAAATTGTTGGAGCCTGAGTGGCTGAAATATCAGTAATAAAAACTATCAAGTTGTTCACTGTTTTGAGTAGAAACGTTAAACATAAAAGAGGGAAAACAAGATCTAAAAAAAAAGAAAGCGAAACTCAGTGATATAAACCGCAGAGCATTAAAACGTACTACGTGGATAATTAACACAATCACAGCTACTGTCTTTCTAAACCAGGAACAACACAAACAGTTCTTTGAAAGCTCAATGCAGCTGGATATCAAGAAGAGCATCAATGTTCAAAAAAGGCCGAAAATATAGCAAAGAACACAATAGGTGGACAATGGACCAGGGGATAAATGTCATTCTCTGTGATGAATTAAGCCAAAGAATCCTTTGATTTCGATTGCCTGACCCTACTCGTGAATCATGAAGGCGGTTCTGTGATGGTTTTGTATGTTACATCACGGAATTCTCTTGGTTCTGCCATAAAATTGATTGGTAGAGCTAGTTCCTAAGAGTTATTTTCAATTTGGGGTCACCGAAATTCACCCATTGATAAAATTACTGTTTCACAATGGTGGTGCCATCCTCAAGCATGATAATACGCTGATTAACACAAATAAAATTGTCAAATCTGGCAAGATCAACACAAAAGAGATCTAGAACATTTGGATTGTCGGACACAATCACCAGATCCTAAAATAATTGAACATCTGTGGTATGTTTTGGAGCAGCATGTAAGGGACCATGCTAAAGATAGAGAGAGAGAGAGAGAAAAACTGGTAGGACGGAAAGAACCCGCGATCGGCTTCTTTTTAAGGTAACTTCCATTTATTAAGACGCTCTATAGAGAGCCTAATTGTAACAACGAGAGGTTGCGCGAGATGGCGTGAAGGTCTAAATTCACTCTCGGCACCGCTGTATAGATAAAGTAAAATCCCTTTTCGTCGCCTCGGTAAAATTCACTTCCAGAGGGCCTGTATAAATAGTTAAGCGTTGACCTGGGTAAGATTAGTATTTTGCCAAAGCGGACGCGCACAGAAGAATTCTTTCTCTCGGCCTCCCTTACCTCAAACAAGAGCCCGAAGACAAGAAAATTAAATAAGAACTAGGAGACTCCCACATTGCTGTATTCGACTCAGCTTCTCCTTTGCGAAATATTCCCTCGATCCCTACTTTATAGGCTAGCAGTGTTTGTTAGAAGACAAGTTGTATTCTCCTTCATAACTGTAAGCAGCAGGCTGAGTACTGATGAACCAAGTGCAAACCCAACCGTGCTGTTGAAAAGCTATTGAGCTCGATGCTCATAATCCGCCTCCCCTTAGCCCCTTATCTCGAGTAGAAAATCCTCGAGCGGCAGATGTACACGGAATGGTAGTTTCCCTTTTGTCAGTCGTGTACGTTTATGTGTACGTGCTAACGGGTCCTGCCTGAAGTTGACGTGTGTAAACCTTTTGCTCATTTAGTTCTTTTGTTTTTCTATGTTGTATCCATTATATTATTTTTGTTTGTACAGCAGTAAAGATTATTTTGTTTCACCCAGTTAGATATCAAGAACCTCATAGTTAGTTGATTCAATTAGGCCAAGAAAAACAGTCACTTTTCCTCGATTTAGTGCAACCCACGTTTAAAGTGCATCATTCAGAGCAAGGCTTAATCGCACAATATCCTGCGGGCCCTCCACGTTCCCTTCCGAGTCAAAGGAAGCAAGCGGAGTTCAGGAAGTCTAACCTAACCTACTTCACTGGCTGGGCCGAGGCCGCCGCAGCGCCCATCAAGTTCTGTGCTGCTTTAATTGGCCAGAGTCCGCGCGTGTTCGCCCCCTGCCTTGTGGCTCAACCCACGACCACCCGATCTCAAGCGGTTAAAGAATCGGAAGCGCCCGCAACTCTGAAAAAAACCTGCGCTTCAGATTGCCTAAATGTCCTGAACAAATACTTTATGAAAAATCAGAAAGAGTGCGAATCTCTGTGCTACCGTAGGATAAAGGCACAAAACACACGCGAAAGTCCATTAGGGGTAACAATATAATCTCTTACATTGTTAATTATGACCTCTTTTACCGCGTTTCCAAAGCATTATGTGTCCCCCGATTCCATGCCAAAACTCATTCTTCGAACCGCCCACGATAATCTCTTCTCGGGTCATTTTATCCACTCTAAGACGGCACAAAGAGTCTTTAAATATTTCTATTGGCTAGGTGCATCGGACGAAATCCTGCGTTACTCTCGTTCATGCGACATCTGCCAGAAGACCGTGATTAGAGGGCGAGTCAACCCTGCACCATTACAGAAGGTCCTAATGATCTCCTAACCGTTCTCTCAAGTGGCGATTGACTTGATCGGGCAGATTCACCTACCTTCAAGTGAGGACCATAGTTATGTTTTAACTTTGTCGATTTTGCCACCAGATTTCCCTAGGCTCTGAGACTTAAGAAAATTGACAGCATCTCTCGTGCCGAAGCACTTATCATGATTTTCTCCCGTGTTGAGCTGCCGAAAGAGATAATGTAGGATCGTGGCCTCCAATTTACGTCCTAATTGATGGAATATGTGGGCAAGTTTCTCTTGCTAAAACTCTTTTTTACGACTCCGTTCCACCCAGCCTGAAGTGGAATGTGTGAAAGGGTAAATAGCAGTCTCAAAGTCATTCTGAAGAAATGATGTGGCGAACAGCTAAGGGCATGGCACAGATATCTTCCGGTAGCTCTCTTTGCCTATAGAGAAATTTCTCATCTCACCTTGGGTTTCGTTCCGTTTGAATCACTATACGGAAGGAATGTACGAGGCCCGTTAGGCATTTTGAAGGAGTTATTTACAAATCAAAAACTGGATCATGAAATCCAATCTTCGTACTCGTATTTGCTCGAGTTACGACAGAGGTTGGAGAAATGCGCCGAAATAGCGTATGAAAGTGCAGATGTTAACCTGGATAAATATAACACTTACTTCGACTACAAATCTGAAGATAGGAAATCTAAGCCAGGTGAAGAAATTTTGTTGTTGCTCCCAACTGAAAATAACAAATTACTGAGCCAATGTAAGGGCCCCTATCAAGTGACCGAGAAACGCGGCCCCGTAGATTATTTTATTTAAACGTCAACAGGAATGAAGCTTTTCCACGTAAGTATCACTGACTCGTACGCGCTAACCAGATTGTGGCTATAGATGAGGAATCGCTAATGGAGGCTAATTATCCCATGGACCCCCCTAAGTGTAGTACAAGTTGCTTGCATTGAGCAAGAGAGCGAATATCCCCTAAACGTCTTGTCAGACGCAACTGAATCCTCGTCGGCCGACCTAAAAGTGAGCAACCAGCTGTCGCCTCTTAAGAAAACCCATCTACAAGCGCTCCTGAAGCAATTCGATGAAGTCATCTCGGAAATTCCTGGTTGTGCAGTCCAATTTGAACACAACATCCAATTGAGCAACCAAGAACGCTGAGGTTGACAAGCAGTAAATTTGGAAATAATACAATAGTCAAAATCAGATTATTGCTCTGCGGTTGTTATGCCTAAGAAACCAGAAGGATCATACCGGATGTGCATCGATTTTAGGTAATTAAATTCAGTTACCGTATTCGATGCAGAACCCATCCCCTTATTGACCAGAATCTTAATCTGTTTGAGAAAGCAAAATTCATAACCGAGTTGGATTTGTGCAAGGCTTATTATCAAATTCCGTTACGAAAAGAGCTCAAGAAATACACGGCTTTCTCAAGTAAAAAGGAGCTGATGCAATTTCGACGACTTCCTCTTGGTCTTTTAACTGCATGCAATAATTATAATTGGATGATGAGAAGGATATTAGATGGATTATCAAATATATCATTGTATGTATTTTGATCATATTTATGTGGCTACGAATGAATAGAATCAGCACCTGACTGCTCTAAAAGCACTTTTACTAAGACTTCGGGAGCATAATCTAACTACCAATCCCAGTAACTGTCATTTTGCCCACAGTACAATTGACTATTTAGGCTTCCGTATTGGAAATAACCGGCTAACTCCCCAAGAGGATGAAATTTGAACCATTAGTGAAATGCTTCTGCCAGTGACAAAGATTTTTTTTTTTTTTTTTTTAAGAGCTCATCTGGCGACTGCCTACTTGGGCATTAGTCGCCGTATTAAAACTGGCCTAGTTCTAGGCTACTTTAAAATGAAATTAAAGAGAAAAAAAAAACAACACCCCAAAAGGGGGAAAGGAAGCAAGCTGGTGCGTCGGGGAGAGGTCCCCCCGGCGCAGGAGCGTGCAACTAAAGAAAAAAACAAAACAAACAAAAAACAAAACAAATGCAAAAAAACAACAAAAAAAAACAAACAAACCTTGCTTAAATAATAGGGAAAAGGCCGGCCTCCCCCAAGAAGTCAACAAGTCCACAAGTCAGTGTGCACGAATCTGTCCCAAGCACAAGGGACAGGCGGTAGCGACCCCGCCCATCCCGGTACTGAGACAGGTATCGTGCGCGAAGATCACCCAGACTGGGACATTCGACAAGAATGTGCCGAACAGTCTGGGGGACGACGCAGTCGTTGCAATAGGGCGCAGGCGAGCGCTCCATCAGATAGCGATGCGTCACACGAGTGTGTCCGATTCGGAGACGACAGAAAGCAACCTGAACCCGCCGCGGCATTGGGGGATAGGTCCATGGGAACAGTCGCGGCGCAATGGCACGCAACTTTAAGTTCCCTTCGACCGTCTCCCATCTTCTTTGCCAAGCAGTCCGAAGAGCTGCCCGTATTCCTGCCATGTAGTCGGTGTGAGCAGTGACCAAGAAGCAATTAACATCCTTTATGGGTTCCGCGTCCGTTTGCAGATGCTCTATTCAGATTTCGCCTCACTCTCTGCTCCCTGGTGTGAACCTTTTTTTTAAAAAGGTCCCGAGCGTCTCGTATGGAACCCGCTGTCGGTTAAGGGTTTTGATCAACTTAAGGGAAAACTAGCATTGGCGCCTATATTACATTTGCCTAATCACGATGAGTTGTTTGACATTTGAACAGGTGCCAGCAACTAAGTAATAGGCTGTGTTCTAGTCCAGTACGGGAAAAATGCTGAGACCTTTCCCATCGCATATGCAAGTCGGACATTGCACCTTGTAAAAAGAACTACGCCGTGATTCAGCGAGAGGCCCTCGCGATAATTTGGGGAATTCTTCAGCAGTTTAAAATGTTTTTGGTTGGGAAAGAGTCTGTAATAGAAACTGACCATAAACCCTTGTCCTAGTTCCTAGATGTAACAAAACAACATCGGTCGCCTAATGAAATGGAGTTTGTTTTTACAAGAATTTCAATTTAAGATCCTAAATGTTAAAGGCTCCGATAACTGTATAGACGATCGGTTAAGCAGGATTCCATTGAATTCCTCTTCGAACAGATCCTGATTTAGATTATATTTTTCTAATATTTTAAGATTGATTTTTTTTTAGATATGCTCAAGCAATATTTCCATTAAGTTAAAGCGAACTTGTAACCTTTTTTATTTATCTTTTTTGTATAGTAGGCTAATTGTGCTAACTTTATATCGCTATGGACGCGAAGCGGGTGAGACTCCTTCTTAGAGGTATTTGTTGATAATTGTGATTATTGTCAATAATTTGGGGGGTAAAGATAATCCTTATTCATAGGTAGTCCCCAGTCCCTCTAAGGAGATTTATTTGTGCCTATTTTTCTTTATTTAGTGCCATGTATTCTTATTTTTTTCTGTTTTGTTGTTTTGAAATTACGATGTATACGCCATTTTTTTTTATTAGATGTTACTTCTTTCCGGAAGTTCCATCTTGAGGGGTAAGGAGGTGTCAAAGATAGAAAGAGACAGAGAAAAAAAGGGTGGGACGGAAAGAACCCGCGATCGGCTTCTTTTTAGGTAACTTCCGTTTAATAAGACGCTTTATAGCGAGCTTAAGTGTAATAACGAGAGGTTCTGCGAGATGGCGGGAAGGTCTAAATTCACTCCCGGCGCCTCTATATAGATAAAGTAAAATCCACTTCCGGCGCCTCGGTATCATTGAATTCCGGCTAACCCGTATAAATACTTAAGTGTTGGCCTAGGTAAGATTAATCTTTTGCCAAAGAGGACGAGACATACATAAATTCTTTCTCTCGGCCTCCCTTACCACAAGAGCCTGAAAACAAGAAAATTAAATAAAAAGAAATAAGAATTAGGAACGAGGAGACTCCCACTCTGTGTATTGGGCTTAGCTTCTCCGCCGCAAAATTCTCCCTCGATCCCTACTTTCGAGGCTAGAAGTGGTTGTTAGAAGACAGGTTGTATTCTCCTTCATAACTTTGAGCAGGCCGAGTACTGATCGGCCAAGTGCAAACCCAACCGTGCCGTTTAAAATCAATTGAGCTCGACGCTCATACCCGCTTTTAAGTCCTTTTCTTCGGTCGGGTACAAAATCCTCAGGCGGCAGATCCACCGGCTATGGTAGTTTGCCTTTTGTTGGTCGTATAAGTTTGTGTGTACGTGATCACGGGTTCAGCCTAGAGCTGACGTGTGTAAACCTTTGCCCATTTAGGTCTTTTGTAAAGCCAGACTGAATACATTAAAAGCTATCTTAATTAACAAAGAAAGGCCAGCTAGCAACATCTAGGGTACAGGCTTGAATCAAACATTAAAGTTGTTTTAAAATTCCGCTCACACAGGAGTGGCCCGTTCCCTTAACATAACGTTCAAGCGAGGAGGAATAAATATCCCCTAAAATCCGTTTTCTTTTTATTCCCATTTTCATTCTGACTCAACCATTCTTCACCGATAAAGGAAGAAATACATACTGAAGATGATCACATAGATCAAAAGCTGAGCAATTAAAGTCAAGTTTTGTTTTCACCACACACATTTCGTTTACAAAAGAGATGAACGTAGAAAAAGTTGTTTACCATCTACAAGATGCACTAAAAAGGATAATAAGAAAAATATACTATGGTCTTTAACAAAATCTGCATACAAGAAGATCTGCTACCCATTTACACTAATATATATATATATATATATATATATATATATATATATATATATATATATATATATATATATATATATATATATAAGAGAAAGAGAGATTTAACGTGAATGACAAATAAGACAAGAAAAAGGAGTGTTTTAAAAGCAAGAGAAAGGGACAATGGAAGAATACAAGGAGAGCAAAGCACGTCATAATAAATGCGATCCATACTGAGAAGACTGAAATAACGCCATGGGAAAGGGTTTGAAAAATCCTGGCCGGGACTCGAAGCCGGATCCGCTGATTGCCGGTGAGATGCTCTACCCTTAAGATACAAGGCACACTGACTCAAATCCACTCAAAGCGTTACACTATCAAACTCAGTATCTCCCTAAGCTAGAAAGCTCCAAGGTATTTTATACCATATCCCCGCTCCTAATTTAGAGGCTCACTATCCATGTGATATACAAAGAAAGAGCAAATACAAGTTCTGCGGAATCAGTTACAGATCATCTAGCCACTTAATTCACTCGTCCCTTCCATTAAATTTACCCATGAGGTTAAAAATAATAGAACCCTTCCCTTTCTTGACGTTCTTATTCATTGAACACTGACTGGTTTTAAATACTTCATCTATCGCAAATCTACTAATTTAAACTCTTATATTCATTTTTACCTTGCGCATAGTCCCAAAATCAAACGACCCATTTTTTTCCTCTATGTTTTTACGGGCTTTACGAGTTTGTAGTCCTGAATATATGGATTCTGAATTCTCCAATATCTTTGAAATTGGCCATAAACTATGTGATCCTTATCCTTTTCTTCTAAACTGTCTTTCCTCTGTAAAAAAGACGTTCTATAATACAGCTCCTGCTATCCCTCTTAATGTCAAAAACACTTTGGTTTTACTCTACTGTGTTTGTTTCATTGACCTTCCCCGTCTTTTAAAAAACATTCAACATTTCAGTTGCTTTCAAATACGAGTCAACTATAAAAACATTCTAGTTCACAATAATTGTAACAAATTGGGAGAGTTTATTCGGTCGAATGTTCTGTTTGTCCTAGTAAATACGATGTTAGGAGAGATGTAAATAATAGTGCATTTTTTGTACATATGTCCGAAAATAACCACTTAATTAATCTGAATTCAGCAAAATTTATTTTTCGCTCAAATGACTCAATTAAAGGAAACCTTGTTGCATGTTCATGTATACGCCAATTTAATAACTTTAACATTTCCACTGGCCTTTATAAAATTGATGTTGTTATGAAAAAACCCATTCTTAAAGAAATTAGCTTTGACTTATGTTCCTAATTTTTGGGGGGCAATTTTCATTTTTATGGGAACCTGATATGTCAATTTAATTATTCAATTGATTTTGTAATAACATTATTTTATTTCTCTTCTTCTCTCCTTGTCCCTCTCCCCTTCGTTTCAATTTAGTTCTCATGTCTCTCCTAATCTTCCTCTTCAGACTATCGCTTTATCCATTAATCGTTTTAAGCTAAATCTTAATGTGAATTTACCCATCCCTCTCCTACTTCCTCATTGGTGAGTTCTTGTCTTAAAGGCGGTCCTTTATCTTTTAGTAGTTTATATATATATACCCTTATTATATTATTTTCTCTTGTAGTTATCCTTGAGAATGAACTGAATAAAGTTCGAAAGTACTTGGAAGCACCTTTTCATTTTTCCTGCGGGACAAATTGGAAGTTAGAAGTATATAGTCGAGTAGAGTGGACAGATGGTGTTTAGGTGAAGTAGTGAAAGGGACTGCGTAAGTGTTAGAGTTGGTTACTGGGTGACCAGCTACCACTTGAGTGATTTTTTTTACGCTATTATACTCTTATTATTATTATTTAGTTAGTCATATGGGGGCTATCACGACTCTATTATTCTTCTGTGAACTTATTTGTGCTTTATTTGAATACTATGCAGTTGTTGGCGTTTTTCTTTTCTTTATTTTCAATTGTTTTGTGAGCTTTATTCTAACTATATATTGTGCGGTGTTGACTCTGTTGATCGGTTTCCCGCCCCTAAGGTTTCCCTTGTTGTTCTCCTTGTGTTCTATTGGGAGCTTCAATTTCCTCTTTTTCATCTTCGTTTAGGAGTAATTATAGTTTATTCCATATCTTGATGGCTCTTTTGTGTACAGTTTACTGGCTCCATATCTATTTCTTGATGTAGGTCTTTTTGCTTCCTGCGATCTATACTTCTTGTATTAGTGATTAGTAGGACTCCGCTGTTTTGTACTCTCTGTAATTTGACATTATTGGTTTTGTGGAGTCTATTGAATGGAATTGCTGTAACAATAGAAGCAAGTTGCATAGTGCATCATATATTTTGATTTTATTATTCAGATTTAAGTTTCTGAACTGGTATAATTTTGCTAAATTTACTCTTTCAGCAGTATGTTTCTTATACCCATTAGAGGTTATCTTAAGTTCAAGAACCTTGCCTTCTTTTTGATATCTATACCTTACTTCATTTATGAGCACTCTTGGCGTTTTTTGTCTTGCTTATTGAAATAATTATAAATTTATCGACGTTCGTTTAGATTTTCCATTTTTTTTTTATTGTTTATGTGCGCGATTTCTGCTGCTGTTATTCTGGCTATTATTGGTGGGGGCCTCTGCGGACCGTTAGTGATGATTTATATGTCGTCTGCGAATTGTACCAGAAGTTCCAAAAGGTTCGTGGAAAAAATACATAACTAAAAATCATATGAAAGGATTTTGATGTCAATGCACCTGAATGTTCTTGTACCAAAGTCTTCTAACATGAACCATAAAATGTATGCGACAACGCGGCGCCGCCAGTTAAAAGTCAGCACCCGTGGAACCTGTACAAGCAACATGGCCTCCTCCAAAATCGAGGCCAGGACAAACATCAAATTCATGGTAAGGCCTCTCTCCTTGAAAAGTTTAGGGTAACTATGCCCCAAAGAAATCAACAACCTACAAAAAGATAAGTCGTTTCAGAAGTGGAAGAAATGAGATTGAAGATCATCCACACCGTGGCAGGCCATCCAGGTCAGTTTGTATGGAAGACATTGATGCTGTTCGCGACCTGATTGAAAAGGATATACAAATAGCCACTGAATCAGTAGCAGACGCACTCATCATCTCCGTGGGTTCTGCACACGCAATTCTGGTGGAGAGTTTGAGGATAACCAAGCTTTCAGCTTGATGGGTTCCTAGGCGTTTGCGCCCATATCAGAAGCACACAAGGGCAGATCTTTCAATAGCAATTTTGAACAAGTGAGTTGTGCGGACTTTGAATCTTTTATGCAGAAAATTGTGACTGGGGATGAAACATGACTCTAACATTACGATCCCAAAGACAAAATTCAATCGAAGCATTTTCTGCCCAAGGGTGGAAGTGGGCCAGTCAAGGCAAAATCTTCGCATTCAAGAGGAAAGCTCATGGCTACAGTCTTCTGGGATGCAGATGGGATTTTGCTGGTTGACCTCCTTGATTTTTAGTTATGTACTTTTTCCCAGAACTTTTTGAAACTCCGGGTACAATTCGCGGACGACATATCAATCATCACTCACGGTCCACAGAGGCACCAACCAACAATAGCCATAATTACAGCAGCAGAAATCGCGCACATAAACAATTTTCTAAAAGAAATGGAAAATCTAAACGAACGTCCAAAAATTTATAATCATTCCAATAAGAAGACAGAAAACGCCAAGAGTACTCATAAATGAAGTAAGGTATAGATATCAAAAAGAAGGCAAGGTTCTTGAACTTAAGATAACCTCTAATGGGTATAAGAAACATACTGCGGCAAGAGTTAATTTAGCAAATGCCAATTTAGCAAAATTATACCAGTTTTGAAACTTAAATCCTAATAATAAAATCAAAATATATAATACACTATGCAACTCGCTCCTATTGTATCCAGCAATTCCACTCAATAGACTCCACAAAACTAATAATGTCAAATTACAGAGAGTACAGAACAGCGGAGTCCTACTAATCACTAATGCAAGAAGTAGAGATCGCAAGAAACAAAGAGAACTACATCAAGAAATAGATATGGAGCTAGTAAACATATCTCTACACAAAAGAACCTTTTAAACATTGAATAAATTATTTGGTGTTTTCGAAGACTGGGTCTGGTAAATCACTAGTATACATGCTGTATAGCATCGGACTAAGGAATCACCCTTTGGGAACTTCAATGAATCTCATATTTGGGGGTGCACATTGTCGAAGTATACTTTTGTCGAAGAATGCTATTTTTGTTGAAAAATGAAACGAAGGGGAGAGGGACAAGGAGAGAGGTAGAGAAATAAAATAATGTTAATACAAAATCAATTTACTTCTCGTGTCGCTCCTAATCGCCCTCTTTAGACCATCTCTTTATCCGTTAATCGTTTTAACCCTTTTAGCTCTGTTCTTGACTCTTTCTTGCCTCTCGGTTTGACCTTGCTACCTTTGTTATAGCTAAATCTTAATGTGAATTTACCCATTCCTCTCCTACTTCCTCATTGGTTATTTCTGGTCTTAGAGGCCGTCCTTTATCTTTTAGTAGCTTATATATATATCCTTATTATATTATTTACGCTTGTAGTTATCGTTGAAAATGAACTGAATAAAGTTCGAAAGTACTTGGAAGCACCTTTTCATTTTACCTGCGGGACATTGTATATCTCTCTCTCTCTCTCTCTCTCTCTCTCTCTCTCTCTCTCTCTCTCTCTCTCTATATATATATATATATATATATATATATATATATATATATATATATATATATATATATATATATATATATATATATATATATATATATATATATACCCCCAAAGGGCTTTCGCCCTATTTAATTTCTGCTTTACCAAAACCTTCAGAGAGTAGATAGAAAGATGCAGAGATCTTATATTGCAAACCATATAACAATGCAGTATAAGATAAGAGAACTTTGAAGAAAATGAGCATAGAGACAACAAACAAGAAAAGTTGAAGGCAAAAGGAAGGGACATTGAGAGATAAAAGGTTTAAGTTGAACAAAGAACGGCACAATGAAGGCAATCCATACTGAGAAGACAGAAATAATACCAGGAAAAAAATATTATTATTATTTCTACTATCACTTATTTCAGTTTCTCCCCATTTATTTTTTTTCTTTATTCCTTTATTCATTCTCTTAATCTTTCTTTCGTTTTTTAACGTAAGTCATTAATTAGGATACTTACCTTAAAATGCTTAATCATCTTATCGCTAACAATGGAACCTAAGAGATTATTAGCGATAGGGCTGAAAATTTCTAGGATCGAGCTTTATGACGTTTTTGAAAAAGGTCTCAGGTTTCGATCCCCACATAATTTTCTGTTTTCTAAATTTTATACAATCATTTACATTCACTTATGCACCCTTCACTACCATTTATCTACACCTGCTTTGATCTATTAGAACTTCAAAGTCTATTATCGCACTCTTTCGTTATTTTGTAGCGAAAATAACAACTGCGAAATTCATTATATATTACTTTTGGGTAAGTTTTCAATGTTTAAAATCTAGTCTCAATTTAAAAGTCTTGAGCGGCATCATATTTTTGATGGTCACAGTGCTTGTCTTGTCCTTAGTATTGATCCGAAGAGAGTGAGAGGGGGTAAGATGAAGAAGGAGATGTAACTGTTGAGATTGAGGAAGCGAAAAGAGAAAGAATTGAAAGGAAGTTCTAGTGCTTAATATTAAGAACGTGTGTAATGTAATGTCGGGGGCGAGTCATCAATCTAAACACCTGCGTATTCTCACTCCTACAATTTGGAGTATAAAAAAACTAAGAGTTTAGCGAATGATGAATTTTCGTGTTTGTCAGGTTACTTCGAAAGAGGTGGTCTTTATAATGGGTTTATGGAGTAATCTTTTACAACTGCTGATTTACATCTTTTGAAAATAGTCTGAAACATATTGTTCGTACCTCGGACAAGACTAAAAACATCCGAACGCCAATTTTCTAGTTAGCATACAAGCAGTTTTTTGAGATTTGTATCAGTGAAGCTCTCGGAGAGAGTGGGATAAAGTGATGCATTTTTCTTGCGAGGAGAAAAAGAAGAGAAACTAGACAAAGTGGACGGATTTTTTTGAATATAGGATAGGTGAGGCAGTAATGTAAAAAATTATTTGTTTTTTCTCCCTTGCGATGAATCTGGTCTCTGCTGATTTCTCCATTCCGATAAAATATTTCGCAAATTTAACATCGAGGAAATTAAAAGGAATATTTTTTTGTAATCTACGTGGCGAATTTGGTTCAGGCGCAGCATCCTCTCGCCTTGGAAAGATTTATACAGTAAACCTTAAGTAATATGTACTAGTTAAATATATTAAAAACTATTGAACTGTTTCTCTCATTCACCTTTAAGGGGTAAAGAGTTATAACGTTAATTTTCAGAAAGTGAATGCTAACGGGTAGATTGATGATGTGAGACGTTAAATGTATTTACTGAGTGATGAATAGCTGAAGACCACATATAGCAGGTCAGTATGTTAGAAAGATACTTATTAAAGTCTATACAATACCGTCCAAAAAGAACAAAGCACCTGAATTTCTATCACATCTTCCTTAGGTTTTGCCATAGAAAATCTATGTTTACCCAAATGGGTGTAAGATGAACTATTGCCCATAAAGGTCTCTAGGCAAACAATATCAGGTCAGCTGTAGGAAGACAATCTTCGCATTCGCACACTCGAAGAACAACACGGCTTATTTGGTATTTGCTAAGGCCGTGAACACGTTACAAGAACAGATGACGAATACACCAGGTCCACTTCAGCGTCGATTCTAAGTTTCCGATGGCAAGATGTTTCTTCAGCCACTTTAGGCGAAAGATTGCCGGTCATTGGCACAAAAAAGATCGTGTTGTTTGGCGAGAGACGTGTGATGATCTGATGCGTGATTTCGGTAGAATGTGTTTGACTACTTGTGTGCTTATTGGGCACAGTTACTGCACAAGTGTACACAGAATTGTTGATACTGCAGGATTTCCCATTTGTCTACCTACAAAACCTAACATGTAGAATAAATTCATATATCACAGTGGTCAATTCGGTTGCCTCATGGAGACTTTCCTTGTCGACGAATATATAACTGTTATGAAGTGACTTATACAAAGTCAGGATCTGAATCGCAGTGAAAATGTTGGGAAAATATTCGGAGAGATGTCTTAAGCAAGGAATCCGAAAGAGTTCAAGAATTTTTGGAAATTCTTCAGAATTATTGTCGCCAGATTACTGCCTCAAGAGTGTCAACAGTTGGCTTATTTTCTTAGCAAGATATATCAAATCATCATCAAGAATAAAGGCCTCCTTACTAGTACTAATTACTTATAACTTGTAGAAATATTTTTCGAATATAATTTAATCGTTATTTTCCAATACAACTTAGTTTCCGCTCTCGTTTCGATCATTTTGTACACTTCAAAGTTTATAGTAAATTATTTATCTTCTTATAACTCGCTTTATTCATTCAAATTTGCATAAACTTTATCTAGCGTAGTTTATACATGTATCTTATCATATACTGATTTTAGAAACCTTGGAATTTCGCTGGAAAAAGTTGTGGAAGATGTGATAGAAATAGAGACATTAGGTGAAAAGGCAGTAAATAACGAACAGTCGTGTGACTCACTGGTTTGGGTATACACGGATGAAGCTCCAGCCCTGGTTGGTTGGATTCATTACAAGGGTGTAATAGAAAAAAAAATCACTCTGTTGTAAGTTCACACTGCATACCTAATCATGGAGTTTTAGCATTCAGAACTCATTCTGCTGAAATGAGGGATGTATCGAACGTGACTATCAGAGTAGTCAATTCCATCTCCATGATAAGTTCCAGTTTTAAGCTTTTCTTCAGCTATCACTAGATTACCTGATGGCCATCTTCGAGACGATGAATGGCTAATCTTGACTTCTAAAGTTGTCGAATTCAGGAGACAAATACAGCCACTTTTAGCAACTCTTATTCTGCTCTGATTCAAGGTCCCTTAGGTCTGAGGTTAAAAAAAAAATAATAACATTTAACTGACTTGAAAACGGAATGGATCAGATTCTTCCTAGATATATGTAGATGAGATACGTAAAGTCTAGAAATTGATCAGGAGCCCATTTCAATTTGAAGTAGTTGATGTTTCTGATTAAGTGCAAGAGTTAAAGTTCAACTCCAACTCCAAAGAACTCGATTTTGATAGGTTCTGGGTTAAATACCTTCCTATTTACCCTCATGATCTTTGGATTCTATGTGCGGATACACATATCTTTGTAAAGCTCCATTTTCCACATTCGTTGCAGTCAAAACCAAGTACAGAAATAGGCTAAATGTTGAACGAGACTCGCGCTGTTCATTCTCTGGAAATAAACTAAGCAGTGACAAATATTTCACTAATTCATAATCAATAAAGAGATTAAAAACACGTTTTTTTTCATTTTTATTTATAATCTGCATGAGAATGTTACAGTGTTGTGCAAATTAATTGGGGCAGTGACAGAAAAACGCTAAATTTCACTATTCATGTATTATTGTCAAAATCATAGCATGCATATCATCTTAATGTTGACAGTTAATAAGAAATGTGTGCTTCCTTTGCTATAATAACCTCAGCAATCCAATTTGGCATGGATTTACCCAATTTCTGGCTCCATATTCCGTACTTCCTTATCGTGATACCAGGCTTGTATAACAACATAATCAGCTTTTCCTTCGTAGAGCAGTCCTTCGCCATGGTCCTTCACTTGATGATTGCCCACATTCTCAATTGGATCGAGGTCTGCTGAATTTCCAGGTAATTTAATTACCGTAATATTCTCAGCCCGGAAGAAACATTGCATTTTGGGGGGAAACGTGTCATGGGGCGTTAAACTGCTGGAAGATAACATGACCGTTTGGAAAGCGTTCACGAATTGTTGGGAGTAGATGGTTTATTAAGGTTGCTTCGATCTTCTCGAAATGCATCATTTCTTCCACTGGTACCAGTCGTTTGGGTCCATTTGCCGAGAAAGTACTACAAAACATCTTCTTAAGGTAGTGTTTAAGGGCTTGCTGGATGTGCCTTGCTCTCATTGGTTCTCCTGCAGTGCGCATGACGCCTTATAATCGGATCCCATGGACTTCGAAGTGGGTCCCCTCAGAGAATATGACCTTTTTCCAATCTTCTTCGGTCCATTCCATGTATTTCTTGGCCCAAGACAAACGTTTCACCTACATACCAGCGGTAAGTAGATCCTTCTTGAGGGTCTTCGTGCAAATCTGCCAGCTTCAAGAAGCCTTTGGCAAAATGTTAACGAGTCAATATGGATCGCAGCAGCTAATAAATCACGCTGTAAATCTTGTCTGGTCTTTCGCTGGTTTTTTACACTATTGTGTAACAATATTTTGGTATCGTGTGCATTTGTTTTTCTTTTTCAACCACATCGTCTACGTCTTTCCATTTCTGGATTACCGGTGACTTCGATCTGCTTGATGATTCAACGCACAGTCGAATTTGTCAGCCTCAGCTTACTGGCTATCTCATGAACTGACATACCAGCATTTTCACGCAGTGCTACAACCTTTTCTCTCTTCCCGGGAGTAATGTCCATCCGGCGAGCTAGCCTGTTAATGACTGCACTCATTGCTGTCTTTGTTTTGTTCCTTGACCTTGGCTACCAAGCGTTGCCAAGTGTTCACATTTGGCGAAGTCTATGTGGTTGCCAATTAGCATAATAAATGCCTGAAACATAATAGTCGCTCAGAATAAATGATTGATCACTCAAGAATCTCCTATAACATGGGAGTGTTAGAAAAATAAATTTTTTTTGAGGCGTCCCAATAATTTTGATGTAAGCGGGACGTGGAGGGAAGGAGTAATTGCAAGAGGTGGCATGGTAGTAAAGAGGTTACTAAACAGTGCTATAAGTTACTCAGCTAAATTTATTTACTCTACCTAATATGCCTGAAGAAAATCAGCTAAATATCTTTCCTTTGAGACAAATACTTTCCGTAGCAATCAACACTCTTACTCAAATAGTTTAACATAAGAAATCCATCTAGTACTTAACCACTTCATATTCTCCTGGCATAGCACCCGGTCTTCGATTATGTTTTCTTTGCACATCCAGCTTGACTCTATTAGTAAGTGCTACTTTAATATCTATTCAGTAATTAAAATTCGCTTATATCGTAGTTTTTAGCTCGGTTACACATATTTCTCATTATATTCGTTAAGTATTCCAAGTTCTCTTTTGAAAATGAACAATCTTTTGTTTGATAGTCCTTTTATTGGAATGTCATTTTGTTTGATTCTTTTATGCCTTCTTTTTCACTGGATAGTACTTTGAGGTTTTACGAATTGGTATCAGAGGGGCTTTCAAAAAGATTCAATGGTGAGGAGATTTTCCTTTGTACCGCAAAACTAATCGGCTTATCCTATTCACCACCTCATTTGTATTTGAATTTTTCTTTTATCTTATTCTTCTAGAAAGAGAGATAGAGGGTGGTGAGGAAGAGAAGTTAGATAAGTATTTTGCCCTGATTATAATTCCAAAATAGAAGCATGGGCAACGAAGGAATCCCGAAAAATAGAGTATCAAAAGAAAAATAAAGAAAGTAACGAACAATTACCGCATCCCCAGGATAAATTTATAGTTAGAAAATATACCAATTTCATAGTCCATAAGAGCATTAAACCTAACATTTAAAGTACAATCTATTCTTAAGGCAAATGCTTTATTAATATAAAGTATGTCTTTCCTCTTAAAAATTCATTTCGCAACTTTTTCCTGGTTCTATCTATAACTCAAACAAAGTTTTAAAGTTTACCTTTTCCAACTTATCTCTGATTTATTGAGAAGAAAAGGAAAACACTCACTAAAGATTCAAGAGATTGCTTCAAAAGGAAACAGACAATGGAGAAAAGGAAGATAATTTAGTACAAAAACCTTTAATTTCATTCGCAAAAATAAAAACTAAATGGCACCTTTCCATTCTAAATTTTGTGAAAAGAGTTTAAATTGGTGAAAGTTAGGAAAGTAAAAATGTTGGGGGGAATAGATATGTAGCAATGCACGAATTGCAAGGTGAAGTAGGCTCAACGAGCAAACTCACAAATGAGCATCCTGTTGGACCAATAAAATCCTGAAATTGCGCACACAAACATACATACACATGCGTACACATACATACACAAACATACACAAGCGAGGAAACAACTGCGAGACGAAAAGTCTCGATGCAAGATAACGAAGGCAGCTGTCCTAACTTAGGGTTATATCTGATCTGACCAGTTAAAGTTGACATGGACCTACTAAACGAGAAAATCAACTGTCCTATCACCTTGCTATGGTTACCAGCTAGGTTGGGCTAACATGTGTCTACATTAAAACGCACACACCCTTTGAATCCGCCTAGCAGTCTTAACAAAGTACATACGACCATACTTCTTTCTCACACCGTAAGCTCCGCCCCGGGTCTAGACTAGGAGAAATGAAGTCACGTCCTTTTAATTGTAGGAACTATAAATAAGCGTGTTCAAACATTCTCAAGACAGACAGATAAAAGAATCATTCATTTCTCCAGATTAGGAGAAATGAAGTCACGTCCTCTTAATTGTAGGGACTATAAATAAGCGTGTTCAAACATTCTCAAGACAGACAGATTTTAGAGTCATTCATCCATCATTATTAGTATCAGCCAGTCAGAAAGATAGCATCCAACCTAAACTTTAAGTAGGCTTGAAGAAGAAGGCCTTGTCACTGGATATAGGGTGATCCTCTATCAAGGAGGTTGACTTTATGACTGGTGTCCTCTCGAAAGATGGAAAAGAGGTAGCTTGGGAAATTATCCCATCCAAAATAAAGAGTCCGCCATCTCAATCCTCGGTCCGGTCACCACTTAACCGCCTATAAACTGGTAACTCCTTTTACCGGACATTAAAGGTAACATAAGAAGAAATATGGATGTATCGGACTATCAACAAGCAGCAAATGGAGAGACAGAGATCGTAAACGCCATCAGCCTCAAGCTACCCATCTTTAATGAGGCAAAAGTTGAGGTTGGTTTAATTTTGTAGAAGTTCACTTTCATATATTATGAATATGTAAGGAGGAAACAAATTTCCTCAACGTTCTGGCTGTACTATCTACCAAGACTGTCGCCTAACTCCCAGCTACTGTCTTTGTAAGAATAACCTACCACGTGTTTTATCAACCATTTGTAACTTACATCGTAACTCCTGGGAAGCGCGTCTCGTTAACTTACTACCTAGTTTATGCAATAACGAGTAGAACGCGGGTCGACGAACTGAAAGCCGGTTAAATTTCGCCACGTAGGTGCTCGTGGTGACGAATACAAATAGGGACCCCGTGACCCTAAGAAGTAGAGCCGACCAGGACTTCATACTGCGAGGAGCTGCTGATATCTAAATACCTCTGCCAGCATATACCGCTATTTACTCTGCCACTGCACCGATTGCAGGCTCCCGATTTACTCTTCTTTCTTGCTATCACCAGGAAGTCGAAATATGCTTGGGCTCGTACAACTCTCCCCGTTCCCAGGACAACCGCCATCCGTCTATTGCTTCACTACTTCCGTGACAGGTATTTGGTATATTTCTTTTCATTTTAGGCCTTATTCTTACGTTATCATTATCGAGACCTACAGTTATTTATAAAGCACGTAAGACGGGAAGGGAAGGGTATATTCCGTTCCTATACCGATTGTCTGGAGTAGCATTGCTTATTTTGTTACGACGTGTTGTCGTTAGTGGTTTAATCCTGTGACATATCTTGTGCACCTGTTTGTGCTGTTTGTTCACTGTATTTATTTGATATACCTTCATTGTATTTAATATTATCCTTTTGTACACTGTATTTATTTAGTACATTGAATCATTGATTGTATTATTATACCCTCGCAGATTTCTTATCACCTTCCTGTGGACCTATTTATTTCTTGTTTTGGGGCTGAGAGAACTTAATTCCTTGTTTCAACTTTACAAGTGGCTACCTTGCCAGGATTAGTGCCTGTATCTGCTTGGGCGTGTATGACCCCTCGAGCGCTTATTCACTGTTTGTAGCCCGCAAATGAATTCCTAGTTTAATTAGGATTATTAGTCATTTGTGCTTTTAAGGGGATAGCAAATTTTTTCATTAGTCACTTTTCAAATTCTTTCGTTCGAAATTCGCATTTTTTGTTTTGTATATCATTTTATTTCAAATTTTATGCACCTTTTATGGTATGATTATTTTTCTTTGCAACATGAGTAGAACATAGTGAAAATTAAGATAATGAAAAATTGTATACATTAGTGGACATTTTTCTTAGATATTTAAAGGTTAATTTGTGAAAAAACAAACACAATTACACCCTTGATTTTAATATCATTTTATTGCAAATTTTATGCACTTTTTTATAGTATATATTTTGGTTTAGCAACATAACTAGAACAATAAAAATTAGGATAATTCAAGATTTTATACATTCGTGGAAATTATCCCAGATTCAAGCTAAGAAAAGGAAAGAAGAGAGCCGGGTTCAGTTAGCCCAGATTCAAGCTAAGATGGAGAAAGAAGACAGCAGGGTTCAGTTAGCCCAGATTCAAGCTAAGGAGAAGAAAGAAGACAGCAGGGTTCAGTTAGCCCAGATTCAAGCTAAGGAGGAAAAAGAATACAGCCGGGTTCAGTTAGCCCAGATTCAAGCTAAGAAGGAGAAAGAAGACAGCAGGGTTCAGTTAGCCCAGATTCACGCTAAGAAGGATAAAGAAGACAGCAGGGTTCAGTTAGCCCAGATTCAAGCTAAGAAGGAGAAAGAAGACAGCAGGGTTCAGTTAGCCCAGATTCAAGCTAAGAAGGAGAAAGAAGACAGCAGGGTTCAGTTAGCCTAGATTCAAACTAAGAATAAAAGAATAAGACAGCAGGGTTCAGTTAGCCCAGATTCAAGCTAAGAAGAAGAAAGAAGACAGCCGGGTTCAGTTAACCCAGATTCAAACTTAGAATGAGAAAGAAGACAGCACGGTTCAGTTAGCCCAGATTCAAGCTAAGGAGAAGAAAGAAGACAGCAGGGTTCAGTTAGCCTAGATTCAAGCTAAGAAGGAGAAAGAAGACAGCAGGGTTCAGTAATCCCAAATTCAAGCTAAGAAGAAGAAAGAGGACAGCAGGGTTTAATTAACCTAGGTTCAAGCTAAGAAGAAGAAATAAGACAACCGGGTTCAGTTAGCCCAGATTCAAGCTAAAAAGGAGATAGAAGACAGCACGGTTCAGTTAGCCCAGATTCAAGCTGAAAAGAAGAAAGAAGACAGCCGGATTCAGTTACCCCAGATTCAAGCTAAGAAGGAGAAAGAAGACAGCCGGGTTCAGTTAGCCCAGATTCAAGCTAAGAAGGAGAAACAAGACAGCAGGGTTCAATTTTCCAAGATTCAAGCTAAGAAGGAGAAAGAAGACAGCAGGGTTCAATTAGCCTAGATTCCAGCTAAGGAGGAGAAATAAGACAGCAGGGTTCATTTAGCCCAGATTCAAGCTGAGAAGGTGAAAGAAGACAGCAGGGTTCAGTTAGCCCAGATTCAAGCTAAGAGGAAGAAAGAAGACAGCAGGGTTTAATTAGCCTAGATTGAAGCTAAGAAGGAGAAAGAAGACAGCTGGGTTCAATGAGCCTAGATTAAAGCTAAGGATGAAAAAAAGGACAGCCGGGTTCATTTAGCCCAGATTCAAGCTGAGAAGGAGAAAGAAGACAGCCGGGTTCAGTTAGCCCAGATTCAAGCTAAGAGGGAGAAATAAGACAGCCGGGTTCAGTTAGCCCAGATTCAAGCTAAGAAGGGGAAATAAGACAGCCGGGTTCAGTTAGCCCAGATTCAAGCTAAGAAGGAGAAAGAAGACAGCTGGGTTCATTTAGCCCAGATTCAAGATAAGAAGGAGAAAAAAGACAGCATGGTTGGGTTAGTTCAGATTCAAGCTAAGGAGGAGAAAGAAGAGAGCATGGTTCAGTTAGCCCAGATTCAAGCTAAGAAGGAATAGAAGACAGCAAGGTTCATTTAGCCTAGATTCAAGCTAAGAAGGAGAATGAAGACAGCAGGTTTCAGTTAGCCTAAATTCAAGCTAAGAGGGAGAAAGGAGACAGCCGGGTTCAGTTAGCCCAGATTCAAGCTAAGAAGGAGAAATAAAACAGCAGGGTTCATTTAGCCCAGATTCAAGCTAAGAAGGAGAAAGAAGACAGCATGGTTGGGTTAGTTCAGATTCAAGCTAAGGAGGAGAAAGAAGACAGCAGGGTTCAGTTAGCCCAGATTTAAGCTAAGAGAAAGGAAGAAGACAGCAGGGTTCAGTTAGCCTAGACTTAAACTAAGGATAAAAGAATAAACAGCCGGGTTCAGTTAGCCCAGATTCAAGCTAAGAAGGAGAAAGAAGACAGCCGGGTTCAGTTAACCCAGATTCAAGCTAAGATGGAGAAAGAAGACAGCAGGGTTCAGTTAGCCCAGATTCAAGCTAAGGAGAAGAAAGAAAACAGCAGGGTTCAGTTAGCCCAGATTCAAGCTAAGAAGGAGAAGAAGAGAGCAGGGTTCATTTAGCCTAGATTCAAGCTAAGAAGGAGAAAGAAGACAGCAGGTTTCAGTTAGCCTAAATTCAAGCTAAGAGGGAGAAAGGAGACAGCCGGGTTCAGTTAGCGTAGATTCAAGCTAAGAAGGACAAATAAGACAGCTGGGTTCATTTAGCCCAGATTCAAGATAAGAAGGAGAAAGAAGACAGCATGTTTGGGTTAGTTCAGATTCAAGCTAAGGAGGAGAAAGAAGACAGCAGGGTTCAGTTAGCCCAGATTTAAGCTTAGAGAAAGAAAGAAGACAGCAGGGTTCAGTTAGCCTAGATTCAAACTAAAAATAAAAGAATAAACAGCCGGGTTCAGTTAGCCCAGATTCAAGCTAAGAAGGAGAAAGAAGACAGCCGGGTTCAGTTAACCCAGATTCAAGCTAAGAAGGAGAAAGAAGACAGCAGGGTTGAGTTAGCTCAGATTTAAGCTAAGAAGGAGAAATAAGACAGCAGGGTTCAGTTAGCCCAGATTCAAGCTAAGAAGGAGAAGAAGACAGCAGGGTTCATTTAGCCCAGATTCAAGCTGAGAAGGTGAAAGAAGACAGCAGGGTTCAGTTAGCCCAGATTCAAGCTAAGAGGAAGAAAGAAGACAGCAGGGTTTAATTAGCCTAGATTGAAGCTAAGAAGGAGAAAGAAGACAGCTGGGTTCAATGAGCCTAGATTAAAGCTAAGGATGAAAAAAAGGACAGCCGGGTTCATTTAGCCCAGATTCAAGCTGAGAAGGAGAAAGAAGACAGCCGGGTTCAGTTAGCCCAGATTCAAGCTAAGAGGGAGAAATAAGACAGCCGGGTTCAGTTAGCCCAGATTCAAGCTAAGAAGGGGAAATAAGACAGCCGGGTTCAGTTAGCCCAGATTCAAGCTAAGAAGGAGAAAGAAGACAGCTGGGTTCATTTAGCCCAGATTCAAGATAAGAAGGAGAAAAAAGACAGCATGGTTGGGTTAGTTCAGATTCAAGCTAAGGAGGAGAAAGAAGAGAGCATGGTTCAGTTAGCCCAGATTCAAGCTAAGAAGGAATAGAAGACAGCAAGGTTCATTTAGCCTAGATTCAAGCTAAGAAGGAGAATGAAGACAGCAGGTTTCAGTTAGCCTAAATTCAAGCTAAGAGGGAGAAAGGAGACAGCCGGGTTCAGTTAGCCCAGATTCAAGCTAAGAAGGAGAAATAAAACAGCAGGGTTCATTTAGCCCAGATTCAAGCTAAGAAGGAGAAAGAAGACAGCATGGTTGGGTTAGTTCAGATTCAAGCTAAGGAGGAGAAAGAAGACAGCAGGGTTCAGTTAGCCCAGATTTAAGCTAAGAGAAAGGAAGAAGACAGCAGGGTTCAGTTAGCCTAGACTTAAACTAAGGATAAAAGAATAAACAGCCGGGTTCAGTTAGCCCAGATTCAAGCTAAGAAGGAGAAAGAAGACAGCCGGGTTCAGTTAACCCAGATTCAAGCTAAGATGGAGAAAGAAGACAGCAGGGTTCAGTTAGCCCAGATTCAAGCTAAGGAGAAGAAAGAAAACAGCAGGGTTCAGTTAGCCCAGATTCAAGCTAAGAAGGAGAAGAAGAGAGCAGGGTTCATTTAGCCTAGATTCAAGCTAAGAAGGAGAAAGAAGACAGCAGGTTTCAGTTAGCCTAAATTCAAGCTAAGAGGGAGAAAGGAGACAGCCGGGTTCAGTTAGCGTAGATTCAAGCTAAGAAGGACAAATAAGACAGCTGGGTTCATTTAGCCCAGATTCAAGATAAGAAGGAGAAAGAAGACAGCATGTTTGGGTTAGTTCAGATTCAAGCTAAGGAGGAGAAAGAAGACAGCAGGGTTCAGTTAGCCCAGATTTAAGCTTAGAGAAAGAAAGAAGACAGCAGGGTTCAGTTAGCCTAGATTCAAACTAAAAATAAAAGAATAAACAGCCGGGTTCAGTTAGCCCAGATTCAAGCTAAGAAGGAGAAAGAAGACAGCCGGGTTCAGTTAACCCAGATTCAAGCTAAGAAGGAGAAAGAAGACAGCAGGGTTGAGTTAGCTCAGATTTAAGCTAAGAAGGAGAAATAAGACAGCAGGGTTCAGTTAGCCCAGATTCAAGCTAAGAAGGAGAAGAAGACAGCAGGGTTCATTTAGCCCAGATTCAAGCTAAGAAGGAGAAAGAAGACAGCAGGGTTCAGTTAGCCTAAATTCAAGCTAAGAGGGAGAAAGGAGACAGCCGGGTTCAGTTAGCCCGGATTCAAGCTAAGAAGGAGAAATAAGACAGCTGGGTTCATTTAGCCCAGATTTAAGCTAAGAAGGAGAAAGAAGACAGCCGGGTTTATTTAGCCCAGATTCAAGCTAAGGAGAAGAAAGAAGACAGCAGGGTTAAGTTAGCCCAGATTTAAGCTAAGAGAAAGAAAGAAGACAGCAGGGTTCAGTTAGCCTAGATTCAAACTAAGAATAAAAGAATAAACAGCCGGGTTCAGTTAGCCCAGATTTAAGCTAAGAAGGAGAAAGAAGACAGCCGGGTTTACTTAACCCAGATTCAAGCTAAGAAGGAGAAAGAAGAAAGCAGGGTTCAGTTAGCCTAGATTCAAGCTAAAAAGGAGAAAGAAGACAGCAGGGTTTAGTTAGCCCAGATTCAAGCTAAGAAGGAGAAAGATGACAGCAGGGTTCAATTAGCCTAGATTCAAGCTAAGAAGGAGAAATAAGACAGCCAGTTTCAGTTAGCCCAGATTCAAGCTAAGAAGGAGAAATAAGACAGCCGGGTTCATCAGGCCAGATCCAAGCTAAGAAGGAGAAAGAAGTCAGCAGGGTTCAGTTAGCCCAGATTCAAGCTAAGAAGAAGAAAGAAGACAGCAGGGTTTAATTAGCCTAGTTTCGAGCTAAGAAAAAGAAATAAGACAGCCGGGTTCAGTTAGCCCAGATTCAAGCTAAGAAAAAGAAAGAAGACAGCAGGATTCAATTAGCCTAGATTCAAGCTAAGGAGGAGAAAGAAAACATCTGGGTTCAGTTAGCCGAGATTCAAGTAAGAAGGAGAAATAAGAGAGCCAGGTTCATTTAGCCCAGATTCAAGCTAAGAAGGAGAAAGAAGACAGCACGGTTCAGTTTGCCCAGATTCAAGCTAAGAAGGAGAAATAAGACAGCATGGCTCAGTTAGCCCAGATTCAAGCTAAGAAGAAGAAAGAAGACAGCCGGTTTCAGTTAGCCCAGATTCAAGCTAAGAAGGAGAAAGAAGACAGCAGGGTTCAGTTAGCCCAGATTCAAGTTAAGAGGAAGAAAAAAGACAGCAGGGTTCAATAAGCCTGGATTCAAGCTAAGAACGTGAAAGAAGACAGCAGGGTTCAATTAACCTAGATTTAAGCTAAGGATGAAAAATAAGACAGCTGGGTTCATTTAGCCTAGATTCAAGCTAAGAAGGAGAAAGAAGACAGCAGAGTTCAGTTAGCCCAGATTCAAGCTAAGGAGGAGAAATAAGACAGCCGGGTTCATTTACCCCAGATTCAAGCTAAGAAGGAGAAATAGGACAGCCGGGTTCAGTTAGCCCAGATTCAATCTAAGAAGGAGAAAGAAGACAGCCGGGTTCAGTTAGCCCAGATTTAAGTTAAGAGGGAGAAAGAAGACAGCCAGGTTCGGTTAGCCCACATTCAAGCTAAGAAGGAGAAATAAGACAGCCGGGTTCATTTAGCCCAGATTTAAGCTAAGAAGGAGAAAGAAGACAGCAGGGTTGGGTTAGCCCAGATTCAAGCTAAGGAGGAGAAATAAGACAGCAGGGTTCAGTTAGCCCAGATTCAAGCTAAGAAGGAGAATAAAACAGCAGGGTTCATTTAGCCCAAATTTAAGCTAAGAAGGTGGTAGAAGACAACAGGGTTCAGTTAGCCCAGATTCAAGCTAAAAGGGAGAAAGAAGACAGCCGGGTTCAGTTAGCCCAGATTAAGCTAAGAAGGAGAAATAAGAGAGCTGGGTTCATTCAGCGCAGATTCAAGCTAAGAAGGAGAAAGAAGACAGCAGGGTTGGGTTAGCTCAGATTCAAGCTATGGAGGAGAAAGGAGACAGCAGGGTTCTTTTAGCCCAGATTTAAGCTAAGAGAAAGAAAGAAGACAGCAGGGTTCAGTTAGCTTAGATTCAAACTAAGAATAAAAGAATAAGACAGCCGGGTTCAGTTAACCCAGATTCAAGCTAAGAAGAAGAAAGAAGACAGCACGGTTCAGTTAACCCAGATTTCAAGCTAAGGAGAAGAAAGAAGACAGCAGGGTTCAGTTAGCCTAGATTCAAGCTAAGAAGGAGAAAGAAGACAGCAGGGTTCAGTTAGCTCAGATTCAAGCTAAGAAGGAGAAAGAAGACAGCAGGGTTCAATTAGACTAGATTTCAGCTAAGAAGGAGAAAGAAGACAGCAGGGTACAATTAGCCTAGATTCAAGCTAAGAAGGATAAAGAAGACAGCAGGGTTCAGTTAACCCAGATTCAAGCTAAGATGGAGAAAGAAGACAGCAGGGTTTAGTTAGCCCAAATTCAAGCTAAGGAGAAGACAGAAAACAGGAGGGTTCAGTTAGCCCAGATTCAAGCTAAGAAGGAGAAGAAGACAGCAGGGTTCATTTAGCCTAGATTCAAGCTAAGAAGGAGAAAGAAGACAGCAGGTTTCAGTTAGCCTAAATTCAAGCTAAGAGGGAGAAAGGAGACAGCCGGGTTCAGTTAGCGTAGATTCAAGCTAAGAATGACAAATAAGACAGCTGGGTTCATTTAGCCCAGATTCAAGATAAGAAGGAGAAAGAAGACAGCAGGGTTGAGTTAGCTCAGATTTAAGCTAAAAAGGAGAAATAAGACAGCACGGTTCAGTTAGGCCAGATTCAAGCTAAGAAGGAGAAGAAGACAGCAGGGTTCATTTAGCCCAGATTCAAGCTAAGAAGGAGAAAGAAGACAGCAGGGTTCAGATAGCCCAGATTTAAGCTAAGAAGGAGGAAGAAGACAGCCGGGTTCATTTAGCCCAGATTCAAGCTAAGAGGGAGAAAGAATACAGCCGAGGTCAGTTAGCCCAGATTCAAGCTAAGAAGGAGAAATACGACAGCCGGGTTCATTTAGACTAGATTTAAGCTAAGAAGGACAAAGAAGGCAGCAGGTTTGGGTTAGCACAGATTTAAGCTAAGAAGAAGAAAGAAGACAGCAGGGTTCAGTTAGCATAGATTCAAGCTAAGAAGGAGAAAGAAGACAGCAGGGTTCAATTAGCCTAGATTCAAGCTAAGAAGGAGAAATAAGACAGCAGGGTTCAATTAGCCTAGATTCAAGCTAAGGAGGAGAAATAAGACAGCCGGGTTCATTTAGCCCAGATTCAAGCTAATAAGGAGAAATAAGACAGCAGGCTTCAGTTAGTCCAGATTCAAGCTAAGAATAAGAAAGAAGACAGCCGGTTTCAGTTAGCATAGATTCAAGCTAAGAAGGAGAAAGAAGACAGCAGGGTTCCGTTAGCCCAGATTCAAGCTAAGAAGGACAAAGAAGACAGCAGGGTTCAATTAGCCTAGATTCAAGCTAAGAAGGAGAAATAAGACAGCAGAGTTCAATTAGCCTAGATTCAAGCTAAGGAGGAGAAATAAGACAGCCGGGTTCATTTAGCCCAGATTCAAGCTAATAAGGAGAAATAAGACAGCAGGCTTCAGTTAGTCCAGATTCAAGCTAAGAATAAGAAAGAAGACAGCCGGTTTCAGTTAGCCCAGATTCAAGCTAAGAAGGAGAAAGAAGACAGCAGGGTTTAGTTAGCCCAGATTCAAGCTAAGAGGAAGAAAGAAGACAGCAGGGTTGATTTAGCCCAGATTCAAGCTAAGAAGGAGAAAGAAGACAGCAGGGTTTAGTTAGCCCAGATTCAAGCTAAGAAGGAGAAAGAAGACAGCAGGGTTCCGTTAGCCCAGATTCAAGCTAAGAAGGAGAAAGAAAACAGCAGGGTTCAATTAGCCTAAATTCAAGCTAAGAAGGAGAAATAAGACAGCAGGGTTAAATTAGCCTAGATTCAAGCTAAGGAGGAGAAATAAGACAGCCGGGTTCATTTAGCCCAGATTCAAGCTAAAAAGGAGATAGAAGACAGCACGGTTCAGTTAGCCCAGATTCAAGCTGAAAAGAAGAAAGAAGACAGCAGGGTTCAATTAGCCTAGACTCAAGCTAAGAAGGAGAAAGAAGACAGCAGGGTTCAATTAGCCTAGATTCAAGCTTATGATGAGAAATAAGACAGCCGGGTTCATTTAGCCCAGATTCAAGCTAAGAAAAAGAAAGAAGACAGCAGGGTTCAGTTAGCCCAGATTCAAGCTAAGGAGGAGAAATAAGACAGCCGGTTTCATTTAGCCCAGATTCAAGCTAAGAAGGAGAAATAAGACACTCTCTGAAACCAGAACCCCATCAAGTATGTGCAGTCCAGACCAGAGCGGGTAAAATGAAGTGCATTTACCCCCTATCTCCGCCTGCTCTCCAGCCTTCTACGTGACGCCTGATGAATTTCGTCGCCTTTAGTCTTCTTGTGAAACGCTCTCTGCCGCTAGAGCTAAAGCCGCTTCGGGAGAAATTTACTAAGTCAGAAATGGATCTAGCTACTAATTGCTCATGGTTGACGGCCTTATTTTCTGCAAATGTTTGACATCTGATCTTCCCGATAAGGTAGGCAAGTCAACCCTGGTTGCTCCCGGTGATTGTCGCCCTATTATCCTCTCTGTTGCTCATGAAAGCCCCTTGGTTAGCTAATTTTCACATAGGAAAACTGAACTAAAGGTCGCCGAGCAGTTTTATTGGCCTGGCATGGGAACCAACATCAAAGCCTTCTGACGTTCCTGCGACAAGTTTCAACGCTTTTCTACGAAAGAACGAGTACGACCAGTCCCACTACAGCCCATGCCTATCATCACTGAACCATTTGCTTGCAATGACATCGACGTAGTTAGACCACTTCCTCCAGCATCTTCCGACGGACATTGGTACATCCACACCCTCATTGATTTTGCTACGAGTTATCCAGAGGCTGTACTCCTAAGGACATAGACTCCATATCCATCGTTGAAGCATTGCTGACATTTTTCCCCAGAGTTGGGATTCCGCCAGAAATACTGTCGGACCGTGGAACCCAATTTACGTCCGACTTGATGAATCAACTTCATAAGCTGCTAGGTGTGAAACCGATCTTTATCACTACTTTCTACCCTAGTGTGAATGGTAGGATCGAGAGGCTACATGCACCTTTGAATGCTATCCTCTTTAAGTTATGTTTCTAGAAGCCTCGTGAGTGGCATAGGTATCTCATTCAAACCTTGTTTGACCTCAGAGAACTTCCGAGCGACAGGACTTAATTTTCAGCGTTTGAACTTCTGTATGGTCGTTCAATTAGATGCCCACTCTCCATTATGAGAGATCTGTGGGAACATTGTACCCTCCAGGAAGACGAAAGGACCAGCTTTCAGTACATAATGGAACTTCAGGAGAAGCTGGATTAGTGTTCATAGATTGCTGCCTAACATGCTGACATTAGCAGTTCCCGGTACAAGACTTACTTTGATCTTAAGTCACAAGACCGTCAATGCAAGCCGGGTGATGACGTGCTGGTACTTCACACCTAGTCATACTAGTTAACTACTCGTTGCCTGGAATGGAGCCCATTTGGTACTGGAGAGGCGTGGTGAGGCTGACTATCTTATTGAAGTTCCTCGGGGACCCAGGCTTTATCATGCTAATCTGTTAAAAAGTTTCACCAAATGGCCCATGTGCAGCAGTTGGAAGTGATGGAAAAACTTCTACCATGGAAGAACTTACCGCTCCTGGAGAAGAGAAAACGACTGTTGATGAGAAAGGAGAGACACTGATTGTCTGCAGCTGCCCTTGAGACGAGATGGCATGCTAAACCCTCCTTCAATTGACAGCCCTGAGGTTTGAACACTCAACATTGACCAACACTCCCAGCTTCAGGAACTTATAAATAGGTGCCAGGATGTTCTCTCCAATAAACTCGGATGTACCCTCACCCTTGTCCATGACATTACACTACTACCGACAGGATACAGGCCAAGAGATATCCAGTGGCTATTCATTTTAATTCTGTCTTCGAGGAGGTTGAGACCCTCTTCATGCAAGGGATTATCAGACGATTCTCCTCCTATCATTGTTCAGCCGTCGTCATGGTAAGGAAGACTGATGGTTCCTACGGAATGACGATTGACTATCGCTAACTTAATTCTGTCACAGTGTTCCATGCCGAGCCTACTTACAGCATGGAGAAAGATCTTTACAAGTTCTCGGGCGCAAAGTTTTTCAGTGAATTTGAACTCTGCAAGGCTTACTGCCAGGTACCTCTTTCCGATAAGGCAAAGGGCTTGACTGCTTTTCCTATTCATCTTGGTTTGACTGAATTCTGCCGTATGCCTTTTGGATTTATACTGCTTGCGCCACCTACATCCGATTAGTAAGAATTATGTTAGCTGGCCGACCTAACGTATACTGCTACTTTGACAACATCTTCGTATTCTGTGCGTGCGGGGATGAACATCTTGAAGCTCTCATCCGCGTCTTTGAACGACTAGAGGATCACCACCTGACCATCAAGCCATCCAAGTGTCAATTTTGGGTTTGCTCCATTCAGTATTTCGGCTTTGTTCTGGACGCAACATCCTTACGACCCCAGCATAGCAGGATTGAGGCTATAAAATGCATACCTCCACCCAAGAGTTATAAACTGCTAGGATAATTCCTCGGTCTAGTCTCCTTTTACGAAATATTTATCCCGCGAGCCTCCAACTACACGGGCCCCTTATCCGACCTGCTAAGGAAGTCTAGCCCGGAACCTCTACCTTGGAACGAAGATCTCTTGGAGCTCTTCTGCCATCTGAAAGCCGCCATATGCTCAGAGACTGTCTTAGAGTTGCCGGATCCGGATTTGATCTTCGTCTTGAGGACTGATGATTCTCTTCATAGACTGAGAGCTGTTCTCCTACAGTATCGAGAGGAATGTCCACATCCTGTCGCCTATGCCAGTAAAAAACTCCTTGACCGAGATAAGGGGTACTTCACCATCGATAAAGAGTATCTTGTAGTTGTTTTTTACATCACTAGGTTTGATTTCAATCTTCGTGGTAAAGAATTTGTTTTGGAAGTTGACCACAAGCCTCCTTTGTATTTAACCACTTTCAAGGGGAAAAATGACTGACTACTTCGTTGGGCATTAGCCTTTCAGGCCTATAAGTTTAGAGTTGTCCACATTGCTGCAAAGAACAACATAGGTGCCGACCTCTTGAGTAGGTCTGTTAACTAATTATTATTTTTGTTAGTTTTCCGGGTTATTCTTCTATTTTTATCTTTGTATTATGTTGTATTAATATTTTAATCTACTGACAGTGAATTCTTGTTTCGGGGGGAGGGTAATGATAACCTTCCCCGTGTTTTACGACCCATTTGTAACTTAAATCCTAACTCCTGGGAAGCGCGGTTTGTTAACTTACTACCTAGTTTATGCCATAGCGACTGGAGCGCTGTTCGACGAATTGAAAGCCGGTTGAATTTCGTCACGTAGGCGCTCATGGTGACGAGTATAAATAGGGACGCCCTGACTCTAAGAAGTAGAGCCGAACAGGAGTTCATATTGCGAGGACCTGCTGATATATAAAGACCCTTGCAAGCATCTGCCGTTATTTCCTCTGCCACGGCACCGATTGCAAGCTCCCGATTTACTCGTCCTTCTCGCTCTCACCAGGAAGTCGGAATACCCTTGGGATCGTAAGACTCTCCCCGTTTCCAGGACAACCTCTATCCTTCTATTACTTCTCCACTTCCTTAAAAGGTATTTGGATATTTATTTTCATCTTACGACACATTCCTTTGTTCACGTTTTCGTGAGCTACAGCAATTTATAAAGTGCGTAAGACAGGGCGTATATTCCGTTCCTGTACCCATTGTCCGGATTAGCAGTGCCTTTTTTGTTACGACGTGTTATCGTTGATGGCTTAATCCTGTGACATATTTAGAGCACCCGTTTGTGCACTGTATTTATTTGATACGGTTACATTGTATTTAATATGATCCTTTTCTGCATTGTATTTATTTAATACATTTGAATCATTCATTGTATTATTATACCCTCGCAGATATCTTATCACCTTCTTCTATACCTATTTGTTTCTTGTTTTGGGGCCAAAAGATTTTAGTTCCTCGTTTAGCCTTTACAGTCTTGTCTATCAAAAATTATCAGCTCCTAAGGACCGAGGTAATCAGGCTTTTCGAGAGAACAAAACCAGACCTCTTCATGAAGCTCATTGCCTCTACCACACTCGCGGGTCGACCTTAAACCAACCTAGGAGGAATTACGGCGGACTGCTGCTCTATAAGTAGGAGTTGGGGTATTACTCGTGAGGCAAAATTTATTCAATCCTGCCAACTATTATCGCGCCCATAATCACTACCCAGAAGGACCTAATCCTGGCCCAGCTAGGAAAGCTTTCTGACAAGCCACTGCCATTTTATAGGGCACAGTGTCTTAATGTTAATAATAGAAGTGATACCATAGAACATAGTGCCATTTTCTTCCCGATCTGTGCATTCCAGATAAAAAAATAGAGGTGATAATCCTGCAAATAATGTGCAATAAATGGAAAGTACGCGATCTGTGCCTATAGGTGCGTACCCTAATGGAAACCGTTCTAATTTTGTACCGCGTAATAACGAATACAGTGCCAATCTTATAAGCACGAACCAAATACATGCCGTATGCCGTTCCCATTTGTATTTTGGCAAAAGTGAGAAATTCTGCAACCTTGGTGCAGGTGGCCAAAGAAGGTGGAACACGTTCAAATGCAACAGTCCTCCAGGCCATCTTCGCCAGCCCTATCGGAAAACTAGCAAGGCATGCCATTGCACGAGTGACCACTGGTATGCCGTCTGTATTCACCGTCGCCGCAATCCATATAAATCCTATGGTGTCTTGAGATGGGAACGCAAGTGAGTATGTACATACGTGGGGCGGTTAATAAGTTTTGCGAATCAGGGGGGCAAAACAGAGAAAGGGGGATGGCTGTTTGTGGGGGTGTTAGGACAAGTTATGACAAGTCAGGACCTGCAGCCGCACGCTCCTGCCTCGCCTATTTAAGAAGCAGTAGCTGATCGCAGATCGTCAGTCACAAATTTTTAACAATGAAGAAGGTTGAGCACCGCGCAGTAATCAACTTTTGACCAAGGAAGGCAAGAATGCAAAAGAGATCCTTGAGGGAATGATTGCAGGGTACACCGACACCGCCCCTTCCTATGCAACCATTGCTCGCTGGAATAGGGAGTTCAGCCAGGGTCGTGAGAACCTTGAAGATGACCCTGGTCCAGGACGCCCATCAGACGTGACCAACGAAGACAATGTGGCCCGTGTGGAGAGGAAAATCCTCGAAAATCGACGGGTGAAGGTCGAAGAAATCGAGCAAGAAATTGGATTATCACATGGAAGTGTTATCAACATCATCCACGACAATTTGGCCATGACCAAGGTCTCTGCCCGTTGGTTCCCTAGAAACCTTACGCCCCATGATCGACTTCAACGTCGTCAAAGTCCACAAGGCCAGAGTTGTACAAGCTGCCCTGCGCGAGTGCGGATTTGAGGAGCTCAACCATCCCTCCTACAGTCTAGATCTGGCCCCTAGCGACTACTTTTTATTCCACTAGTGGATTAGACAGCAGTCGGGAGATTTCTGGTTGTCGGGAATTCGAAGCCTCAGGGACAAGTGGCACAAGTGCATTGAAGTCGAGGGTAGTTATAGTGAAAAATAATAAAGCACTTTTCCTCATATCTCGTTTCTTTATATCCGAATCGCAAAACTTATTGACCCCCCCTCATACAAATAATCTAAAGAATGTATAGCAGTTTTCATAAATAAAAATAACTCTTTTTGTTAATAATATATAACATCTTTGTAAAATAATATAGTATTAGGTTGAGGAATAAGTTCTTGCGTTTTCTTGATGTTGTGTTGATTTAAGTTTTGTTTACGTGATTTGTGCACATATTAAGAAACAAAAATAAATAATGAGCGCAAAATTTTCAAATGTTAGGCTACGTCTTTTAACAGCGTAGACTATTAGTCTTTTGCTTAGGCTACGTCTTGAATTTGAGTTATAAGTGAGTGCGGTTTATTTGAAAGTTGTGTTAATTTAATTTTTATTCTGTACCCTCAAAATGGAATGTCAAGTTGAAACAAAGGCGCATTTTCGACACTTGTTGTTATTCATTTCCAATCGAGACGGGAACGATGCAAACGTAGCCAAAGCTCGTCGCGATATTGGTGCTGTGTACGGAGAAAATGCTTTATCAGAAAGGACAGCTCAATGGTGGTTTTCACCTTTCAAAAACGGTCATTTCAATCTTAATGACGAAGAACGTTCTGGTCGCCCCATAAAGTTGGATGAAGATCGATTGAACGACCTTCTTTATGAAAATCCTCGTCAATCGACTAGAGAATTGGCTGTACAATTGGCGTGTGATCAGAAAACTGTAGTGAATCACCTTCATTCGATGGGGAAAGTTAAAAAACTCAGGACATGGGTTCCGCACGCTTTGAGTGAAAGCAACAAACTTTAACGTTCCACGATTGCCACAGGTTTGCTTGCTCGTCACACGGTTACTCGTGGATATAAGGAGATATTTCTTCACCGCATCATCACTAGCGACAAAAACTGGCGTGTTTATGTCAACATAAACCATCGAAAACAATGGCTTAGCCCTAATAAAAAAACACTTCCGCGATTAAAGCAAGGACTTCATCGACAAAAGATGATGCTGTGTGTGTGGCAGGATTGTGAAGGCATCATTCTTTATGAACTCCTTGCGAACAACGAGATTTCCAATGCAGAACTCTACGTTCAACAAATGTATTGACTTGCCGAAGCTATTCGTGAAAAGCGACCTCATCGACGTTATAGAGTCCTTCTGCAACACGACAATGCTCGTCCTAATATTGCCAATATGACAAAAGACGCCATCCAAACGCTTAATTGGGAAATCCTGCCGCATCCTCCATATTCGCCAGACTTGGCTCCATCGGATTTATATCTGTTCCCATCGCTCTCCAACAATTTGAGAGGCGTTTCGTTCAATACTGATGTAGAATTAAGAACCTGGTTAGACGAATTCTGCCAGTCAAAATCCAGAATTTTTTATTGCAGAGGCATCGAAAAACTAGTTGAACGTTGGGAAGAAGTCGAAAATAACAACGGCGAATAATTATTGATTAATTTGCATATTGTTATCAATTAAAAATGAAGTTTTTCTAAAATTGTTAATGGTGATGAATAAATTTGATAAAACTGAAAGAACTCATTCCTCAACCTAATATAACTTTCGTTCATGTAAATAATAAGTTACAAGTGAATTGCAAGGTGGAATAGATAAATTCAACATTGAAGCCTCACAAATGAGTATTATGTGAATCCTATAAAGACTTGTAACAGGAATGCAAATAATTTTGCACAGAGCACTTCATCTGTGAACCAATTGTATATACCATTCATTGTAATCATTACATATAGCATTATCAGAGTGACTAGTTAATAGGTAGAGAGAACTTGATATATTAAAATAAATGTATATGGATGTAAAATCAATGTGAATGTGTAGCATTATAGATCAAACAAATTGTGTACCCAAAGTTGATGTATATTAGTCCTTCATTTATGTTTCTCCGTGGCTCGAGGAGGAGTTTTGTAGTGACGTAAGAATTGAAAGGTGAAGTAGGATCAACGACAATCTAACAAATGAGCACCCTGTTAGACCTAGGAAATCTTAAAATGGGGCGCACATATTAAGTACTGAAATAATATGCCATGTAGTAGCAATGAGCCAATGTAGAATAAAATGAAATACTTATATACAAATTGTTAAATCACTATTGTACATGTGAAGCGACGCCAGAATGGTGCCGTGAAGTAGTCTCAACGAGGAACCTTACAAATGAGCACCCTGTTGGACCTATGAAATCTTGAAAATGGGCACACGTATTAATTACTGAAATAATATTTCCCTGTAGTAGTAATGAACCAATGTAGATTAGAGTGAAATACTTATATCACAATTGTACATGTATTAAGAAAAATATGAGAGTAATAAAGGCAAGTGAATAGTTGAAGATTCCCTCGCGAACACATAAACATATAAATTCGAGTAAATAGCTGCGAGACGAAAGGTCTCGATGCAAGATAACGAAGGCAGCTGGGCAAACTTAGGGTGGTATCTGATCTGACCAGTTGAAGTTGGCGTGGATCTGTGAAACGGCAAAGTTAACTGTATTATCCCCTTGCTATGGTTGCCAGCTGGGTTGGGCCAACATGTCTCTACATTAAAGCGCACACAGCCTTTAACCTTGCCAAGCAGTCTTAACAACAGAACACTTGAACATTTTTCTCACTCCGTAAGCTCCGCCCCTCGTCCAGGTTAGGAGAAATGAAATCACCCCCCCTTAATAAGATGGGGTATAAATAAACGGGTTTAAACATTCTCAAGACAGAGAAAGAAAAGAATATTTCATTCGTCATTACTCTTCATTTGATTCGGTTATAATTAACGTCACGAGTCCATTTTCTCTTCCTTAAATACGGCCGTTCTAGCCCCAACTATCTAACGTTAACGGAAAATTTACAACAAATCAGCGTAAGACTCGATTATCTCGGTTGCCTCAATTAAGGTAGACTTGAGCCAAGAATAAAGCCTACAAATAAGGATTTTGCTTTTGAGTCCTTCATTTTACCCAGTGATAACCGAATTACCTTTTGAACTCAGCCTATAAACGGATTCCCCATAAGAACTTTGAGAGTTTGGAGGAGCAAACTCGATAGGGAGACCTCAAACGCCCTCATCCGACACCGCTTCACGAGTAACCCTGTTTCACGAATAAGCCCCCCTTAATAAACTGGTGACTCTACCAACCCCCTGAGGCAAGTATAAAGGAATGATGCGTCTTTAGATATTCGGTGAAGATATCCGGAAATAATATTTAGGCAAGCGCCACATGAATGCCATGACTGAAATTATCTCCGCAGCAAAGGCATGTTCTCTGATGGAATAAGAGGTTGGAAGACATTATTTAGATAAGAAGGTAAGTGATAGAGCTGAATGAGGGTGAATAAAGATTTTGGCTTTTCCTTGGCTTGAATTTAGACTTACTTTGAAACTCATACTATGATCCTCTATCGAAAAAGCCAGGGTAGCGACTTCAACTATAAAACTTATGGCAACTGTTTTTTGGGACTGTGAAGGAATTTTGATAATTGACTTCAAAGAAAGGAATACAGTGGTATATGGTGATTATTATTCTTTTTATTGCATAAATTAAGGGACGCCATCAAGGAACAACGTCGCGGGAAGCTCAGTAGATGGGTCAGACGCCTCCATGACAATGCTCCAGTGCACACAGCGGCAATTGCAAGGAGGGCCATTCTTGATTGCCGTTTGACAGAATTGAACCACCCTCTCTACAGCCCAGACCTGCCCCACAGTGATTATTATTTGTTCTCCAAACTCAAATCCGACTTCAGGGGAAACAAATTTCGAGTGATGATGAAGTCAAGTCAGCTGTTTTTGAGAATTTTCATTGCCAAGTCAAAAACTATTTTTACCAGGGGATTGAAACTCTTATTTCAAGATCTAATAAGTGCATTGACCTTTTCGGGGACTATTTTAAAAAGTAATAAAATTAGTTTGGACATTTTATTTACTTAACCTATTTGGTCCGACAACTTTTGGACATTCCTGGTATATAATAATTTTATGACATGCACTAATTGCTCTATTCCAACCTCCTTCTTATTTTGTCGTCTATGGTTGCATAAGTTTTATCGTTTTATATCAAACCCAAGTTACTCAATTTACCTTACGAGGTTGATTGCAAATTCATCTATTTATGACACCTTGATGGCTTCGAATAATTTAAAACCAGCCTTTAGCTACATCGATAGGTAGCGCCATCTGTCCCTCACATCGTGGACGGGATCCACCGATCTAATAATGTAATGTGCAATTAAACCTCTTCCTCCCTAAAGTACTAAATCACTGATGAACTCGAAAGCACTATGACTGGGTCGTCTCTGGAGGTGAAGTTGTAAGGGTCGTAGTGTTTGTTTTTAATACCAACCGGAAATATTTGAATCCTTCGTAAGGGCAGTATGGAAGGGGGGGCGTCCTTTCTGCGTTAGCAATAAGTTGCATAATTTACACAGAATTAGGAGCGAGAAAAGTAACTGAGATCCACTCAAGGCTAGTTCAAGATAAAAGGGTAAAAGTCAGAAGATGATGGAACGATAAAAGTGATTGAGGATATGCAAAAATAATTATTTTACCATGTCTTGTTCCTATGAGTTATAATTTAAAGCCAAATTTATCAATTCTATTCTTAAACACAGTAGCTCTAGTGCTTTAATTCCTAGGAATTCCTATGAGAAAACTTTCATGAGAAAAAAATTTCTTGTTATTGCAGTGTTAAATCATTTGTTTATTGGGTAAAACCTTTAGTTCTTGTCGGCACCCAGTTGTCTAGTACAAATATTGTAGTATATCTAATTAAATAATTAGATAAGTTGAGTGCTTAGATAAAATAAATTAAGAAACTTCCGTGTCTTCATACAATATGTTTCTATAGTAATCTCAGGAATTAATTTCGCGGCTCGTCGCCGAACGCGTTCCAATATAGCAATGACCTTTCATATATGTAGATTTTTTCTATACCCGCGCATATCTCCCGTGTACGTGTTGGCGCATGGTCAGAGACACTTCCACTCCACTATTCGCACACATTATCCACTGCTTAACCAAAGTGACCCACCTACTACATTTTCCAATCGATCATCAGAGTCTGGCTATCCTGTTTCCCCCGAAAACTTCATGACCTGCGTTTGTGTGTCACCCTCCACAGCTCGTCCTCCCCAAACCATTCGTCTCCATTCATTCCTATCCCTACCACGCCTTTCTGCCTCCTGGATTCTCAGGTATCATCCAGCAAGGACATCTCTCGCACACTCCATCCACCCCCTGCTCGGACGCCCACGCTGTCTCCTTCCTATCACTCTAGATCTATACACTTTCTTTACCCGCCTCTCATCCTCCATTCTCTCTAGGAGACAATACCATCCCATCATACCTCTATTAGCTCTTAATAAATTACTCACTTTACTTCCACATCTCTCTCGTACTCTTTCGTTTCGTTTCTCTGTCAATCAATCTCACACCACAAATACTTCTCAGACATTTCATTTCCATAACTTCAACCTTCCTGCATTCGTTCGCACTCAACGCCAATGTTTCACACCCATAAAGAGCAGTGTAAACCACCACACCCTCATATAATTCCATTTGCATCTGTCTGCTCATTCGCTTTCATTTTCGTGAGACTCCTTATCGCACCATATGCTTCAACTCTCTTTTCTATTCACTACAACATTTCACTTTCACCCCTTCCATCAGCTGCCAGATCCACACCAGGATACTTAGAACATTGCAATTCTCCCAGCCTCCTCAAAGTTAGACTCACTTGTAGCCCACTCATTTCTTTCCTATTGCACCATATTACTTTGTTTTTGCTTTCATTCAGATTGAACTTTCTTCTGTCGCACACAATCCCAGATACAGACTCCAAATGAAGTTGCACAATGGCCAAATATAGGAAAAGATGAATATCTTTTGATTTAGGTAAAATGTCAAGCTAGGGAGCTTAGAAGTCCATTTGACGTTTTTGAAATAACAGAACATTGTTTGGAAAATTTGAGGTCAACGAAATTAACATAACTAAATCTTTTTCCATGTTGACTGGGTTTAGAATTCGACCAACCATATTATAATCACTTCGTAGATTATTATGACCTATGGATATGCATTACCTCACACTTTTGCACCTTAAATTGCATCAGACATCTTTCTTACTATTCGACTAACTCCTTTTGCCAGTTTTCGTAGTCATTATAGTATTTTTGCCCTGGTACCGAATTTCATATCATCAGCAAATTTTTAAAGTTTACATAATGAATCTGTCAAGTTTGTTTTTTCACTAACTCTATAATTTAAGAAGGGGATTTTTTTTGCGTATTTGAATAATAATTTAAACTTAGTTTGGTTATGACTTATGTTTTTTTATCAAAGTTCAGAAATGAATAATATATTCACTAACTCTAAAATTTAAGAAGGGGATTTTTTGGAGTATTTGAATAATAATTTCATCTTAGTTTGGTTATAACTTATGTTGTTTTTATCAAAGTTCAGAAATGAATATATTCACTAACTCTATAATTTAAGAAGGGGATTTTTTTGAGTATTTGAATGATAATTTCATCTTAGTTTGGTTATGACTTATGTTTTTTTATCAAAGTTTAGAAATGAATATATTCACTAACTCTATAATTTAAGAAGGGGATTTTTTGGAGTATTTGAATAATAATTTCATCTTAGTTTGGTTATGACTTATGTTTTTTTATCAAAGTTCAGAAATGAATATATTCACTAACTCTATAATTTAAGAAGGGGATTTTTTTGAGTATTTGAATAATAATTTCATCTTAGTTTGGTTATGACTTATGTGTTTTATCAAAGTCCAGAAATTAATATATTCACTAACTCTATAATTTAAGAAGGGGATTTTTTTGAGTATTTGAATAATAATTTCATCTTAGTTTGGTTATGACTAAGGGTTTTTTTATCAAAGTTCAGAAATAAATATAAGTATCTAATTTTGGTGAAGTTCAGAAATTTATTTTTATATATCTTCTTCTATAACTCTATACTTTAGCAACGTGATATTTTGAAAGGGGGAAATTTAGTTTAGATTTTCTTTTTAAAATGATTATAATTGGGGAAGTTCAGAAAGTTTATAAAACTTTAACCATGGCTGCTTTTTTTTAAATTATAAATTTTAATCTTAGTAGCGAAACCATTGCCTGGTGTACATATATTTAAAAAAGTAAGGTTCCAAGGAACCTATCGTCCATGAAGAAGTTCACTAGTAAATGGTGTTCACGAGAAACTATTTCCTCTTCCAGCAACCATCTTCTTATGGTGTTCCAGTCTTTCATCAATCCCTTAAGTGCCTCACCCGCTATTAGATGGGAATTTAGCTTTATTGAGTATTTTACGAGAAACGATGTCAAATGCTCTTTGAAATCTTGATAGTCTACATCTACATCATTATTTTGCTCAAACGTTACGATCAAAATCAAGCAAAGTACTTATGTATGAGCGCATGCGTCGAAAGCTGGTTTTTGAAAGCTATCAGAAAATGAGAGCAATGATGTTATCGGCTATGTGCATGATGCTAGGTGTGTAGCTACTTAACACAGCAGATGTTAGTAGCATCGTATCTTTCCAATAAACGGTCGGTTTAGGACGCCTCTGAAAGTTTTCTGCCCGCACTTGATGGGCTTGAAGACCACCTCGATTTTCAAAATCCAAAACTATATTCATTAGTTTAACAAGTTCTGCACACCCCCATTTGTTGGCAGTCATTGAAATTTAGTGTTATAAGAGTAAGAGCGACCTTTGTCAATAACAATTTGCAGTTAACATTTTAAGTTATTTGTGATATCTTTACGTTATTTGTTATATCTTTTGTTTCCATGGATGCTTAATTTACCATTCATGTTAATTTCATTATCTCTCTTTCATCCCCTTAGCATCTTCCCCTTAATGTAACCATTATAAAATCATCCCCCAAAGTGAACCTCATCTTTTCTAAGATTTTACATTTAAAATTCCTCCCCCTAATGTCGCCGTTTTTATGTCCTACACCCGCAAACTTTTGTCAATTGTACTTCCTCCTCTCTAAGTTTTAGTAATTAAACAACCTTTTTCCTAATGTGCCATGTAACATCACCCAACATTGTTTATAATTTATCACCTTCAAAAGTTTGGGCAATTAAACCTCTTCCCCCCTAAAGTACCAAATTTAACATCATCTGCTAAAGTTTTGTTAATCGAACATCATACCCCTAAGTTTTCAGAATCAAACACTTCCACCCCTATTAATATAGCCATTTTAAATCCTTCCACAAAGTTTGGAAAATGAACATCATTCCCCTTCGTTTTTCATAATTAAACATCCTCCAGGATAATTTAGTCATTTTAACCTCCCCCGAAGTTTTCGCAAATAAACATCCCCTCTTAAAATGATTCCTTCCATTTTTACTTGCGGCGAAGTGTCAGGGCAAAGCGTCGCTTTTTTTTCAAAAGGAGTAAAGTTCAGTTTTACGCATTTAGAGCCATGAAATGACCCATATGACCATGGGACATATTGTTATTCATCCTGGAGATTTAAAATCTTCCATCGGATTTGGCGCTGGGTGACGCCATCTAGTGTCAGAAGCCTCATTTAGCCATTCAAAGGCACTTGTAAGTGATTTGAACCATGGGAAACCATAACTGCAATAACCATTCATAATCTTATCATAAATCGCCGCAGGTTATTGGAAGGACTTTCCCCTTTGTTCCCCTTCTTGATCAGTCATTGAGGTTAGAAAATTATGAAAAGATTATCCCTAAATCGTTAGTTATAGAAAGATGTACTCTAGTGAAACTAATATATGTATTTCGACAGCAAAATTAAATTATCTTATTTTTTACCTTAGTCAGTGCTTCAATTGAAATACTAAGAAGGATGCTGCTCGCTTATAATTCTTCAGTCCTGGTAGCAATTGCACCTTGCGTTGCAGAAACGTCTTTCCCTCGAGAATATTCTGTTTAGAAAAATAGGAATTTTCTAGATGTTGCACGAAGCTAAATAAGTATAATTTGTGTCATTCAAATTGACTGCGTGTGACAAAAATGATGTTATATTATTTATTAGGATGTGGCAGTAAAACATCCTTTCCCTCATGCATCCAAACAGTATAAAGAAAAATTCAATCATACAATGGACACGTGTCTTTATTTTAGACATCCTAAATACCTGCAAACTTATTTATATGTTTCTATGGTTAATGTCCTTGAACCCAGACTGTGTGCAAACTGAATTTTTTTCCTCGCATGAGAGAGAAAATAAATTATCAATATCACTTAATTCCACGCACACGCACAGAAACACGTACATTGTTTGATCCTGTCAGACACAAATCGCCGTGCCAAATGCAAAAATCTGCAAGGACCAAACGAATAATAGATGAATGATGGCAATTCGGCATGAGCTCATTTAGTGGATGTTGCTAAAGATCATACATATGATTGCGGTCGTCATAGTAAGGCACTAGAAGAACAAAATGAGACTAAACTAGTATGCCATTAAAGGATGTTATTAATTCGCCGTAAAAGATGAGATCATGAATGGATATAAAATCAGAATGCATCAGTCGCGAAGATGAAGAATCGACCATACACAAGGGGAAATAATTTCCTGTTTCGCGCTATAAAATAGCAAAAACGTCGTTTGAGTGATAATAACTTATACGATTCCGTTGAAGTATCTTGTTAACTTAGCAGTAAATTATAGACCTTTACCAACCAGTTGAATGAGGGGGTCTAGCTGATTCTGTCTGGTAGTTCTTAGTGATTTTAATTAAGAAAATGAACCCATTTTATTTAGCTCTTTTGCGTGCGCCGGCAGGGGAATTTGTGGGAGCGTGAATAGAAGATGAGCGAGTCAGGGGAAGTGTCTGTGAAAAATGTCAAATTTGGTTACATTTCTGTGGTTCACAAAGGTTAGAAAATGACCCTGGGCTCTTTCTTGTTCCTGCGCTAAAATTCAAGTCTATCGTCTTTATCTTCGTTCTGTAAACGAAACCATAGGTAAGTTTCATTCACTCATAATGTGTAACAAGTGCTCTAACACTCAGAATGGTTAAACTTAGACTTGTTATATTCATTTTATTTATTGCAGTTTGAGTTTGTTAAAGGAAAAATAATATGTATCTATCATCCCGTATTTCCTTTCCCTCGAATTATGTAACTCTATTTACTCTAATTTTTTTACATTCAACTTTTTTCTCGTTCTTTTCACACTAAATGAGAGCTTTATTTGACTGTAAACAGTTATATTTAAGTGATAACAGGTACAATTAAACAGACGGTACTATATTTTTGTTACTTTTCAATACATTAATCTCAGTTGGAAATAACAAGTAAATAAAATCCCTCATATTTGAAGTTTTGATGTAAAGATTCCAAATTTCGATTTGAGGAAGTACTAGGATGCAAAGCTTATCATCTAAACGCTTCCATCACATAAACAAACTTAGAATCCTTGTGAGGAGATGCCCTCGAAGCAACAGCGCCAGTGGAAGCCCCCTCGGAAATACCACTTTTCATCTCCTTCTTTCTAAACCAAGTGCACCTATCATGAGAAGTTTGGTAAGTTTAAGATGGAATCAGCCCCACGCCGAATCACCCGACGCAGCTGTATGTGCTTTCTTGCGCCCCTTGTTACCCCCCTTTCCTGCGATAACGCTGTGCACCGCCATCTTAACTCTACCCCATGCTCTTAAGGCCTGCCTATTCCGCTCGCGATGGTAGCCACATTAACCCTACCTTTATATCACGAGGCAAGTTTCACCGTCTGTACTGTCTCATTATCACGAAGTGTGTTTGCTTATACTGACGCCGGAAATCATCTAGGGACGGTCAGGTCCTAGAGGATTTCCGAAGCTCGCCGTTTCTCGAGAAGATGGAAAGCCCACTATTGCCTCCATTCAGACTGCCTGTCTGTTTTCTGTGAAGCCCTGTAACCGGTGTTCGAGTGGTAATTCGTTAAGCTTTGGCCCCTGTTCAGAGGAAAGCTATCGAACATCCTTCTTCTCGGGGACTTGTGCGGCCCTCTTATCTTCACTAACCTTTAAGATTCCCACTCTTTCGAGACTGAGACTCCCTGCCGATCTTCAGAATCGTCTCGAGTTTAGATTACGTCTCTCTGGAGCAGATGAAATAACATTCTTCACCACGAAGTAATCAAACCTCATCTCCGAGTCCTCCTCGTCAGGATTCCCCCAAGTATCTTCTTGAAGACCTGCGCCGTTGTCTATCCCCCTAAAATTCGCCCGCGCTTGAAGGTAAAGTGATCTTGTTTTTTTATCCCCAGATCACCTGGTTAAACTTCACCTGCATTCACCTTTGAATTGACTTCCCGCTAAATTGTAATTAATACCAGCTCGTTCGACCTAAACTTTAATTTTTTTTCCGTCATATCATAAATCGATATAATTCATTTAACTAACTTGATTAAGTAATTTGTTCTCCCTTTTTGTATATAATATATATATATATATATATATATATATATATATATATATATATATATATTGCCCCAGTTATTATATATATTAAAATTATATTTTAAGGTCTTATTGTTTATATATCCTTTGAACTGCAACTTCGCAAGCCAGTAGTTAAGTCCCGGTCAACTGTTAATCGCACTCTCTATTAGTTGCCCCAGGGCATATCTAACGTGTACTATGTAAGGTCAGCTGTCTGTCCGTGCTTGTGTACGCTCTTGTGCGCCGAGTTAGTCTACACAGGCATACTTCGACAATCGTGAATGCAAAGGGACGATTGTCCTTCCTTCATCAGAGAAAATCTATGCTTTGATTATCTGATCACAGAAAGAGAGGAAGACATAGCAAATGCAATGCAAATGCAATCAGTTTCTAAACAATCATCGCCAAAATTTTCAATACTAGATACTATAGTGCATAGGTTATATATCAATTTCAATTACATATCTCTGAACTCTAACACATATAGAGCATGCATAATAAAGTTAATGAACTAACAAATAAGTCTAAACAATGAACTGAAAGTTAATGATTTTTTTATTTCATTTATATTAGGAAAATATTCTAAAAATCGTAATGCTAATTAAAATTGGATATTTTGTCACCTTCCGCGGTTCGCTTCCTCGTCGTTGGTTGCCGCTTGTCGGAATTAATTACACTGGGTAACTCTAAAATGTAAGTCGTTTAAGTATTTTTAACTGATTTAGGACAAATTTGCATTGATGAATACGAAAATGACATCCATTTTCTCCGATTAGGTCAGGTTTTTATGTGACCTTTTACAGAGCTTAGGGAAATGTTTAATCAAGCCGAACTTGATATGCGGCGGTGGGAAGAGTATCCAGTCTCTGTCCAGCAGAGGGTTATTTACGACGTTCTTTGCTCTAAAAGGCACCAATTCATCCCTTCAAGGCAGTCCTTCTTCGTGTAATGCTGAGCTCGGTCCCTACTATCATCCATGCACAGAAAGCACGGGTACTTGTTGAACCTAGACCTTTGTACTAGCACAAATTTCACAATCTTCATCTCAGTACAAATCAACTACTCATGCTGATTATGAAGAATTTTCTCCAGCACATACTTCACCACTTCATACTACTCCTTCACTATACTCGAGTAAGCGAGGAATACATAGGTAAAAAGTTGCCGTTTTTCAGCAGAACACATTTTAGCGATCGCTTGCTGCCTACAGTGAACATTCTCCAATCTTTCAGGTGGAACTTTGACAATTCAAGATTGTGCAGAAGCTGCTCAATAATTGTAAAGTGCATCAATTCATTCTGTTGAGAGCTATAAACGGAATTAATCTTGCTGCAAAAGGTGATGCGAGTACTGTCAAAGAGGATTTCCTTTTCTTCATCCTGCATGCCAACATTGCGGCAAAGGACTTTGACAATCTGAGATCGCAAACTAGATCATTTATCTTCTTTTAGGAAAAGGGATGTCGAACATCACTGAAAAAGAATACTTCTTCATTTTCTTCAACAATCTTCGTACTAATGTCAGGAAGTTCTCCAAAGGGAGTACTGGAACTTCAAAACAATGAGTTACAGGACAACGTGTTGATTGAATCAATATACTTGAGGCTGTTTGGTTCTCTCTGTTGATTCCAATCAAATTAATAGCAAATAAGTAGCAATCAGCGACATGGTTTTTCGGCTCCCTTTAAACCATGGGAATTCTAAGTTTCAGACGACTCTTCTTACCCTTGGTCTGACGACGTCGATACTCGGTGCATGTCTTGCCTACCTCGGGTCGCGCCCAAGTTTTATGCGAGTCACTAAGCTTCCTACGAAAATAAGAATGGTAAGCATCTTTTATGGAACTTGTCACTGGATTCCTATGAGGAATAACGATGTATTCTCTGCAGATGTAGCAGAAGGCATCAAGATTATTTGTGCAAGTTCTTCGGGCTGAATCAATTTCATTCACCTGCAAAAGAAAAATACCACTTAGTCAAAAGATTTACCATTGGAAACTCCAGAATTCGTTTTTCTAAAGAAATAAAAAATATTTAAACATCAAATAAATAGGAAATGCTCGTACATGTAAAAAAACGTAAACAAATCATGTGGCGATAAATCAAATAGTTGATTGACGAAAACCTATGTGATTTTTGGATTCAGTACATCAAAATTGGGTAAATTTCAAGCTATTTTTTCGGCTATTTTCCTTTTTTATCTTATCCGACGACCAAACGCTGATGTTCATCTCTCACCGAAATTGCTCAATCATGTTTGGTTTTTCAATTTGTCTCATTGTCTTTCGAAATACGAAAAATACAACTTTTTCTATTACTTTTGTTTATTTATAAAGCAAATACATACGAATCTTAAATAAAGTATCCCGATACTATATATAATAGTGCTCCAGATGTTTGTTATTATTTTAATTCTCCCAAATAAATTTTTCTGTCGTCAACTTTGTGGATATGCGCCGAAAAACGAGGCTAGAATTTATTTTTAGAGAATTTTGAAGCATAAACCACACTTTTTTTTATTATTTCCTGTATTTATTATACGTTACGAATACGTGTTATATTTTTAAATTAAACCTGAACATTGAACATATTATTTTCCGCTGCAATGACGACATAAGTCTCGTTAAAATATGTTTCATTGCACCGATTCAAGAAGGAGATATTATATAATAATAATAAAAATTTAACTATGATATAGAAGGTTAGGTGTATTAGGTTATTTAAGCATTGACTTTCTCCTTTGCTGAAAAAAAAATGATAGATAAGCAAAGGAAAGATTAATGGTAGTAGGAGAAAATGAGGGGGGGGGGGAGAATGCAGGCATGTTATACACCCAATCGTAGGCAAAAGAGAAAAGATGACCACCACTTTTTTACTCAAACATAGATTTATCGGCAAAACTGGTTGGGGACTAGGTTGCCAAATTTGTCGCTGGTCAAAAAATTAGGCGAGAATAAATATGCAAAATGAAGATGGCAAAAAAGAGTAAAATGGAAATAATTGTCTAGAAAGAATAAGATCCTGGTAGTATCTGTCTAGTTTGAGAGCGGAGTGGGAGCTGAGGCCGGAAGGGCTTAAGGCTCACGAAGGTACAAGGCGTAAAAGAGATTTCTGCTGTAGAAGCTGTTTTCCCAATTACTTGTCTTTGGTTCACTCCTTCGTTAATAAGGTTAAAGAGGTTGCTAGAATAATTCAACTCAGCCTCATGGTAAATTTGAGATTTTTTCTTCCTTATTTCAATGGTAAATTTGAGATTTTTTCTTCCTTATTTCAATGGTAAATTTGAGATTTTTCTTCATTATTTCAATGGTAAATTTGCAAGGTTTCTCTTCCTTATTTCAATGGTAAATTTGAGATTTTTTCTTCCTTATTTCAATGGTAAATTTGAGATTTTTCTTCCTTATTTCAATGGTAAATTTAAGATTTTTTCTTCCTTATTTCAATGGTTAATTTGCAAGGTTTTTCTTCCTTATTTCAATGGTAAATTTGCGATGTTTTCCTTCATTTCCCTGGTAAATTTGCGATTTTTTCTTCTTTATTGCAATATTGCGATGTTTTCTTCTTTATTTTAATGGTAAATTTGTAAACTTTTTCTTCTCTATTTCAATGCTAAACTTGTAATTTAATTTTGATTTGAATAGTAAATTTGCGATGTCTTTCTTCTTTATCTCAATGCTAAATTTGTGATATTTTTCTTTTTATCCCAAGGGTAAATTTGAAAAATCTCTTCTGATCTTAAGTAGGATTATCAGCTTAAATTTAATTATTAACAGAAAACTACTTTTCCTTAATACCTTTCGCGTTGAAAAGAAGCTTTTTAACTCATTACAAAAGGCCCTTCACTTTGGAGTTGTTTTCCAAAATTGTTTTTTTGAGAGAATTTCGTACGTGAATTGAGACGAGTTTCGTCCCACCGTTTACATGCGCGTCTAAGTAAAATTGGAAAGGCTTTCAGCAGACGCACACTGATTGCCAGAATAAAGTTATATATTTTTAACAATATTTGTGGTTTACATTTTAAACGTTTTAGATGGCATTATTTTAGCTAATATTCGATGTATATTAATGCACAGAGTTTAATACAACTAAGAAAAGCAGTTAGGGAAAGAGCCTTAATTAACCTTATAAACATCTATATTTAGGGACAGATTTTGAACCTTTAAAGAAGTAAATAACGAATACGATTCTTAGTAATTTATTTGAGTAGGTTCCGTAATTTGGTACCCCGTGTGGATTGTTGCAACTGTTTTATAGCAAGCCTCTTATTATCGATTATTTATCAAACCTCCTCTCATCTATTTTCTATAGAGCCTTTTCTTACCCATTTTCTACGAAACCTCTTTTTATATAATTTTTATCAAACCTTTTCTTACCTATTTTTAATCAAGCCTTTTTTTTATCTATTTTTTATCAAGCCTCTTCTCACCTATTTTTTATCAAACCTCTTTCTAGCTATTTTCTATAAATCCCCCTTTTACTTAATTTCTATCAAGCCTTTTCTTCCCTATTTTATTTCCAGCCTCTTTTAAATTTTGTACAAATACTTTTCTTCCCTATTTTTTATCAAGCCTCTTCCCCCTATTTTCCCTTAAGCCTCTTCTTACCTATTTTGTATCAAGACTCTTCTGACTTTTCTATCAAGCCTCTTCTCACCTATCTTCTATCAAGCTTCTTCTCACCTATCTTCTATCAAGCCTCTTCGGACCTATTTCCTTGACTAGCGGCTAATTTCGTATGCTAATTCTTCGTATGATTTTATTTCCATTTACGGGTAAGCCTATTTGCTTACTGAGGGGAGTTTTGAGGATTTTGAATTTAAAATTTACGAAAAAAATAGTATGTTGAATTTATAAACAACTTTTCTTACTCGGTCGTAGTTTATAAGTATTTGTGGAAATTTGTTTACCACCGTTTTTGTGTTATTTGCCTTTGAGATTTTGGCAGGATTGGATGTTTTTGAGTGTTTAGGAATATAATATTTTCAGAATAGGTATTATGCTCGCTAATGAGTGAACATAAAGGACCAAGGCTTAGGCCTCAGCGAGGGGAAGAGTGATAGACTATGGAAGGTTGTATAAAATGATTATATAAATCTTAATTTACTTTGGGATTCAAAAGTGTTATGTCAGATAAAAAATGTTTGGGTAAGTAGGGCTCGGCCAAGGTTTAAGCTCTGTTTAGAGAGTATATGGAAATAATGGAAATAACCAAAAGTTTCTCAAAATAGCAGCATTTTGAGTAACTTTGTCATAGTTATGACAATCATTATCCGAAGTTTTATGTGAATATATGCAATCTAAATCCATATGAGAGGAAAATAAGAAAAAATATTGTTGAATTGACTAACTTCCTGTTGAAAGATCATTTGCAGATTTTTAATTATTAGGAATACATAGAGATGGGAACCTATATAAATATACACAAACCACATAACTAATTATCATAAGTTTAAATAACTTATATTAAGTAATGAAGGAAAGTAGATGAAATATAATTTTAACTAAAAAGAATTCTAGGGGTAATGGCCAAAGAATTCTTCGGAATAACTTTCAACAGTCTGTTGTCTACTGCTGAAAGTTTTGATGTAAATGGCAGAAACTTGGATAGTTTCCCAAAAGTTCATCTTTGTTGTTAAATTGTCCACCATCTGCGTGAATGTGTCTTTTCAGGATGTTATGCAAGTAATCTCCATCAGCTCATTTGACGCCATCATCCACTTTGAAAGGTCCTACTAGCTAGTCACCCACAAATGGATCCCACATCATCAATCATCCTCTTCCATAATGTCGCATGATCAACTGCTTCACTTGACGTCCATTGACAACCGATTTGATTGCCTAACCATCCAACCCATCCAGATTTATGGGATTTATGGGGCCACTACAAACGTTTTTTAGTTTTTTTTACGTTGCCGAAGAAAATTTGGATAAAATTTGTGTTTTTGACTCCTTGGGTGAGCCAGCCATATATAATGATCAGATTGTTAAGTATGAAATTGATGACTATGATTTATCTTTGTATAATAAGTAAACAAGGAAGATGGATAAGTATTAATATACATGCAAATATTAAGCCAATATTCCTCAAAAAGTGAGAATAAGGAAACAGGGAAGATGGAGAGGTATTAATATACATGCAAATATTAAGCCAATATTCCTCAAAAAGTGAGAATAAGGAAACAGGGAAGATGGAGAGGTATTAATATACATGCAAATATTAAGCCAATATTCCTCAAAAAGTGAGAATAAGGAAACAGGGAAGATGGAGAGGTATTAATATACATGCAAATATTAAGCCAATATTCCTCAAAAAGTGAGAATAAGGAAACAGGGAAGATGGAGAGGTATTAATATACATGCAAATATTAAGCCAATATTCCTCAAAAAGTGAGAATAAGGAAACAGGGAAGATGGAGAGGTATTAATATACATGCAAATATTAAGCCAATATTCCTCAAAAAGTGAGAATAAGGAAACAGGGAAGATGGAGAGGTATTAATATACATGCAAATATTAAGCCAATATTCCTCAAAAAGTGAGAATAAGGAAACAGGGAAGATGGAGAGGTATTAATATACATGCAAATATTAAGCCAATATTCCTCAAAAAGTGAGAATAAGGAAACAGGGAAGATGGAGAGGTATTAATATACATGCAAATATTAAGCCAATATTCCTCAAAAAGTGAGAATAAGGAAACAGGGAAGATGGAGAGGTATTAATATACATGCAAATATTAAGCCAATATTCCTCAAAAAGTGAGAATAAGGAAACAGGGAAGATGGAGAGGTATTAATATACATGCAAATATTAAGCCAATATTCCTCAAAAAGTGAGAATAAGGAAACAGGGAAGATGGAGAGGTATTAATATACATGCAAATATTAAGCCAATATTCCTCAAAAAGTGAGAATAAGGAAACAGGGAAGATGGAGAGGTATTAATATACATGCAAATATTAAGCCAATATTCCTCAAAAAGTGAGAATAAGGAAACAGGGAAGATGGAGAGGTATTAATATACATGCAAATATTAAGCCAATATTCCTCAAAAAGTGAGAATAAGGAAACAGGGAAGATGGAGAGGTATTAATATACATGCAAATATTAAGCCAATATTCCTCAAAAAGTGAGAATAAGGAAACAGGGAAGATGGAGAGGTATTAATATACATGCAAATATTAAGCCAATATTCCTCAAAAAGTGAGAATAAGGAAACAGGGAAGATGGAGAGGTATTAATATACATGCAAATATTAAGCCAATATTCCTCAAAAAGTGAGAATAAGGAAACAGGGAAGATGGAGAGGTATTAATATACATGCAAATATTAAGCCAATATTCCTCAAAAAGTGAGAATAAGGAAACAGGGAAGATGGAGAGGTATTAATATACATGCAAATATTAAGCCAATATTCCTCAAAAAGTGAGAATAAGGAAACAGGGAAGATGGAGAGGTATTAATATACATGCAAATATTAAGCCAATATTCCTCAAAAAGTGAGAATAAGGAAACAGGGAAGATGGAGAGGTATTAATATACATGCAAATATTAAGCCAATATTCCTCAAAAAGTGAGAATAAGGAAACAGGGAAGATGGAGAGGTATTAATATACATGCAAATATTAAGCCAATATTCCTCAAAAAGTGAGAATAAGGAAACAGGGAAGATGGAGAGGTATTAATATACATGCAAATATTAAGCCATTATTCCCAAAAAGTGAGAAATCTGACTCTACTATTTCAGCCTAAATTCTGTAATTGGAAAACTCTTAGAATGGATGACTAGAGATAGATTGGTGAGCTATCTTGAGACGAATAATTTAATCACGGACACAGGGCATGGATTCAGACGAGGACGCTTGTGCTTATCCAACTTTCTTTAATTTTTTTTTCGAATGATTTGCCTTTAACTTTAAAAAGGCCTTTGATACCTTTCCGCACGAAAGGCTGTTGATGAAAGTCTCGAGTGATTGGAGTGAAGGGAAAAATACTCAAAGATAAATAACTGGCTCTCAAATCGATCACAGCGGGTTGTTGTAAATTGGGCGCGCTCAGATTGGGCCCGAGTCACCAGCGGGATACCTCAGGGGTCATTCCTGAGCCCACTATTATTCATCGTATACATTAATGATCTGGATAATGGAGTGATTAATAGGATCTCTAAACTTACAGATGAGACCAAGAAAGGAAGCTGAACCCTTTCTAGATACGATGCAAAGGAAATGCAGAGAGAACTTGATAAAATTGTCCTGTGGGTAGATAAATGGCAGATGAACTTTAACATACGTAAATTCAAGGGAATGCATTTAAGATACCATAACTTAAAAATAAAATATCATATGAACGGCCAAATGCTTGACTCCGTAAACTTAGAAAGGAACCCGGAGATTTTAATCTTAGAGGATCTTAAAGTGTCAAAGCAATGCGCAGAAGATAGTAAAAAAACAAAACGAATGCTTGGTAGAAATATTGCCAACAATTTCACTTTCAAGTCGAAGGATATAACTCTATATCTATACAAAGTACTCATGCCCCCACACCTCTAATCGGCGTTACAATTCTGGTCTCCAAACCTTAACAAAGATATAATGTAGTTAGAAAGATTGCAACTTAGTGCTACTAAACTAGTTGCTGGAATTCGAAACAAACCATACGAAGAGAGACTCCGCTCATGGAAACTATTATCCCTTGCGATAAGACGAGTACGTGGGAAATTGATCAAAGTATTCAAAATGTTAAAAGAATTTACAAATATTAATTACAGAATACTGTTCGAGATAGACGATAGGGCAAAGAAACGCCAAAATGGTTTCAAATTAGTAAATAGGCTCTTCATCCCTACTATAGCACCAAATCACTTCACTTTTAAGATCACATAAATTTAGAATAGCCTACCTGAAAAGCACGTCAGTGAATATTTCAAAAACGGACTTTATGAGTATTTTAATAGTGTAGTTATTACATAGAGGGAGGCATAGATTAAAACTTCATATATCATTATGAGTTAAGGATTAAAAATTGAACGATGAAGAAAAAGATGCCAGCGATCTCCTCCTGCATGGCATGTGAACGAATGAGTTTTCCCTATTTCTTCTTCTGCCTGTCCTATACGTTAATTACTTTCATCATTAGCAGGCAAAGCCTTACCCCCCCATTCCCCGTTTGGATGTGTGTGCGTGCTTTTGACACAAAACAGAACCTGCAGGCAAAGAAGTACACATGTAGATAAGTTCAAAGTTCTGGAGGATTTGAATTTGCCAAATATGAATTAGCAAGGTATGGGAGGAAATGATAGAAAATCGAGTTTTTTTATTGATTGTGTATTGAACAACTTCCCCTTTCCTTTTTCAGGGATCCAACCCGTGGTAATGCGATTTTGGATGTTCCTCTCCTTCGAGGAAAGACAAAAATTGATATTGGAAAAACTTTAGGTGGTAGTGATCATTAAATAAGGTTTTATCCTTATTTTGGCGCTCAGCTAGAGATAACACTGCAGAGGTATTGAATGCAAGGAACAAACTTAGTCTAAATTGGTGGATATTTATTTTTACAAAAGTAAAGTATTTTCATATGTATGAGGAGTTTAAAGATATTATGAAAACTATTAACTAAGATATGGAGGATAGGTTTAATGAGTTGAAAATGCTTTCTCTCGGCCACAAATTCCCTCAGGGTGATATGATTCAGGCTTTTCATAGATTCCGATGGTGACACCTTGATAACATTTTTGAGTTCTCTGGAGAGAGAAGGACACCGAGTAATGGTACAGAAGTTATGAGGAATGAAGCAGTCTAGTTGGAATATCCGAAATAACTTTGTTAGTCAAATGGTAATGGTTTTTGAAATGGCCCAGAGAGGTGGTTATGAGTGACACCCTTAGTGAGTTTACATCAAGGTTGGACCAATATATCGAAAGGTTAGATATGATTTTACTCAGATTTTTTGGTCCACTTTATTATATATAAATAAACTTACTTCCGATTACACTGGGGGAACAAATTTAAACCTTTTGTTTATTGAATTAGATTTGACAGTTAATTAATTATACGCAGTTTGGGTGGGCTGAGTACGAATATTTGCTCCGTTTTGCTCTATTAGGTCCTGATTTTGTTCAACACACTTCCTCTTTCATCAAATTCCTTAAAAGGATATTTTCTCAATACTTGCTTAAATCTTTTTGCAGTTGCACATTATAATTATAATTATCTACTAGTACCTATTTAGATTAAAAAAAAATTATATTTCAGATTCTGAAAATAAGGAATTGAAATACCTATACAAATTGACGAAATAATCAAGTAATATGTCCTCAAACACTAGAAAGTTCATGTACAAAAACTCTCCTGATTTATTTTGCTACATACATATGTGGAAATTTTACACTTCCACATCAACGAATAAATATAACAGACTTCGTGAAAAGAGCTTACTTAGCTTATTTTGACATAAAACTGGGGGATTAAGATAAATAATGCGTTCCACATAAAGTCTGCACTGTATGCATCGAAAGACTAAGACATTGGACGAAGGGTTCGGAGTCAAAAATACCTTTTGTAGTTCCGATGGTAAGTTTGTGATTTTATTAAACTACGTAACTTAGTCATTTGTGTACTGTAAATTACCTAAGTGTAATTATAACTTAGGTACATTAATTTTTTTATATAAAATTCGCTTTTGTTAACACTTCACAATTATTTTTCTATTTCAAGTGTGCCGAGAGCCTGTTAACCATGAGACGGAGTGCTACTTCTGGTTAATCAAGACTTCGGGCTTCTCTAAGAAAAAGAAAAATTGTATCGAGTACCCAAATTTCGACACTGCACTCTGAGGAGTCAGACACCGAATTCAACCCAGGCGTAATTGTAAGTGAAAGTGATCAGCCGAGTTGAATGATCTTTTAAGAGATCTAAATTTACCAAAATAGGCTGCGTAAATTTTAGATTCAAGAATTAAACAGAAAAACATGTTTAGTTCAAACACATATATTTCATTTTACAGACACAGAGAAAAAAAAACTTCTTAAATACTTTAGGACAGAGCATAGTTTAGTATATTACTGGGATATACCAGGTTTGTTAAAAGAGATAGGGGTTCAGTCTTACAATGCAGTTAATTGGCGTTTGTTTTTAGACAGTTTCCAAAGAAGACTTAAGTGTGTGTTGCTTCATAATGGCAATCTATATAGCTCGATACCAATTAGGTACTCAACAACATTACAAGAAAATTATGTGTCGTAGAATGGACTCTCGACGATATACCATATATAACTATTCGTTGAGGGAACTTATTTAATTATCTTTAGAGTGCGTGGATGTCTAGGCTGGCCGATATTATGTATCTTCGATATGCTTAAGAAGTGGAACTGAGCTCAAGGATAATAATATTGCTATCATTAATAAAATAGAGTTTTATTAATAATAACTATCAACAACACACAAAACGGAAAATATTGACATAAACAGAGAATGGAAAGGGTTGTAGGGAATCTAGCTAATCCAAGGATTAAGAGTGATTTAAAAAGATAAAACAAATATAAAGTTAAAGGGATGGGATGGTTTGCTAAACCATTTAAAGCACTGGATAGAGTTGACAAAAGGGTTAAATACTCAAAGGTAACGTTCGGCTTACGTAATTATACTTGTTGTGCAGAGGAAGGCGATGGGAAGGAATTTTCGGTCCGCTGGCGAGTTCCAGCCGAAGGGGGGGGAATTAAATGATTCTGACGTGGCGTCTTGGGAATGAGAACCGTTTCTTTACGAACGGCTTGAAGAACAATAGCTGTTCTACGTTGTTCTCTTCTTAACACAGGGGGGGTGAGAACCGTCTCTTGTCTACGGGCTCGAGAACAATGCCTGTTCTAATGTTGTTCTATTCTGAACAACAAGGGGAAGGGTAAGAACCGTTTCTAGGCGAACGGCTCAAAAGAACAATGGCTGTTCTACTTTGTTCTCTTCTGAACAACAAGGGGGGGGGGTGAAAACCGTTTCTTGTCAACGGGCTCAAACGAACAATGGCTGTTCTAACGTTGTTCTCTTTCTGAACAACAGGGAGGGGTCAGAACCGTTTCTTGTCAACGGACTCGAAAGAACAACGGCTGTTCTAACGTTGTTCTCTTTCTGAACAACAGGATGGGGGTGAGAACGGTTTCTTGGCGAACGGGCTCAAAAGAACAATGTCTGTTCTACGTTGTTCTCTTCTGAACAACAGGGGGGGTGAGAACCGTTTCTTGTCAACGGGCTCGAAAGAACAATGGCTGTTTTAACGTTGTTCTCTTTCTGAACAACAGGGAAAGCCTTGTGGACTTGGCGTCAAGAAGGCTCCAACCTTGGCACTCAAAGGATATTGTTCTTCTTCTGGACAAGTGATGGTGAATCTCGAGGTCGAGGTCCCTTGGCGCACAAAGTGAGAGTAGGTCGTAGTGATGTTTCGCGACGAAAATCTGGATCTCCAATCTGATCTTAGTGGTAAAGTTTCCAAATAAATAGTCGGGACACCCCTTGGCGTGGGGGGACAATGGAGTGGGGACTTCGAGGGAATGCACAGCCGAGCCTGAAAACAATGCCTTATCTGCCCATAAGCCTAACTCAATCTCGCGAGGTCAGCGCATGGGGCGACGGGGGAAGATAAACCTCCTTGTTTAAACATTGACTCAGGTGGCTGCGATAAGGCACCAGGCTTCAAAGCGAAGATGCACGTGGGTAGCATCGTGGTTTTAAATAACATGTGATAGTGGTTGAAATTACGCGGCCTCAACCCGTTCTATCACAGTATGAGCATATAGAAACTGTTTTAAAATTTATCAAATATAGGGAGCACGAGTGGATCATATGTGTTGACTTAAAAATGGTCAATTTTCTGCTAGGGCAATAAGCAGGGTATACTAAATAGCCCTGTTTCCTTTGCTTATGGGGCAGCAGAGCTAAGGAAGAACATTATTCCATACAAATCTGGCTAGCACGAGAAAAAAAATGTAATTAAGCCACCTTTAGTGAGCAGAGATAAAATCATATTTCCTCCTCTGCATATCAAACCAGCTCTCATGAAACAATATGTAGAAGCTTTAGATACAAACGGTGAGTGTTTCCAACACATAATTTCCAAATTCCCAAGTTTAAGTTAGGAAAAAATCAAAGATGGAATTTTGACTGTCCACAAATATGAGCATTAATTAATGACAGCAGTATTCCTAATGTCATGAATGAACGCGAAATAAATGACTGGTTCTCATTCGTGGACTTAAGAAAAAGCTTTTTAGGAAATTATAGGGCAGATAACTAGGAAGAAGTCGTAAGAAAACTTTTAAGGGACTAAAACGAGCTAGGTTGAAGTATGAGAATAAAAATGCATCTTTTGAATAGTCATCTTGACTAATACCCGGTAATTTAGGTGCTGTAAGTGAAGAACAAGGAGAGAGATTCCACAAAGATATTAAAATTATGGAAGAACGTTATCAAGGACGCTGGGATTGCCATATGATAGCTGATTATTGGTGGTGCTTGAAAAGAGACCTGCCGTCAACAACCAATTATTCTAGAAAGTCCTATAAAAGAAAACTTTTACCAGAGTGAAAGCTTCATATCTCTTTGTTTTGTTTTATTTTGCGTCATTTCTATCTTTATGATGTAATTTTACAATAGTTTGAACTGTATTTATTCATGAAAATTGGAAATAAATGTTAACGTATGACTTAATTTTTAGTCCTAATTTTGAAAAAACTGGAAAATGACGCATGGGCTGTTTACAAGAAATCAGGACCTGATAGAGCCAAACCGAGGTGAAATTCGTTTGCAGGGCACAAAAATTACTTACAATCAAGTGTCAGATATCATTCAATAAACTAAGTGTTCCCCAGTGTTATTGATTGATAACGTCTTTTAGATTAATTTATCCTGTTTGGGGATTATAATTGACTAAATCATATTGATTGTTATATGATAAGTGGGATCGGCATGAATCAACGGCACTAAAAATTACCCAGTCCCTACCTACGAGGGGCGGTCAGTAAGTTTTAAGAATCGGTAGAGCAACACAGAGGAAGGGCGATGGCTGTTTGTGGGGGTGTTAGGACAAGTTATGACAAGTCAGGACCTGCAGCCGCACGCTCCTGCCTGTCTATTTAAGAAGCAGTAGCTGATCGCAGATCGTCAGTCACATTTTTTTCAACAATGGAGAAGGTTGAGCACCCCGCACTGATCAAATTTTTGACGAAGGAAGGCAAGAATGCAAAAGAGATCCATGAACGCATGGTTGCAGTGTACACCGACACCGCCCCTTCCTATGCAACCATTGCTCGCTAAAATAAGGAGTTCCGCCATGATCGTGAGTCCCTTGAAGATGACCCCCGTCCAGAACGCCCGTCAGACGTGACCAACGAGGACAATGTTGCCCGACGGGAGAGGATGATCCTCGAAAATCGACGGGTAAAGGTCGAAGAAATCGAGCGAGAACTTGGATTATCACATGGAAGTGTTATCAACATCATCCACGACAATTTGGCCATGACCAAGGTCTCTGCCCGTTGGGTCCCTAGAACCCTTACGCCCCATGATCGACTTCAACGTCGCCAAAGTTCACAACGCCAAAGTTTCACAAGCGGACCTGCGTGAGTGCGTATTCGAGGAGCTCCCCTATCCCCCCTACAGTCCAGATCTAGCCCAAGCGACTACTTTTTATTCCACTAGCTCAAGGCTGCACTGCGTGGACGCCGGTTTGGGGACGATGAAGATGTCCAGCTCGCCGTTCAAGAGGAGAATGAACAGCAGTCGGGAGATTTCTGGTTGTCGGGAATTCGAACCCTCAGGGACAAGTGGCGCAAGTGCATTGAAATTGAGGGTAATTATATTGAAAAATACTAAAACCCTTTTCGTCATATCTCGTTTCCTTATATTCGAATTGCAAAACTTATTGACCGCCCCTCGTAGCTATGTGCTATTAAGCATAAAGCCAACCATCATTCTTCCCACGTTGAGTCGCGCCCCGAAGAGATAGGGTGGTATAAGCTGTAGCATTTCATCACAAACTCACCTTTTACACAGTTCTCCAATACAATATCATCGCCTTGCGCTCATTTACATAATCATCTCATCTTTAATGGTGTGTTTCATCCCTTAGTATAAGCTGTCACTCACTCTAGTTTGTACATTCGCTTTATATTCATAGTTCTATTAATTTATCTTAAATCCACTAATATACCAGAGCAATCTCAATTACATCATAGTTTAGGCCCTTCTTAACAATGTTACTAGCTCTCATCCAGTCGTTCTTCACACTATCTACTCTTTCACGTCAATTGTGTCTGCCAAACTCACTATTTTCATTCCCCTGACTCAAGATTTTTCTTTCTCCTTTCATACCCACTCCCTTCACCTTATAGCAATATTGGTACCAACATATTTTCATACAGCTTCCTGACACATTCCACACTCAATCCCTCGCATTCACTAACGCTCTGATAACCAATGACACTCTCTTACGAAATTAAGCCTCCTCTTAACACTCTGCTTCACATGCCTACCTATCATTTAGTAGACATCCTACATGCGTAAAACATGACATCTATTGATCACGCACGCTGATATTATACTTCACCACTAAACACTATTCACTTATTCTGTTCTTCGATTAACATTTTCCTTTCTCTTTCTCATGAAGCCACCAATACCAGGTAATAGCCCTATACAAAGATAGCTACAACCCATCCCTAGCCATTCCTTATCTTTTCCAAGTTCCTATGTTTACGTCTATTATTAATATATCCATACATGTGTTGCACAAACTGCCATATTACACGCACTTGCTTTACTCCACCTCCGCCCTCCCTTCGCTCAGGCCATCATCCTCCCAAGGGCCTACATCCAACCTAAATACTTTTCCTCACCATCTCTATCTACACCAACTTACGCTTTCTCAATACCCATCAACTTAGTCTACAGTTTATATCTCTCATCCTTTTTAGTTGCGTGTGCTTAGTCACGTGCGACTCTATATCTCACTATGTTGGTCAGTCGCTTCCCGTTTTGCTTCTTTTTTTTTTTGGGGGGGGGGGGTAATAACATTGTAATTATTCAGCGATTCCAACAAAATGGAAACTCTTATGTTGTTTTACATTCTCTTTCAAATGATATAATTGCTAAGGTCCTCCCAAGGTTAGCCGGGGAATTAATTGGGAATAACATCATAACTATTCGGCTAATTCTAACGAAATTTGAAAGCCTTATGTTGTTTTTACATTCTCTTTCAAATGAGATAATTGCCAAAGTCCCCCCAAAGATAGCCTCGGAATTATTTATTTTTGCCAATAACATCATAACTTCTCGGCCGTTTCTAACGAAATTTTCAAACCCTTATGTTGTTTTACATTTTCTTTCGAATGATACAAATGCCAAAGTCATCTCAAGGTTAACCTGGGAATTATTTGGTTTTGGCAATTGCATCATAACTTATTCGATGAATCCTAACGAAATTTAAAAGTCTTATGTTGTTTTTTATTCTCTTTCGAATAATATAATTGCCAGATTCCTCTTAACGTTATTCCTGGAATTATTTGGCAATAACCTCATAACTTTTCGGCCGATTCTAACGAAATTTGAAACCTTTATGTTGTTTAACATTATCTTTCGAATGATAAAAATGCCAAGGTCCTCCCAAGGTTAGCCTGGGAATCATTGAAAGTTTTAAGGTTGTAAGGTCATACATAAATCAGAATAAGCTAGCGCACGCGACTTTTTGGTTAGCAGAACTTGTTACCACTCCTCCTAATCTCTACTTCTTCTTAAGTAGATTGTTTTTAATTAATATAATAGACTATCAATAACAATTTTATAATTTTCTATGGTTTATTAGCTGAGTTGATGGCTCATAAGCCATATTGGTGCCTAAATGGTCACATTTTACTTTACAAGTGAGATATTAAAATAAAGCGGGCATCATCGAGCAGTCAGCCGTGATCAAGGGTGCACACCATGTGTTCTCATTGGCCAAGAAAATCGATGAGTATGGGACCGTGTAAGACCTGTTCCATTTAATGGAGCCCCCGACTATTTCATCTCCATTATTCTTACGGGTAGCACCCCCTGGTGCATGTGCGGTAAAGATTGACCTTTGCCAGGGATTTTACCACATCTCCTAGTATCCTAATGCGAGGCAATGGATGGGGTAAAATGTGAAGGACCCACCTACCGTTTCACTAGGTACCCAGCAATGCACGTCGCCTGTCTTTGTCAGCTTGGCTGTTGAATATGCATGTGTGGCCTACACGTACCTAGATGACGTCCTCTCTCCAGGTTCTCCAAAGTAGGTGTCGCCTTATAGCCAGTTTACATCGTACTTCGCAGGCCATTAACGAGATAAAGAGCGTCTTAAAATCAACCTTGGTACTCACCTACTAGGCCGAACAAGTTTGTCTATGGCAACACCATACTCGCTTTACCGATAAGAGGAGGGACCGCCTAAAGGAGACCTTGGAGTTGGCGACTAAAATCCTTCGGGCTTCTCCATACTGGGCCCGAATAGGGAGCCAATTTAAGTTCGACTGCAGTGTTCCTTCTTATCTAGGTTTTGGGCTCAGTTGGCCTACGTACGTCTTAACAGGGCCTGTATGCTCTGGACATTTTATCATCCGACTGGGTACCCCTAGATGGATTATTTGGATGCCACTCCAGCGCCTCTTGATAGGGTACTTTCGGACGCTGAGTAGCTGACCTGTGTTTGTTTATACCCTAACTTTGCCGTTCAGACTGAATATGTAGATTTGTTCAATTTGTATATTTATTTTACGGATTGCCATATTTTCTCTTAAATTACTCCTCAAGTTTTTTAACCATAGATTCTTAGTTTTGTTTCACAGGCTGTATTGCTCAAGAATACCGATCGTGTCATGGGTAGCTGAGGATGCAACCCAGCCCAATTTCCAAGTCGCCCAATTACATCTATGCGTGACGTTATAACTACTCAACGAGTCACAATAATTCAATAGTCCGACTTAACATCAACGGATCATAAAAGGGTAACAGGACGGGGAACTGCTTAGTGAAGGAGTCAGTTTGACAACTTTTAGTGCTATTCGCTCTGGTAAAGTTACTGATAAAAGTGGCAATATGAAGGACAAGACAGGCGAAAACTTGATTTTCACGAGAAGCAAACTTTCTTCAAAAAACTAATCCCAAGATATCTTCTCATATCTTCTCAACACAACCCAACTCTCACTACTTCCAGAACTCCTTGTTAGTATGGTGAAGTGAACTCCTGAAAGAAGCCCACTTAGCGGCCGCAAAGAAAGAGGTCCTTTAAGTCAAGAGCCAGAGACAGTAGAGAGGCGTTAATAGTGTAGGGTGTAGGAAAATTAATATCGCGAGGACCAAACAGACGCTAGTTCGGTTACACAGTGTCAACAGAGAAGGAGCATATGGGCCAATACTTTACCCCCCTCCCCGTTTGCCCCGCTGGAACAACAAGCATCGATATCGCTCGCCAGGAGAGATTATAGCGTTATTATAGCGTTAGTATAAACAAAGAAGTGTGGTACAGCCTTTAGAATAAAAATCTATGAACAAGCTCACTGTCCCCTTCAATTGTTTAGGTCTAGTTTCGGCAAATAGATCAAATTTCTCGTTTTCCAAAGTAAACCAGAACAGACCAGAAGGGCTAAGGGTCACAACATTGAAAAGTGATGCCCTAGGGGAAAGGCGTAAAGGTGGGCACTCACCTCTCCTCCTCCTCCAGGGGATAATTGAGGTATATATACTTGGATCTAGAGAAAAGAAGAAGAATTGAGTTAGCGATCGAGAGAAGGCGAGTACCGGAGTGAGTTGAGTTCGGACATTAAGAACAAAAAAGTGAAACCGAGCGGGAGTTTTCTTCCCGAGGCCATTCCTTTTGGCAACATTGAAGAGTAGATCGTCGGTATAGAGAATCACTCTCATACCAATCTCGTCAAAGAAACTTCCTATATCAGTTTTCGAATAAAACCAGAGATATCCCTCACCATTGAGGAATACCGAAGTGATGTTTCACACGAGAAAGGATTCACCTCTTGGTCAAGTCTCATCATCGAGAAGCCCCACAAGTGGAACTTAAGGATTGGAATAATCATGCATCCACTATCCCCTTGCTTATATCAACAAGTCAAGGAGCATTGCCACACGCGCCTCACTTACCTAAAAGTCAGCTGTTATTATCTTTCGCCCAGCAAGACAAACAGCTGTGCGTCCGATTCAGCCTCACGTCCGTTCAAGGTCATCAGCACGCCAGCCTCGCACTTAGTTTAAAAGTAAAAGGATTCCAACTTTTTTATGTTCTTCCGTTAACATTCCGTACTAAAGTGAATTTTTGAGTCAACCATCGAGTAGTACTCATTGGTAGTATTAATTTCTATTTAGATCCTCTTATTATAGCCTTACTATATTTAAAGTTTTATTATTTCTTTTCTTTATTTAATTAAAAGTATATTTTTGCTCTATTTGTTTAATTGAATCCTTGAAACGCTGCATATGGCAATAGATATATAATATTACAAATCTTCCCTGGATAAAGAATCAAAACAAAAGCTAAATAAAAATATAGCACTAGTAGATAAAAAAGGAACGGAGTTATTCATGTACGGAACAAACCTACATACATACTCGGCTGTATACAACGACATAGTGGTATTAAGGTAGGATGATTACAGAGTGCGCTATTAGGAAGGTATTTAAGGAACGACTAATTACATACAGAATAAGGATTATACCTCTAGATTTTGGTCTTTTCAGAGTTGGATAGGGGGTCACGACCGTGAAGACTATGGAAACGGAATTCATCATCATAAGACTCCCCTTAGGATTGACGCCGAACGGAAGTTAAAGGACACATGAAGAAGTTAACTAAAGAATCTGCATCAACCTACAAGCCCTTCTCAATAAGAACAACAATGTAGAGCCACTTCTATCCTCGGCAGGGAGTATGATCAACAAAAAGCTCGAGTTGGAATACACTCAGAATAGGAAATAAAAGAAGAACTAGAGGAAAGGCAGCCATGGCTGAAAGTACACTGTGGAAGAATAAGGAGAGAGAAAAGGAATTCGATTTTTTTTCTTCCCACCTTCTCCTAATACGGTTCCTCGTCATCTCTTCCTCCTGACTTCCCTAGTTCGCCGTTGACCCTCGGCCCCAAGCAATTCGAGCGAGGGCAAAACGCCATTGTCGCACACGAATAGAGTCAGCCAACGTCCTGTTCGCAGCGCTTCATTTATCTGCCCTATTTACTGCAAAAATTAGAACAATGGAAAGACTATTAAGGGGGTATCGTGACTTGCCGCTATGGACCCTTATCGCGACCCAAGGCAATTAAGGAAGTCTGCTGGCGATGAATCACCCTCCTTGTCTAGATAATTTCGTAGTATATATTCGATACTTCGGAGTTCACAGGCAGATTGTGTCTGAAGTGGCCGTCCAGTGTGTTAGCCGTTAACGTCTTCGTTAGTCGAGAGGGAATCGACTACATTCTCGTCCAGAGAAGAATCGAGTGATTTCTCAAGGGCCAACGAAGAGCTAGTTGTCACTCAGTGTTGTTCCTGGAAATAGGTTTAGGCACTCTTCAATCTTTCTCACCACGACTTAGGATTTTAAGGATCGGAAAAGCCATCCCCGAAGCATCCTCCGTTTGCCTCGTAAGGATCGACGGAGATTTACATGTAAAAATAATTAACAATATTTTTCATGCACAAATAATGAACATAGGGAACTCGAGCCAATGAAGTTCCTAAAGAAGTTGACTCTTCGGCGATCTTACACTTATATATAAAAAAGCACACCACAAAAGAACTGATGGAACAAACTAAAGAAAATCATGACAAAGGAGAGGATGACATTGAAGACGATGATAAAAGTAACTATGAAATCGAATCAGAAATTAGCACCTAGAAATCTATTCAGGAAACCAGAGTAACGAGAAGGAAAAGGCAGAAAATTAGGAAGTGAAAATAAAAAGGAGCATAACTCAAAAAGAACAAACACCGGTCATGTCTACCTCAACCTCACGTAAGAGAAAGTAAGAATATATACCAAAATGTCGCATGCTCTCACTTATTCTAAATTATGACCTACGATCTTCAATACTTTCAATAATTCTCGGACTAACCTTGATAGGACCTTACCAATTCGATCATTCGAAAGAGAATGTAAAATAACATAAGGGTTTCAAATTTCGTTAGAATCCCTGCCCTAAACTTAAGCAGACTTGGCAAATATATCATTCGAAAGAGGATGCAAAATAATATAATGGTTTCAAATTTCGTTGAAATCGGCCAAGTAGTTATAATGTTAATACAAAAACCAAAAAAAGCAAAACGGGGATCGACCGTCCGACCAACAGAGTCGCGCGCGACTAAAAATGCTAAATCCAACCGCCCGAGACTACCAGTACCAGGAAGCGGAATCTCGCGAATCCTTCTTTATAGACAGATGGAAGTTAGAAATTATACAGATAAATACAAACGTATGGAAAGATAAAAAATACATTTGCGGAAATATTTTTATAAAATTTGATCACAATGTAATACTAACTAATATCAGGGCACGGAATTAACTTAAATGTAAAAACGATGAAAATATGGAACTATAATATCGTAGAAAGTAACCCTTTAAGAAAAACAGCCGACGTAGCGCCATTTCGGTCATAAAGGAACTGTGTACTACAAGACGGAAGATGGACTAATACAGTGGTTCTCAACTGGTAATCCATGGACCACTAGTGGTCCATGATGACTTTCTGGGTGGTCCACGGGACTTCCACTATATTTAGTAAAAATTATATTTATTCGATAATTTTTTCATTCCTTGATTGGCAGCTGCACTCGTCGTGTGTTTTATATTTTATGCTGTTTATGACACATGGTGCTTTATTTGCGTGTATTATTACGATTTACGTTTTATCATTATTTTGGACAAACTCAACTTATAACTGATATATTTCGTTGCTCTGCCCACATCTAAAGAAATAACAATGGCGGGAAGGATTGTTAAGCGCAAGTATTCAGAGGACTACATTGAATTTGGCTTCACTTGTCAAGAAAAAGATGACATGGAGTTACCACAGTGTGTTTTTTGTTACAAAATCTTGGGGAATGAGTCAATGAAGCCAGCTAAGCTTAAGCCTCATCTCGAAAAGTGTCATCTCAATTTGTTGCAAAGGAATAAAAATTATTTCGAACAGAAATTATTATCTCTCAAGCGGCAGCGCCTTGACGCATCAGGTAAATTCCATGAAAAGACCACCAATGCAGGGCGTGCTTCCTACATTTTGCATACAAAGTCGTACAGGCCCAGAAGCCTCATACAATTGTTGAGCAGCTTATGCTACCCTGTGCAAAAGAGATGATAAGGCTTGTTGTTGGCGAGGACGCAGCACGGAAGCTAAATGATATATCTGTATCTAATGACACTGTATCGAGACGGATAAATGAAATCTCACAAAACATCAGTGAAAAAGTTGTGGATGAAATAAAGAAATCTCCACTGTTTGTAATAAAGTTGGATGAATCAACTAATGTCTCGCTCTGCTCTCAGCTAATGGTGTTTGTGCGATATGTGGTTAAGGAAGACTTCAAAGAAGAAATTATTTTTTGTAAGACTCTTGACACCACCACGCGGGCTCAGGATGTCTTAGAAATTGTCAACAGTTTCTTTGAAGTAAACGGTCTGGATTGGGGAAATTTAGTGGGTGTTACCACTGATGGTGTACCTGTGATTCTAGGCTCAAGATCAGGCTTCCAAGCATTGGTGAAACAGCGTGTTCCATTGGCAACTGGCGTTGACTGCTTCATTCACAGACAGTCATTGGCATCAAAAACATTACCTGATCACCTGAACATCGTTTTCAAAGGACTGGTGAAGGTGGTTAATTATATCAAATCGTCAGCAGTGAACACCAGGCTGTTCAGAAAATTATGTCAGGACATGGGTTCCGACTTTGAGGTGTTGCTGTTCTGCACTTCTGTATGGAGGTTGTCAGCAGGGAAAGTGTTCAACAAAATATTTGAACTAAGAGAAGAGTTGACTTTATTTCTCCAGTCTCAAGAGAAACGGGATTTAAGAATTATGCTAACACAGTCAGAATTAGAACTTGCATATCTCACTGATATTTTTGGAATCTTGAACAAACTGAATCTTCAACTGCAAGGGAAAGGTGCAAATCTGTTTACTCACCAAGGTATCATCAAGGCTTTTCTTGAGAAATTAGAACTCTGGATCACACGAGTTGAAGGTAACAATTTAGTTCAGTTTCCATGATTGGATGCCATTCTCGGAGAAAAGAAAGGCATTCAGATGCAAATTCTCGAGCATTTACGAAAGCTGCGGGATGAATTTCAGCGATACTTTCCGAAGGTGAACATGACAACGGATGAGTTATCCTTCATCAGGTATCCATTCACAGCAAATGTTCATAGCATTCCAGAGGATCTGCAGGAGGAATTCTTAGAGCTGAAGAATGATTTGGCGTCTCAAGATGTGTACCAGCAGTCTACCATGGAAAAATTTGGGGCCACTATGATTGGTAGTTACCCAAATTTGTCAACACATGCAGTCAAATGTCTTTTATCATTTGCATCAACCTACATGTGCGAGAGTGGATTTTCATGTTTGTTGCACATTAAGTCCAGTCAGAGGAATCGGCTTGCAGTGGAAAGTGATATTTGTTGTGCGCTATCCAGCACCACTCCTAACATTGAAAAGCTTGTCAGTGAGAAGAGAATCCAAAAGTCTGGTTGCAAGGAAAAATGAGTTAATCGAATTGGAAATAAAAAATATTCGTTGTTTATTCTTACAATCTTACATTATTTTATTTTTTTTAACATACATTTCAAGATATTATTTTTGAAAGAAGTATATTTCAGATTAAAATGTTATCTGCTAATTATTTTATATAATTTTTCGAAATTCTGTTTTGAAGAAATATATTTGAAGCCAAAATGCTTGTTGTGTATGCTTACTTTATACTTACTCAAATATAGAATGGTCCACAATATCCTTTTAATTGAGCTGGTGGTCCATGGCCTGAAACGAGTTGAGAACCACTGGACTAATAGAATCATCGATGCAATATAAATACAACGCAAACTCAACAGTCTTATCAAAATAACGGGATATCAACCTCCAACGAGAAACGGCCGCCTTATTGCCAACTTCATAAGACTATTCAATAATAGAAAGAGAGTCATCGTTATGGGAAACATAAACGCCCACGGCACAGAAAATGGATATATAAACACAAATGGCGAAGGCAAGCATCTCTAAAGATTGAGGCCACAATTCCCAACAATATTGTTTGATCAAAACCAGATATCTGCCTGTCGAATTTCAACCTCCCATTAAATTACCAGTTGGAACCCTTAGACATTCTAATTAGCGTGACCAAATAGCAAACCTACTAACCCTATACAGCAGTCGTCAAAGGAATGGAAGGCCTATCATTAGGCAAACTTGATATAATATAATATAGAGATCCTAAGAGATCATGAATCGAAGACACTCAACGATGAGACACTAGCAGAAATTAAAGAAAATCTCGAGAAAATTACAGAAACATTGATAAGTCGAGATAATTAGACAACCTACAAAACAACCCATAGAATTATTCAGAACATCAGATGGTGCCTTGAAATGATAATTAAGAACGCGGAAATAAGAATCATGAGAAAAGATACGTGTAGAAGGACCAAGTAGAGAACTGTAAAACAAACTAAGAAAGAAGGAGAAAGAGAGAGCTAACGATTTTATAATTGATAAACAAGAGGAACAATGGAACGGGCTAATACACAAGATAGATGAAGAAAGATCGCCAAGAGAGGCTATAAATGGCAAACAGGATGAAAGATAAGCCAGGAAAGAAAAAGATTAGAATTAAAGATTAGAGAGGAAAGCAACTGGAAGACGAAGCCGACGTTGAAAGAGTATTTAGAGAACATTGGAAGAACGTTTTTAAGATAAGTGAAGAAGAAAATGATAACTTCGACATTGACTTTGAAAGTTAGATAATAGAACTTAATCAAGTAATAGAAAGAACCGACCCCCCCTAGTTTGTAGACGTAAATAGGAACACCAACAAAGGAAATGATACCATCATATAGATAAAAGAGATTATAAGAACAATAAGACGCCTTAAACAGAAAGCATCAGGTGCATCAGGTGAAAAAATACGTTGAAAATTCTAATTACATCTAGGAAGGATAAAAATACGTTTATAATGAGTATCTGAATACAGACTACTTCCTCGACGACCTGAAAGTGGCAAAAATGATTTTCATAACAAAAGCTGTAAAATCACCTTATCGGGTAGAAAACTACCTTATGATCTTAAAAAAATGATTTTTAAAAGCAGGCTTGGTTAATACTTCGAGGAAAAAAATCTTTAAAATGAGTGCCAATTCAGATTTCAGAAAAAGTGGAGCAGAGACATGGCGCTCTGTCTAAAAATGAACGTGGTCATCGTCTGCAGAGACGTGTCTAAAGATTTGATAAAGTTTGGGAGAGAGGCATCCAGTACAAAATACTACAACTAGGATTAAACAATATAATTGAGAGAATACTGTGAGAATATGGCATGGATAATATTTTACAAGTAGCCACCATAGGAATCGTTTTAAATTTGAAGCCGCTGTTCTCCAAACCGAGTGGTTGAATCCAGCGTTGTACGCTGTCTACACTGCAGACATCTTAACTTCAGCAACCGAAAGATGTATGAACAAACAGTTTGTGGATAAGATAACACATGTGATTGTGTCACCGTACAGCCACGGCCAATTCCAAAAGATAAAAACGGGAGAAGAAATACGAAGGATAAATCAATATGAACAGAAATGGAAAATTAGCACACATCAGGAAAAATGAAAATTTCTTCAAATCTTCAGGAAAGAGATACCTGTTATATACGTAGACGACGAAATACATAGATACAATAACGAATGCAAAATTCTGGTTCGAACAATAACTAAATCTGGTTACAGGAAACACGTAACTGACAGAACCGAAAGAGTAAAAATTGGACAAAAAGCTAAGATCACCCAATCAACAGAAGAATAAGAAAATCGACAAATGAATAATGCAGCCCAGACAAATCGATCCACAAATAACGATGTGCACACTCTCAAGAAGTCGCTTCATAAAATTGAAAAGGATCCAAAACCAAGCAATGTATCCCATAACAAACACGAGGAATATATAGAGAAGAAGAGTGGAAGATCTTCATAGAGAAGGAAGCATTGAACTCTTAAAAAGTAAATAAAAAAGGAGCCAATTCAATTATCAAAAAGGCACTAGATGAGATTGGCGTAGAACTAGTCAATCAAATACTGTATAAAGGGATGGATGGGGATCCAATCACTGTCCCCGAGCAGTATAACGGCCTTGGACAGAGAAGAAGAAAGAAAAAGATATTTACATAAAGATCATAAATACAAACTACGAGATATGACAAGAGTTAAATCCCCATTAAAAAAAATTAGACGATTAAAATAATAGATTAAGACACCCTTTAGATGGTAACCGAATTATAAAATATTGAAAAATAGCAAAACGATGAAAATGATTTCGTAACTAAGTGGAAAATTTAACAAGAATACTTAGTATATGAACAATGTCTGCTGACCAAACGTCGCAGCCTTGCACTTATTCTGATTTATGACTTTACAAGATTCAAAACTTTCCATAATTCCTGGGGTAACCTTGGGAGGACCTTCTTTGCAATTATATCATTCAAAAGAGAATTTAAAAAAAACATAATAATTTCAAATTTCGTTACAATTGGCCGAATAGTTATGATGTTATTGCCAAAACAAAATAACTCCCGGGATAACCTTGCCAATTACACCATTCGAAGGAGAATGTAAAACAACATAAGGGTTTCAAATTTCGTTAGAATTGGCCGAATTGTTATGATTTTATTACCAAATAATTCTCTGGCTAAGCTTGGGAGGACTTTGGCAATTATATCATTCGAAAGAGAATGTAAAATATCGTGAGAATTTTAAATTTCGTTAGAATTGGCAGAATAGTTATGATGTTATTTCCAAAACTAAATAATTCCCGTGCTAGCCTTGTGGGAACCTTGGCAATTATATCATTCGAAAGAGAATGTAAAACAATAAAATGGCTTAGAATTTCGTTAGAATCGGCGGAATAGGTACAATGTTATTATACCCCCCCCCCCTTCATTGCGAGGTATAGAGTCACAGGCGACTAAAAACGCAACCAAATCATTCATACTAGAACCAGCTACAAAGCTAGACCGCAACTATTACAAACAAAATAAAAAAAAATAGACATACTTGTAACAGACTTACAAACTAATAGCGGTTTGAACCCCCAAAACCATTTCACACAAAAATATAACACAATGACAGATTTAAATTAACCTGAAACTCAGGTACTTTCTCTCCTAGTAAAATGTCAACTTATAACTATATAACAACGGCCAGAGCTTAGTTTGACGTCAAAGCAAGCTAGCAATTCTCCGCAAATCTCTAACTTCTTCCTTTCCTTCCAATACTCTACTACTTTCAACGGGCTCTACCAATAAACTATGCGCAAGTAATACACACCCTGGTATTAGCACTGGTTTTAGATTTAGTGCCGAGGCCACCTATGTCAACTGTCTAATCTCCTACCTGATTTTACTATACTATCCTTCCTCCTTCTCTTCCTCTCCATGTCCTCACCCAATTCCTCAAACCTTCCTCCCAGTGCCTTTCGAAACAGGGAGAAAGGCGAATGGTGAAGTTGGGGAGCCCTACCTCCCCTTCCTAAGAAAGAAGCGATGGAATGGAGAGGCGGGACGGGGGATCGGACGCTCAGGCGTTTTACTCTCTCGCACCTTTTATTATTATCTTATCTCTCTAGTCTCATCCTGGCCGTATTCTCATTTACTCTTTTTTAAATTGTTTCTGTTCAATATTTCGGTTGCTTGCATTATATTCTTTCTCAGTGAAACCTCTTTTAAATGATTGCGAGGCAATTTATGGAATTTAGGAGCCTACTCTAAGGCCTCATTTAGGCGGTCCATCATTTTATCAGTATGGCGAGTATGACGTTGCCTTAGAGAAACTTGGATGCCCAAGAAGGTGAGTTTTACAGTTGGTTCCAGGACACTCCTTCTCTTGGTATAGGCCAATGAGGTACGGGGTAAACGGGCTATAAGGAAACGTAAATATTTTGGATAACCTAGAAAGACGTCGTCACCCAAGTACGTGTAAGCCCCGCATCTATAGTCCCCGCAATATGGAAAAAACAAAATGGTGAATGGTGTCCCCCTGAAACCCTTTGGTAACCTAGTGCCCGGTAACTGGACCCTGCAGATTTTATAAGTCGGAGACATTTGAAGGAAAGACAAAAAACGTGTTTCTGTTTTGGCAGAGTAGGAAATACAAATGGCCAAAGGTGGTTTGGACTCGATTGCACAAAGTAGGATTAGGTGTAGAATGGGTGAACATGATGTAGTTAACATCTTTAGGATTGCGTGCCTTTCCTGCCCAAATGCCTGCAGATGGATCCCTAGCTAAAGCTCTTCGACTTATTTGTTACATTTTCCATCTTCGCCAGTTTTTTAATCTCTCACCTTATAAACTCTTGCAAATTATTGCCCTCTTTGAGTAGTGCTTCGTAAGCTTAAGTAACAACTAACTTCTCTACAAGACCAATTTTACAAAAGGTGCCAAGGTATCACGAGGCATATTAGAAGATTTTCATCCAAAATTGTATCAGCATAGGAACAAATGAAAATGCTGATCATCTTCCAATACAAGTGCCTTTAAAGGGGAGAGAGAAACAAGTACTCATTTCTACATAAATGGCGTCAAAGTGGGTAATTATAAGAGAAATACAACGTGATTTAGGAACAGATTTTTCACCTTGAATTCTTTGCCTCGACTCATTTAGACAAGATACTCGTACTTTGAACTTTCTTTTGTGATACAAATGAAAAAATGTGATTAGATTGCTTCTAAATTTTTCAGGGAAAAGCAAATTGAAAGGACAACTTTATCCTCCGTTATAAAAGATAAATTTAATTACTGGAGATGACACATTCAGAAGTCCATGTAAAAACAACTGAAAGCAGAAAAGAGCGTAAAATTTCCCTAAGTAAATGAATGAGTTATATACATATGGAAATAAATGTATATGTGCGTACTCGGTGAACGCAAACCTTGCCGAATTAGGTTAGGTTCCTGAGTGAGAAGATAAACATTATGACGAGGTACTTATTGACAAGAAAGGGTAAATTGGCGATGTCAATGCCTACATTAACTTTTATAGCCGAAGAAACCTGCGGAGAAGATATATAAAGTGAGAATGCAGGAGAGACAAGAATATATGAGAATATTTTTAATATTTATCAATATATTAGTCATAAAATTAACATTATCAGCCTTTAGAATGAATTTCCATCGAAAATTTTACCTTTAATTACTATTAATTACTTGCGCTGTGCACTTTTACTTCTAAAATGAAATCTTTCAAAGTTAAGGGTCTTTCAACAAGGACGCTCGAGCTTTGTCTGGCGATAGTGGCCATGTTGTTAAAGCGATATCTGGCAACCTCACTTTGAACTGTTTAGTAGTACTTGGCAAGCCACGATGGAAGGTTATAGCGTTGAACAGCGTGTTAAAATTATCAAATGTTATTATCAAATTCAGTGCTCCGTTCAACAAACGTTCCGCACATTACGTGATTTCTATCCTCGCCACAATCGTCCTGCCGAGTCCACTGTTGGACGCTTAGTGGCCAAATTCAAAGCAAAAGGGTCGATCAACAATCAGCCAACACCCGTACGTCACCGAAACGCAAGGTCTGCTGAAAACATCGCTGCCGTAAATGAGAGTGTACGGGAAAACCCGAGGCAGTCAATTTCTCGTCGTTCACAAGAACTTGGCCTTTCTGCGACTTCAGTTTGGCGAATTATGCGTAGGGACTTGGGTCTGCACCTGTACAAAATCCAACTTACCCAGGAACTTAAGGTAAACGACCATAGACAACGCCGTTTGTTCGCTGATTGGGCTCTAGAACAGGTGGAAGTTGCTCCCAATTTCCCCCCAAAAATCATGTTCAGCGACGAGGCCCATTTTGGGATGAATGGATTTGTGAACAAGCAAAATTGTCGGATTTAGGACGAAAACAATCAACATGAAAAACACCAGCACCAATTGCATCCCAACAAAGTCACTGTTTGGTGCGGATTCGTCTAACGGAATCATCGGTCCGTATTTTTTTGAGAACGAAGATGGGATTGCTATAACCGTCAACGGCGAGACGTACAGATCGATGATAAGCAACTTTTTGTGGCCTCAACTGAATTATATGCCTGATATGAATACTGAGGACATGTGGTTCCAACAGGACGGCTCTACGTGCCACACTGCGCACGCCACGATAGACATTTTACACCAGCGATTTCAGGGCAGGGTCATCTCGCGCGGTGGCGACGTCAATTGTCTACCGAGATCGTGCGATTTAACGCCATTAGACTACTTTCTTTGGGGCTACCTTAAAATCGTAGGTCTATGTGAATAATTCGCAAACAGTTGATGTCCTCAAAAGTCAACATAACGAACACCATCTAGCAAATTCAGCCAGATTTATGCGAGAGAGTCATCGAAAATTGTGCCTCCCGAATACGTTCCACCAAGCGAAGCCGCGGTGGACATTTGAATGAGCTCATATTGCACACTTAATGCCATGAAATTTACTTTGAAATTTAAAATAAATTGAGTGCATATATTACACATAACTTGTTTTTTCTACATTTAAAAATTGAGCGATCTTATTGAAATACTCTTTGGAAGCAATATATTTTTCCAAATCACAACTTAGAATTATTCTTGACGTAGTTCTGAGGTTACACGATCGACATTTCTATTTCAATCACTAGCTGAAATTTCTGCTTTGCAATTCTACATGAAAAATTCACAATATATGGTTAGTGGAAATATTGTATAAGCCTTAGGGTTCGTTCAAATGGGATCAACCTATATAAGTGACTAAAAATCATTTATCTCAAAATAGGATTTATGTTTAACAGAAAATAAGTAAAAATATATCATTACAAATGACCTCTTCAGAATATAGCTTTATTAAAACGAAACTTGTAATTCTTATTTATATGATTCCTATTCAGTTTTGCAAGCGTTTTCTTCTCTATACGTTTTGTTATACGTAACTGAGTTCGCTAAGGCTTAAGATGTGAATTCGTTGGTACTCTTTTAGTGAGCTTCATAACCGCACGTAAACCAATTCTAGCCTAGAAAGTAACCAAGAGAGATCCAAAGTTTAAGAAAATATTGGAATTGCGAAATATTTTTGTTAAAAAATATGAATATTAAACATCATTGTTGGTTAAAGAGAGAAATGAATCATTAGATTTGGCTCGTCTGCTCTTCCATCAGTCACGAGTCAAGATTAAAGAAGAGAACCACTTGCATTAAATAGACCTATATGATTGGCCTTTATGAAATTTTGGTTTTGTTTAAAGTAAATGAAGTTAAAACAAAATTTTAATTATTCTCTACGGATTTGATTATATTTTCGCTTCAAAGGGCCTGTCTTAGAGATTTAAAATTTATAATTTCTTTTTTAAAATCAATAGCATTCCTAAAAATAAGAAATAATATGCGTTTTTGTGGTAGCGTTGCTTAAACAAATATATAGTCAGATTTCGCCAGGATTTACCTCCAATCTTAATTTGTCTGGTTAGTAATATAACAACAGTGTGAAGAAAGAAAATTACCCCTAAAATGGGATTGAATCAATATTAGAGTAGGTACCATTCCTCCGCGTTTGATTCAAAACATCGTGTTGCACATAAAATTAATTTATGCGTGGGATAAATTTTTGGTCCTACCATACCACCCATTTAGATTTTATTCCGGTGCCTTTCTTTCTCACTGTTGATCCAGTTTAACGGGGAATCTAAACCACTTTTTTTACATCATATGTATAGTAGGAGCCACAATAGTTAACCGAATTGGATTTACTTTGTGATCAATTGCACCTCAAGGGGCCTAACGTTACCCAGTTCGGAGAGGTGTTTCCGAACAGTTAACTTAGGGCTAAGCCACATCAGACTGAATCCCACATGACATTTTCAGTAATTTAAAAAATATATCTTTAACTTACAAGAAAAGTGAAGTATATCAGCATAGAGATGTTTTAAAAACATTTGCACATCCTTGCAAGCTTTTTATTTATAGGGAAATTACTGTAATTAATAACTATCTCTAAGTATATCATTATCTCTATGTCTAATGCCTCATGTATTTAGTTAATTGGTTAATACTAACTCATTTTTATTATTTTTTTGTTATTATATGTGTACATACACCATAAATTTATCGTAATCCGCATTTTGAAGATTACATTATTGTCTGAATGAATAGATATGGATATAAATTTTAGTTTAAATATTCATTTCTTCTATTATGACAAAATTTCGATTTCAAAATTACCTCTCAAAATCAGAAGTGTGAAATTTATTGATTGAGCAATAATATTGACACTAAAATGCTTTTCTCAATAAATGACAGGTAATGTAAGTAATTGAAGAAAAAGTGAGTACATAAAATTAAATTAGTAACTAAATTTAATGCTTATTTACAAACCTGATTGTGGTTTAATATTTATCACCCTTCTCCGAATTGGGAACAATCTCGACATACGAATATCCAAACGCTTTGAATTTAGGCAAATGTGGTACGCATCTCTTCCTTACTACATTTCCCACCAATAAAGAAGCGAGGAAGAATAAAAAGAGCAACAAAATGTTCAATCACCATCCAGAAGTGCTGATTTTTATGAGAAGAAAGTAACAGAGATATACGAGAAGATGAGATGTGAATAAAATCGTTGTAACCGCGCTCACCTAAACTGACACCAAAGTTGTGAGAGGTCGTTGCCTGCAATTTCCTATTATTCTCTTCTAACAAGTGCATGTAACAAGGTACGTAAATGTATTGCTTTAAAATTGACTTGTACCTCTTAATAATTTCCGGAAAAAATCAGATTGCCTCCACTGTTTGCCCTAGTGCTGCAAATTTACCTCTCATTGGAGTAGGGAGACTAGGGAGAAAGCGCCATTACAGTAATTTTAATTAATTACATCCTTTCCCTTTAGGCTTCTAACTCTTAACGAACAAATTAATAACCTCAAAATATTTACATTTGTGAGTGGTTTATAGTGCTTTTTGCTGGAGAGAATTACATCCCCTCTCTTTAGCCTGCTACTATCCACACACATAATTAATAACTCACTAGAGAAATTATATCATTCATATCAAATAAAATGCGACATATTGATATAAATTTAGTAATATAAATTAGACATGCAGAATATTTTATCAACCATTTATTCATCTCCAGCTCGTTAATGCATTTTACAGCTTCATTTTGAGCAATTATGAAATATTTAGTTGAAATTCCGTATTTTAGAATACGCAGCGTTCTAATTGGGTTTTTTCTATCGAAACAAAATGGTTCGGTTTTCCTTGTTTGTAAACTCTAACATTTTTTCCCATAAAACAATCCGTTACCACTTCGTAAATCATCCCTTACTCCTAAAAGATAAACATATTGAATAAAATACTTTCTTTTCGAAAAATATTTTTTCCCATTTAATGAGATTTTTCCACTGTTTTTTTTCTTTATTGCAGAATAAACATTTCGCCTGCAATAGCCAATAAAAGTGAATGGTATATAGATAAAACTATTGAATCTATTCCCATCGGTAAATATTATTCTTACGAGTGGTAAAAGGAAATGAATTTAATTAAGGACCGTTCCAATTGTATGGGTGCTGAACATACAGAGAAAACAGTAAAATGTGTCCTTAAACTATAAAGATGAAATATAAATTATTCGAGCCAAAATAGACTGGTGAACTTCGAAAATAAAGACAATTGTTTAATGAGAGATATTTTGTGTCGACACAGTTGTAACAATATATATATATATATATATATATATATATATGTCGTGGAATTCCCCCCCTTTTTGTTCTATCTCTAAGAGTGCTAAGAGTGTCTAATATATTGATATTATAAGAATATCTTAACGAACAGAGCCGTTAAGAAACACGTAAGGATATATATATATAAGAGAAACGAACATTAATCCCAAAATAAACTTATATTTTATCTTTATCAATTGAATACATAACCTTTATACATTAACTACAGCAATACTCTGAATATTATCCTAAACAAGAATTAATTAAATTAGTTTACCCACAAAAATTGGTTAACGTTTTCTCTACACACAACAATAACATAAGAATTAGGCTTACGGACTCATGTGGAGTTTAAAGGCCTCAGAAATGTTATTTACTCTCGACACGTGCCGCTGGACCGATGTAGATGAGCGAGATCACACGGTTGATTTGGCGAGGGTGGCAGCTGGGGGTCCACATGTTCTTCCGGGGGGGGGGCCTTCAAGGACGAGAACCAATACGGTGCTTTATGCAACACCTAGGCAGTCGTGGTCTCTCTGGCGAGAGTGAGTCGAACTTGGTTCTTAAATCAAGTTAACTTGGAGTGCGGTGTGAAAACCGAGTAACGAGCTTGAGGAGGAGCTTTTCTTTTTCGTTCCTTATTTTCTTATGGACGAGGACTGAACTCGGGGAGGGTCTTCTTCAAGGGCGAGGATAACGGAGGGGGTTTCTCTAGCGAGAATAAATTACTTAACGTTCGGTTTGGTAACCCGGAACTAGCTCAAGGATGAGCTTTTTCTTAATTCCAGTCTTCCTCAAGGGCGAATATAACGGAGGGGGATTTCTCTGACGAGAACAAGTTGAACTTGGTTCCTCACCAAGTTAACTAAGAGTTTGGTGTGGCCACCGAGTAACGGGCTCGAGGAGGGAGCCTTTTCCTTCTTCTTTTCTTAATTCGTCAATGACGAGGAATACCCCTGGTGTTTAAGGTGCACCAGGATATGAGGAGTCTCTCTGGCGAGAGTAAGTTGAACTTACCAAAGTTAACTTATCGTTTGGTTTGATAACCAGGGACTTAGCTCGAGGATGAGCTTCTTCTTGGCCCCTTAGGGTAGGTAGCCCTGCCTCTCTTGCAGGGTACTTCTTGGTCTGGCGAGCCAAGTACACTACCTCTCCAGTCTCGGTAGTTCGGTTTGATCCGAAGACTTCGTCACGTAGAGACTGACGTATACTACCACGATTTTCCTCAGAGTTCCTCATTTATACCTCGTCACCCCACTGGGGGAGTGGTAAGGGGGAGGGAGGCTTGAGGACGGCCCCAGGAGAGTTCTTTTGGCCAACGGTTTTTCACACGAAGTCCAACATCGGCTCCTCGTTAGCCTTCGAGATTGGGAGAAACACGTCTCCAATTTCTTATTTGACGTGGAACTGGATCTCACTCTCCTGGGGGAGATCTTACATTTTGACCTTTAGGGTCTTTCATGGCACCGAGTTGTGCCACACTGCGGTTAAGCACTGAACCCGCCGATGCCTTCGACGGATGTCTTTGCAGTAACCGCCTTGTGACTGCACCAAGAGTAAACGGGTGGGGGGGATGTGACCATTCCCCTACAACACCTCCCATCGAAGAATTTAATGGGGAGGGGGGATGCTCCCGGGAACTCAGAACAACTTACTCAACCTAGTCGAGATTAGCAAAGTTGTATTTCTTGAGCCCTCTCATACATTAAGTTTCCTTACACATGTACGCCCTCGCGCGCGTTTACACAGGCAATGTGTCGAACTAGACATACTCGATTTACAATTTTACATAAAATTAAAAAAAACTTAATTCGTCGATTACCCACAAAAAAAACAACAAAACAAGCTACTTCCTTACATTTCTAAATTTTTGGGAACTTAAATCATACCGATAAATATTAACACGAACAACAAATGAAAACATGGTTTCACGCTCATTAGGTGCTGAAATAACCCTAAATGGTTTTTCGTCTCCGCCTAAAGAGCAGCAGTACTTTATCGGCTCTTTTGATGTAGCTAATCCTAAAATGGTGCTCTAAGACCAATACTTTACCGCGCCTGAGTTGGCCGTTCGGGTTATTGAGTCTACCCCAGTATGTTACTAAATGGTAGCGGTATTTCAACCTACTCGACTTACCCATTTCTATGGTACTTGACTACCTTTAAACTGAACATTATGGCTAGAGCGGCCTGTTGCAGCGGGGCATAATTGATGAGAACTTGAGTCCCATAGCTCTCCTTTAACCAGGTACACGGGAAGATCGTGTCTGGGTTCGATCTTTGGGGATCGAGAAAACTTTTCCCTGCGAGGTCGTTAATGGGCGTGGCGCTCAATACGACTTGGCGATTTAGTGGTAACTCCGTGGAGGTTCCGTTCGGGGAGGAGACTACTAGGGGTAGGGGATACTCATCCGCGTCTACTATTTGATTAGTCTTACCTGGGTGTATCGCAATAAGACCTCTTTCCTCCTTCCTTGTCAACTCATTTGACTCACTTCTCTTAGTAGGTAGTTCCTCTGGTACACCTGCTTGTACCCCTACCCTACTTTCTACTTCTTTCCTGATAACCCCATTTGGCTAGGTTCTCCTCGTAGGTTTTCCTTTAGGTACTCCTGCTGGTACCTCATCTCTTCACCGGTAGTTCCTCAGGTACACCTGCTCGTACCTCTACCCTACCTTCAACTTCTTCCCTGATAACCCTATTTGGCTGGGTTCTCCTCGTAGGTTTTCCTTCAGGTACTCCTGCTGGTACCTCATCCCTACTTCCTACTTCTTCCATCGTTACCCCATTTGGCTGGGTTTCCCTCGATGGTCCTTTCTTAGATCCAGGCCGGGCTACAACTTCCTCGGCCTCTATGAGATTCTCGATAGGTGCTCTTTCGAGTGCGAGCAATCTTTCCTTTTCTTCTCTCTCTCTTCTCTTTCAGCTTGAGCACGTTCTTTTTCCCTCTTCATTTTCCTTTCCTCGGCTTCTTTTTCTGCTTTCGCTTTTCGGTTTTCCCGTCGATTCTTCTTTCTTCAAATTCCAGCTTTATCTTTAGTCTTCTTTCCTCATCTTCCCTTTCTATCCTTATTCCGAATTCTTTTGCTTCTCTTTTCAACAGTATTATTCTTTCGTTTGTTCTAATTCCGCTTGAGAATCTTCTTTCCTCTATTTCTATTTTCAGCTGTATTCGGGATTCTTCACTTTTCCGGTTCATCCGTATTTCTATATTTTCCCTTTTTCTATCAAACTCTATTATTTCTTCTTCTTCTTCTCTTGGTAATCTCAATTCTTCGAGGATGTAGGCATCCATATCCTCGTCTTCAAATCGTAGAATTTGGGCTTGTAGGTAAAATCTTTTGACCGGATCCATTTCGTGTTGGTCCGTCGATTTTTTCTTTCTTTATTCTCAGGTAATTATGCCACCACTCACCAGGTAGAGCTCAGCATAACTTACCCTTAGTCCCACTACTATGCTGATTATATATGTCGTAGAATTCCCCCCCTTTTTGTTCTATCTCTAAGAGTGCTAAGAGTGTCTAATATATTGATATTATAAGAATATCTTAACGAACAGAGCCGTTACGAAACACGAAAGGATATATACAAGAGAAACGAACATTAATTCCAAAATAAACTTATATTTTATCTTTATCAATTGAATACATGACCTTTATACATTAACTACAGCAATACTCTGAATATTATCCTAAACAAGAATTAATTAAATTAGTTTACCCACAAAAATTGGTTAACGTTTTCTCTACACTCAACAATAACATAAGAATTAGGCTTACGGACTCATGTGGAGTTTAAAGGCCTCAGAAATGTTATTTACTCTCGACGCGTGCCGCCGGACAGATGTAGATGAGCGAGATCACACGGTTGATTTGGCGAGGGTGGCAGCTGGGGGTCCACACGTTGTTCCGAGGGGGGGGGGGCTTCAAGGACGAGAACCAATACGGTGCTTTATGCAACACCTAGGCAGTCGTGGTCTCTCTGGCGAGAGTGAGTCGAACTTGGTTCTTAAATCAAGTTAACTTGGAGTGCGGTGTGACCACCGAGTAACGAGCTTGAGGAGGAGCTTTTCTCCTTCGTTACTTATTTTCTTATGGACGAGGACTGAACTCGGGGAGGGTCTTCTTCAAGGGCGAGAATAACGGAGGGGGGTTTCTCTGGCGAGAATAAATTACTTAACGTTCGGTTTGGTAACCCGGAACTAGCTCGAGGATGAGCTTTTTCTTAATTCCAGTCTTCCTCAAGGGCGAGTATAACGGAGGGGGATTTCACTGACGAGAACAATTTGAACTTGGTTCCTCACCAAGTTAACTAAGAGTTCGGTGTGGCCACCGAGTAACGGGCTCGAGGAGGGAGCCTTTTCCTTCTTCTTTTCTTAATTCGTCAATGACGAGGAATACCCCTGGTGTTTAAGGTGCACCAGGATATGAGGAGTCTCTCTGGCGAGAGTAAGTTGAACTTACCAAAGTTAACTTATCGTTTGGTTTAATAACCAGGGACTTAGCTCGAGGATGAGCTTCTTCTTAACCCCTTAAGGTAGGTAGCCCTGCCTCTCTTGCAGGGTACTTCTTGGTCTGGCGAGCCAAGTACACTACCTCTCCAGTCTCGGTAGTTCGGTTTGATCCGAAGACTTCGTCACGTAGAGACTGACGTATACTACCACGATTTTCCTCAGAGTTCCTCATTTATACCTCGTCACCCCACTGGGGGAGTGGTAAGGGGGAGAGAGGCTTGAGGACGGCCCCAGGAGAGTTCTTTTGGCCAACGGTTTTTCACACGAAGTCCAACATCGGCTCCTCGTTAGCCTTCGAGATTGGGAGAAACACGTCTCCAATTTCTTATTTGACGTGAAACTAGATCTTACTCTCCTAGGGGAGATCTTACATTTTGACCTTTAGGGTCTTTCATGGCACCGAGTTGTGCCACACTGCGGTTAAGCACTAAACCCGCCGATGCCTTCGACGGATGTCTTTGCGGTAACCGCCTTGTGACTGCACCAAGAGTGAACGGGGGGGATGGGGGGGGAAGAAGTGACCATTCCCCTACAATATATATATATATATATATATATATATATATATATATATATATATATATATATATATATATATATATATATATATATATATATATATATATATATATATATATATATATATATATATATATATATATATATATATATATATATATATATATATATATATATATATATATATATATATATATATATATATATATATATATATATATATATATATATATATATATATATATATATATATATATATATATATATATATATATATATATATATATATATATATATATATATATATATATATATATATATATATATATATATATATATATATATATATATATATATATATATTATATATATATATATATATATATATATATATATATATATATATATATATATATATATATATATATATATATATATTTATAAATATATATATATATATATATATATATATATATATATATATATATATATATATATATATATATATATATACCATACTTTCCTGAAGATTCTGGAATAAAGCAAGCAGGGTCAGTTTCTGCTAAAAGATACGTTAGTATTATTCTCCATGTCCTGTTTGGAAATGAAGCGTTAACCTAGTGAATGGTTTCATTCTCTTTATCAATGATATGTCCGAAGGATTGGTTTCACGCAAAATCACTCTTTTTTACCAACATTCTCGTTGTCAGATTACTAGATATGTGCCCTCTGGCTTCTTTCTCTGGGCTTATGTGATAAAATAGTCTTCTGAAACGCATCGTCTTCTATCGAAGAGAAAGAGAATGCCGTTCAGGAAATCATCGCTTCTAAAATGTAATTTAGTCATATGAAACTACAATAATTTCCCCTTTATTATAAATTTGATTTCATCCTTCTTGATTTAAGGAATAATGATAGATGACACTTTCCAAACCAAATATTTCTACTGGTCACCCTGTATGACGGCTAGAATTAGCAACTAAAACCAATACATGACGATGTACTAAGATCGAAAGAATTTATAATAGAAGAAAGTAAAGAAGTATGGCAAAATGTTTGTGCTTTTGATTTGGTGAAAAGGCCATCGATTTTTTTAATGTCTCTCTTTTTCGTTTGTATTTCATCACGACATTTGTCTTGAGTGTTTTTTCTATATATATTTTGTAATCAGTTGCCTTTTCTCTCTTTCTTGAATCTCTTAAGCGTTTGTCTTTTGATTTTATGTCAACTCATTTTTGTTTTTTCGAAAAAAAATTGTTGTGGACCTCTTTCATAATCTAACATAACTTTGGTTTATATTGTGTTATTGCTATTTTTGTTATATTTATAATTTATTACTATTTTTTACTGTTGTCTATTCTGTTTTCATTCCTTTTTTTTAATTTATTTACTCCGTTATTATTTTCTTTTGGTCCATTCGCTTTCTTTTATTCATTCTACTTACTTTGGGTTGTGTCACTGTGTGTATCTTCTGGCGTGAAGCTGGCTGGTCTGTCCGTGTGGCTTTCAGGTTTCTGGATGATTATAATATTTCCACCTTTAATTGCTCAGGAAAATAACCCATGTTTAGTCAGCCATTTATGTTATTTAATAAAAGAAAAAGGTATAATGTGAGGCAAAATGAAATTTGGTCGGTGTAGTCCTGTGCAGAAAGTGTATTTTTGATGAAAGAATATTAAGTTTTCAGAGATATCAATGGCCATAGCTGTTAATGCCATAGGCTTCCATCCTCATTCCATGCACAACACACTATTGAGGATAAGTTTGTGGAATTTGTGCATTTAATTCATCGACCACATCATTTTCGTAGTCGAGGTTATAATTGCCATTCTCTTTAGGCATCATAGTGAATTGGGATGTTTAGATGCGTCTAAATTCCTTTTCGATTTTGTAAGTCTCTGTGATTTTATTATGACCGCGGATAACTCTAATTTTCGACTGTGAAGGACTTCCTTATAATCATATAAGTCTTATGTAAGTGCATCAGAATCTATGTCTATTGTGTCAATTTTGTTCTCACAATTATGTTTATTATGTCCAATTATGTCAATTTTGTTGTCCCAAAGTTGTTCGGTAATGAGTCGCGTCAGTTCATCTCGAAAAGGTACCCGTAATATCTTGCGAAAACTCTCATAGTGAGAGACCATGATGAGGTACCGAGGATTTATATTTAATTTAGGGGATAATTTCATGGTCTAGATCAATAAGGTGTTTAGTTAATTTTTCAACTTCTTCATATACGAGGGGCGGTCAATAAGTTTTGCAATTCGGATATAAGGAAACGAATTATGAGGAAAAGTGTTTTAATATTTTTCAATATAATTACCCTCGACTTCAATGCACTTGCGCCACTTGTCCCTGAGGCTTCGAATTCTCGATAATCAGAAATCTCCCGACTGCTGTTCAATCCACTCCTGGACGGCAAGCTGGACATCTTTATCGTCCCCAAACCTGCGTGCACGCAGTGCAGCCTTGAACTGGCGGAATAAAAAGTAGTCACTAGGGGCCAGATCTGGACTGTAGGAGGGATGGTTGAGCTCCTCGAATCCACAATCGCGCAGGGCAGCTTGTGCAACTCTGGCCTTGTGGACTTTGACGACGTCGAAGTCGATCATGGGGCGTGAGGTTTCTAGGGACCCAACGGGCAGAGACCTTGGTCATGGCGGTCAAATTGTCGTGGATGATGTTGATAACACTTCCATGTAATATTGCAAGTTCTCGCTCGATTTCTTCGACCTTCACCCGTCGATTTTCGAGGATGATCCTCTCCAGACGGGCCACATTGTCCTCGTTGGTCACGTCTGACGGGCGTCCTGGACCGGGGTCATCTTCAAGGGACTCACGACCATAGCGGAACTCCCTATTCCAGCGAACAATGGTTGCATAGGAAGGGGCGGTGTCAGTGTACACTGCAACCATGTGTTCATGGATCTCTTTTGCATTCTTGCTTTCCTTTGTCAAAAATTTGATCAGTGCGCGGTGCTCAACCTTCTCTATTAATAAAAAATTTGTGACTGACGATCTGTGATCAGCTACTGCTTCTTAAATAGATGAGGCAGGAGCGTGTAGCTGCAAGTCCTGACTTGTCATAACTTGTCCTAACACCCCCATAAACAGCCATCCCCCTTCCTCTGTTTTGCCCTCCTGATTTGCAAAACTTATTGACCGCCCCTTGAATTTACTACAGTAAAGCATCTACTCCGGGATTTGGGTTATGAGTGGCAATATGTTTATATATAAGTATCTCCTACTTTGCAAGAAGGCAACCCTTGCGTTCGGGGATGGAGACTTGGATAGGATTGACTAAGATTTCATTGAAGATATCCTGTTAGTCGCGGAGAATAGGACGTCCCGTTGAAACATAGTAGCTAAATGGGAATATAGTGCTCATGAGTACTATTTTGTCATCTTAGCTGTCGTAGGTGCAAATTAATTGGAGAAATGCGGTCATATTCTAATGATGATTTATCTGCCCAAAGCTGTCTTAAGATTGCTACACACACTGTTTGTCGCCGTATATTCCGAGACAGCACCACTTTTTGCATTTAAGTTGCCAGCAGAAAGAAGGGGTGGCCGAGACCAGAATTTGGCAAGAAGTTATGCATGTGGACATAGGCGATCTTGGGGGTTTGACCCTTTGTTAGTACCAAGGGCCCGATTTCTGTGTGAAAAACCTAGGCAAAAGGGTTCAGCTTTATATAGCAGCAGATCAAACATAAACACAATGAGAACTAGAAGGCTTAGTATTCGCTAAATCAATGTCACTATTCAGATTGAGTATATATAAGTATAGTATACAAATGGGCTGAGTCCCTATTTACTTTTCAACTATATTTCTCTTCAGATCCTTCCCACATTCTATACACTTTTTATTAACTACCTTAGTTTTCACTTCAAGCTGAGTACGCTGTTTCTAATGAGTTAAAGGCCACAAGGGAAAAATTGTTTGTAGATTTAATTAGTCAGATAGCTCAGAGAAGTTTAATTTCGGGGCTATTTGTTGGATGTAGTAGATCAGATATGCTACATTGACCTTTGCTTACCCTCCCTAGACGCAGGAGGAAGTCCCTTTTAATTACGGGGAATATTCGAGTGCGTTTATTCCGTTGGCCGACTTAGAAAATAGATCAATGGCTTTTTATGTGGTTCCGTGATTTAAACAAGAAAAACAAAAATAATTTCTACAGTACTATTATACAAATAAATAACAGGATTTAACAATAATTTATACACTATGGGAAAACTAATCGTTCGGCAAAGGAAATTAATATACAATGAAATGCTTCGGCACGAGCTATGAGTAGCACAATATTTACCCGAAATAAAACGGGAGGAGATGATGAGGTGAAGCTTCATAGTCGGAAAGCGTCACGCCTCTTCGACAGTAAAGTGAGAAAAATGTAATAGGCTTACGATTTTCCAAGAGAGGGAGGAGGCCTCGAGTGGTTGTTCGAGGGAGTATCCTTGTAGGGCACGGAGCGAAGCACGTTATTCCAGAATGAGTCTTTACGTCCTTGACTGCCGTAGTTCTGAACAACTAGTTTCTTGCCTGCGAGTCTTTAGGCTACCAGAGAGTCGCTTATGAAGTGGCGCGTTGTGTCCATTGGCTGTTTCCAATGAATCTTCCTGATTATTTCTTGGATATTGCGTGAGTAGGGCCTGGCTCCTGGTTGAATACTAAATTGCTCGTTTCTGCGCTGGGAAATATATACGACTTCGCCGGAAGCGATGTTGTTTTCCGTCATAATTGGGTCCCACTTCATTTCAAGGCACGGACTCCAGATTGACTCTTCTCGCCCCGGAAGTTTACCAAAAGACACCGGTTGAAGATCCGTTCGTCCGTGAGATAGCCACTTAGGCCTTTTTGTCCGCGTGAATATCTCTCTCTCTCTCTCTCTCTCTCTCTCTCTCTCTCTCTCTCTCTCTCTCTCTCTCTCTCTCTCTCTCTCTCTCTCTCTCTCTCTCTCTCTCTCTCTCTCTCTCTCTCTCTCTCTCTCTCTCTCTCTCTCTCTCTCTCTCTGACATCTCCTTTCTTCTTAAGATGGAACTTTCGAAAGAAGCGACATCTCTGGAAATGGAAAAGGGGTTGCAATACCTTCGCATCACAAAATAAAAGAACGCATTGTAAAAATTCAAAAAGAATAAAAAAAAATACACACAAAATAAATAACAAGAAAGAATGTAAAAATGTACATAGATCGATCATTATTCCCCCAAAACTAATTTACAACAATCAAGATTATAAACACTGCATTTTAAGAAGAGGGCAATTCTACCTCGGTTCCAAAATAATTTGGACATAAATATACAGAAAACAACTATAAAACAATAGTAGGCTCAAGATTCGTTTGGGAGTAAATCTACCGGATTTCGGCTTAAGCTATCGGCCATAACATTTTCAGAGCCTTTTACGGACCGTATCCTAAACTAGAATTCTTGGAGGAACAAACTCCCGCGCATTAATTTACCATTGTTGTGTTTAATCTTTCGGAGGTACGACAAGGGTTTCTGATCGGTTTCGATTACGAATTTCTTTCCTATCAAATACCTGTCAATGTTTTTAATTCTCCATATGATAGCAAGAACCTCTTGCTCATTTACTGCGTAGTTCTTTTCATGCGGTAATAAATTTCGGCTGCCGCGAGCGATGGGAAAAATATCGTCATTGATTCCGTATTGAACTAAAACACAACCGATGCCGTTATTGCTTGCGTCTGTCTGGATGCCAAATGGTTCGGCGAGATTGGGTAATCGTAATACCGGGGCCGACGCGAGTTTAACCTTAAGTTGTTTGAAACTAGTGATTGACAACGGAGTTCAAATTAGTTGTTTTAAGGCCTTCTTATTCAGGAGCTGGCAACGGGGAGCAAAAGGATGGCAAAATTGGGAATGAATCACCGATAAAAGGTGGCGGAACCCATGAATGACCTTAACTACTTTGTGTTTGCAGGCAGCAGCATTTTTCGATGGCTTGTATCTTTTCCTCCTGAGGGTCTAATTAATTATTCTTTATGCGAAAGCCTAAGTAGTCTATTTTATTAAAGCAAAATGACATTTGCTCGGACCAATTGTCAAATTATGATCCCTGAGCCTTTGCAGCAGCGCTTGAAGAGCTGTCAGATGCAGGTCTGATTCGTTTGTAGCTACAAATATATTATCAAGATAGAATGATACGTGGGGTAGCCCATCTAAAATTCGTCTCATCATCCTATTATAGTTATTCTAGTTACTCCAGGCGGACCAGCCCAAATGGGAGCCGACTGAACTGCAATTACCCGTTTTCGGTCGGGAACGCGGTGTACCTTTTAACCTCCTTCCTCACTGTGATCTGGTAATAGGCCTTACACAAATCCAGTTCTGAAATATACTTTGCTTTCTCAAACAGTTGGAGATTTTGGTCGATGAGGGGAATCGGCCCTGCGTTGGACACGGTAGCGACGTTTAGTTTCCTAAAGTCGATGCAGATCCTATAGGAATTATTGGGTTTCCAGACCATGAGGTCAGGGGAACGATAATCGGATTTTGATCTCTCGATTATCTTCAAATTTAACAACTTCTCAACTTCAGTATTAAAAGCTTCTCTTAAATGCACGAGTAACGGATACGACTTGGACCTAATAGCCTTTTGGGTAAACAATTGAATATCGTGATCAAACTGATTAGCACAACTTGGAATGTCTGAGATGACGTCACCGAATTAATTTAGGAGAGATGTGAGTTGGTTTATCTGAGCGGACGATAACTGGTCGTTTATCTTGAGCTCAGTAGATGAGGATTCCATCAAATCTGTTACGAGCCTAGGGTATTCGCTAACTTGCTCTACGCATGCAATTTGTACTAAACTTAAGGGGTCCAGAGGATAATTTGATTCAATGGCGGATTCTTCGTCGATAGCCAATATTTGGTTTACTCTTGCGCGCCGATGATATTTCTTAAGGAGGTTTATATGAAAAAGATTCCTCCGCGTTTCTTTATTATTTGGTAGAGACCCTTCCATTGGCTTAACAGTTTGTTATTGTCGGCTGAGAACAATAAAAGAACTTCCTCACCGGGTCTAAGTCTTCGATCTTTGGACTTACATTCGAAGCAAGCCTTATATTTATTCATATTAACCTCGGCATTTTAGTAGGCGATTTCGGCGCATTCTTTCGACATCTGACGGAGTTCAATTAGGTACGGGTATGTTGATTGTACCTCCTGATCTAATTTTGGTTAGTGAAAAGTTCTTTGAAAATGATTAAGGGGCCTCGACCGTTCCTATCGTAAAGTAACTCAAATGGCGCCAACTCCAAAGTGCGATGTGGCATCTCTGTATACGCAAATAGAGCCACTGGCAGATAACAATGCTATTCTCTTGGCTGCTCGGTGCAAATCTTCCTCAGAATGGCCTTGATATTCATATTCAGCCTCTCGCACATACTATTTCCGGTGGAGTGAAAAAGGATGGTACATAAGGTCTTTACTATGAGTAATTTTCCTACCTGCTCCATCAAATGGGAGGTAATTGACGGCATCAGTCAAAAAATATTTTGGTCGGTAATACAACGCGGGGAAAGATGGAGATAAGGGCTTTGACACACAAAATGCTATCGAACTTCTTGAGGGAGACAGCCTCGGGGAACCTGGTGGCAAAATCGACCAGGGTGAGGACATAACTATGGCCCTCACAGATTGTTGGTGGATTGGTCCAACCAAGTCGATTGCCACTCGGAAGAAGGGTTCTGAGTTTACTAGGCCCTTCTGCAAGGAGGCCAGCTTAACTCGCCACTTAATGGCAGTTTTATGGTATATGTCGCATTATCGACAATAGCAAAGAATTTCATCCGGCGCCCAAGGCCAATAGAAGTACTTAAAAATTCGTTGGGAATTCTTTGTGTGACTAAAGTGACCCGAGAAAAGGCTGTCATATGCGGTTTGTAAAATAAGTTTCACATGAGAACAAGGAACAAATAATGCTCAAGACTCGGTGGGATCTCCCTCGAAACATATGCGGTAGAGGAGGTTATCTTTAACGATGAAGGAAATTAACTTGCCACCTCTAATGTGCTCTTGCGTCTTATTTTGGGCCTTAGTCCACAGAGGACGAAGGGATTCACACTCCTGTTTCTTAGCAAAGTCGTTGTTTACGACATTGCTATATTCTGAAGCACCGGGGCTTCCAAGGAGTGCGGCTGCTTCCAAATCCTGCTTCGCTTGTGAGCGAGTGGTCACGGGTTGAGTCAACGGGAGTGAAGAAACTTTGGGGCTCTGCCCAATCAGAACCGCACAAAATTTGATAAGGGCTGCCACTACTTTGGCCCAGCCAGTAAAGTAAGCGCAGCCTTTATGGCACTTAACGATGTGGAACCAATTAGCGCGTCCCAGGTAATCATGCACGATGGCGAGCCTATTGTGATCCGGAGGTATAGGTGAGAGTAGCTAATTTTGCAGCAAAATTGAGGGTGCAGCTGAGAGAACATAAGACTCAAAAGTATGCTTGGAATAATTTGGTATTGTAATACTATTGATAATAATAACAGTGTGAGAATATTATAAAATCTTCGACCGACTAAATACCATACTGCGAGATTTGCTCGGAATCAAATTCATTCTCCAACGATCGTACCTGAACATGATCCTTACTTAAAATTTGGTCGGGCACCTTGCTAATTTTGTGACATTTGCAGGCTAATTGCTAAACTATTTTTGATAGTTTGGAGCTGGAGTGTTTATTCATTAACTTCTCTATTCCTAACTAAAAATCTAATATCTATTTTAATATTGATATTTTTACGGAGTCGTTTAGGGATTTGAGTGTTGATTGTAAGGCTGTGTTGTTAATTAGTGCTATTATTAGAATTTGTGTTAGTTTTCTCGTTTTTACTAGTTCTAATCTTTATATTTTTAAATTGCAATGACCATTAGCACAAAATGTTTAAGAGAGAATGATGACAAAATTTCTTCAATATTGAAAATTTATTCATCTAGGCAGGTAGTACTGCACGTTACATATCCTATTACTTTTGAAAAATATTACCGTTAAATTAGTATTTAAATATCAACTTGCATTTATCGAATACCCATAAAAATTTTCGCTAGTTACCATAAACGGTAGAAGTTTATGTAAACAAATTATCAACGCCAATGTGATGTATGGACTAGAAATGCTTCTTGTGTTATATTCATTCATATGTACTCGTATATTACTATCAAACGACCGAATAAATGTGAAAGAATCTCAACTGTGCTACAACCTACTAAATTATATCTTAGGATTATATAACCATAATCACAGATAATGCAACTATATAGCAAGAATGCATGGAGATTGCCATGCAAAAATATGTTAGAGAATCTCTACTAAATCTGTCAACAGATAGCCTTGTTTTCATAGTGATTGAATCCAGGTCAATTGTATGGAAAACTATCCCGATATAAAAATCTTATCCGAACCCAATCCTTACTTCATTCCACCAGGTAATCGCACGGAAAACCTAAACCCAGTACACCAACGACTGGTTGCCCAGGTAATATTCTGATACAGTCATCATCTAACACTCACTCACAAACACCCATCGAAAATCAAACACAGGTAAACGCATCGTTACAAATGACCAGTACTGACTCGTAGATATTCTACAAAGCCGACAGCTAAATATGGTTAGATCTTTGCCCATTGAAGGGATTTCTCCCAATATTTATTAATGGGGATGGCCTACACCAGAACTCAACTCTTGGATTTACAGTAAATAGTATTTATACTTAGACATGTAGGTAGGCTTTACCAGAAAATGCGGTCTTGGAAAAGTTTGTCTAGGAAAATTTGATCTCGAAAATTCGGTCTCGGAAAATTCCGTCTTCTCTTATATTGCTTTTATTTGCTTTTAATGATAGAATGCGTGTTAATCTTTCAGATAAAGTAAAGATATCTAGGAATCTATCTAACTGCAAACATCCGTTTCTCATTTATTTTATTTGAGCGTAGTAATCTTCTGGGTCGGTCAATTCAGGTCAATTCCCATTCTAATGGATTTATTTATAAATTGTTTTAATCCTTCGGAACAGATAAGAATGTTACTTAGGTTCTTCTGAAGAGCGTTTCATACAAGTTCAACGTTCTATATTTTTTTTTAAATTGCTCATTGCCCATATTATGGCTGGTAGGTATTTTAAAAGTAAGAAGAATATGTAAAACTTGATTGACGAACTGAATTATATTTATGATTTCCATATGCTTATTGTTGATAAGGAAAGTAAACTTTGGCGCTGTGAGATGCGTAATCATTGACATGATCATGTGCATGCAGAGAACAAACTTGGTTATCCTGTAATTATAAAAAAGCTCAATAATCGTGAACATGAAGCTTATCCAAATGTAACAGAAGCAAGAATCGCCATTTCACAATTAAAATCCAAAGTGAATAAGTGGTGTTGGAGAATATGCAAAGTATGAATTGCCAAACTTGCAAACGGTTTCAAGAAATATAACTAATTGGCGCAATAAATATTGTGGTGCACCTCCTTTGCCTCTTTCGTGCACAGGATTTGAAATACCAGATACTTTCACTAGCTTTCAGAGAGGTGCATCATTCTTGCAATGTGACACTGGTTCTAATGACGAAAAGAAAATCTTAATTTTTGCCTCAAATGAGGGCTTTTAAGATTTGAAGAATGCCTCACATTTAGGAATGGATGGCACTTTTAAATCAGCTCCATCAATACAATTGTTCACTATTCACGCTGTTAAACGGTAAATTATTTTCTCGTGCTTTTGACTTTTTGCCTGATAAGACTGAAGCAACTTATGACAATTTATTTTAATGAACTAAAAAAAATGATACCAAATATGAACCCACAAGAAGCAATGATTGATTTTGAAAGAGCACTCATAGCTTTACTGGTACCAACAGCGTGAGTTGTCTATTTCATTTTAGTCAAAATGTTTATGATTATATAAGTCAACTAGGATTAAAGTCCAATTGAGTACTGAAGGCAACTTTGCGACTAAGATAAAAATGTTCTGTGCTTTGGCATTTATACCACCTGAAGATGTTATTAGTACCTATGAAGATTTAGAGGTGGATAAATTAGTGCCAATATAATTTATAACCTTTTTAAATTAACATACATTTGCCTCCAAACAGGAAGAGGTGGTAGGTAAGAAGAGCCTTTGTATGCAATTAGTTTTTGGAATGTCCGCCATCGAGTGATCCTGGATTGCCCAGAACAAACACTGCTTTAGAAGGCTTCCACTCGGCTCTGAGAGCATCGGTTACCTGCAAACATCCTAATATTTAGAAGCTCCTTGATGCTCTTCGAAAGGAAGAAGAACTCACGCAAACGAAAATTATTCACATTCAAAGAGGAGATAATCCACAAAAGAAAAGGAAGTATGAGAAAATAGATGAAAAGTTATTAAAACTTGTACAATCTTACGATAAAGATAACACATTAGCATTTTTTAAAAGCAATTTTTTATAATCTTAAATAAAAAATAATAAAAAGTTCTGTATAAGCTTATGAGATAATTGTGTTTTAATTTTTCACACTTCTTCAGTTTTGAGTTATTCTTTAAAGGTTATCATTTGTTACTGTTCTTGCATTTATAAGTTGTTTTTTTTTTCAAGTATTTAGGATATTAACTTCATAATTTTCAAGACGGAATTTTCTGAGAGGAATTTTCCCAGAACAAATTTGTCTAGGTATAATAATTCCTTTACGTTAGCTGCATGTCGTAAAATGCGACTGTGTAAGCAGCCCAATTCATAAAATAGGCGATAAATTAAGGTTAGAACCTATATTTATTATAGAGCAGGAGTGTGCTCAGTGTCTTCGGGTCGTGCCTAGGACTTGGTGGTCCAAACCCAAATTGAGTTGGTCTATTCTGTCATCTTTTCCCCCAAACACACCATCCTATCCATCGCCCACTTCATCCTTAAACAATAACGCATGTAAACAGTAAGTGTTTGGGTGTCACGGTTATGATATTACTATTTATGCTTGGCCCGAGATACATCCTATTCAGGTGGAAAAGCGCTTTCACCTTGAGTTTAACGGGCAGTCTGAGCCATTGTCGCTACTAGCGAAAGAATGCAAATGCATACTAGAACCGTACTCAAAACAACAACCTACTTTAGCGCATAAGGACTTTTTATCCGTGCTCATGATGAAAATCTTTCAAAGAGGTCTGCCGGAGACCAGACCTCAACAAAACGTGCCTTAAATATGCCGGGTATTTTAACCTTCAATGGAAATAATGTAAGTTCGCTTTGAAAAAAGTTCGAATTCAATCCGAGCGTAAAAGTCTCTGGTCGATGAGCCCTTCATATTTCTGATTCAAGATTGATAAGGGCTGTGCTCTGGAGACCTCTCGTATAAATTGAAGTGGCCACGTTCCGACCGCTAATGTAGCCCTTGTTAGAGGCTGCAAATTTTTTAGGGTACAAGTCTTAGTACTGATCTGCCTATTTTTCAGGACCTTTGTTAGTGGGAATCCGAAACATGGCTCGCTGCATCATAAAAGAGCTGAGAATCCAGCGACAAAACCTACATATCCAATGTAGCTTAGCTTGGTTCAACAGAAGCGGTGTTTCTATTTGGCTAGTGCGTGCTCTTATGAAGCTGTAACTTCCATTACTTATTTCAGTCTGATAAGCGAATGTAGGGACCTTGTAAAAAATCTTATATAATACTTCTTACCACAAACTAACATGAATTCTAATGGCCAGTCTCTCTCCTAAAACAGGATTCTTCCCTCAGAGCTCTATATTAAATATCATCTTCGACACCCACATGATATTTTTTTTTCTATATTATCAACATATTTCATCAAAGACTAACCTTAAGCACATTTTAGCAAAAGAGCAACTCTTCAACATTCCCGTGTAAACAGTTCATCTGAACCACTCTCCCTATCAGCAGCCTGGTTCTCTACAATTTCACTCTCCAATGAAACGAAAATAATATAAAAACTAACTCCTGAATGTGTTAGAACAACTCCATTCACCCATCTTTATCTTGGTAATACCAATTTACTTCATTTGGGGATCAAATCACTGTCCTCTCTATCCCATCTTCGTTCAGAACCAATATTCACACCATAAAATGTCCTCGAAACATGGTCGATACAGAATTCTTAGGCAAACACTTTCCCCCACATCGCTCCAATCGTTGACATTTACTGCCCCACATGCTAGAACAAAACACCAGTTTTACTCGTACATTACCCGTACAAATTAAGTGGCCTCCTTACCCCTTTACTACCTTCCTTCAGTGCCCGAAGCAGTCTCAAACAAGACAAGACTACCTAGGCAATATTCCTTTTTGAAATATCCATTTTATTTTTTTTTCGACACTTTATATCAAGCCGCTTCTTAACTACCTCTTGGCCAGGTGGCTAATTTCCCAGGCTAGTTACCAACTATTCTTCGTTCATTCACACCTGTTTAGTGTTGGTGTTTTTTTAACACAATTTCCTTCGTTTATCTTACCCCTTCTACATTTAGTTCCTAGTTTTTCCAAGCTGCACCAGCTGGTATCCTTTGCGGACGCTCCGACCCTTGCGTTTGCGTTTGCTACACAGTTTACACACGATCCCCTATTAATCGAATGATTACAAGAACGCGGCGGGATATCACGAACATCCACCAGATTACTCCATCCATCTTTTGTAGCTAAGGACCTTGCCCTTGGGAGCCACCCTCAAACAGGCTGATCTCTACAGCAATAGTGTTACCAAACACTGTGCTGCTTCAATCGCCCCTCCCCAAAATTCGGGAGAGTAGGAGACACTTTTTGCACCCAGACGGGCCCAAAGGCTTTGTCCCATCTAGATCCTCTCAGAGAGACCTTTGGCTGCAGAAATAGGATTTCAATCCTAGAATGATAAGTGTTCTTGGACCTGATGCACCAGGTCCTTGTCTGTCACTTGGGTGGCAGTGTGCCACGCCCGGGGTAGTATTATCTCAAGTGTGTGTATCGGTACTTGGCCCCTAGCACATAAATGGGGACTCTCCTTCCATGATTTAGGCTTTTGGAGACGCGCGCATCTTTGGTGTCAGCAAAGGCCGACACCAAAGTGGGTCTGTTAGCCCACGGAGGCCTATGAAGCGGGATGAGCAAACGGCGAAAGACCCAACCTCCTCACCCAAAACGAGGCGGCTCCTTTGCATGTAGCTGTTTCACTGAATTGACGAATTTACAAACAAAAGCTCATCTATTGGACCTCGTGAGCTCCCAGGGAGGGGACTGGGAAAATGCTGAAGACCCAGTCCTCAATATACAAAAAGAATTTGAGCAGAGACTATGGGACCTTGAAGTCGTCGTGGTCCTTCATCGAGAGGCAGCTTGGGTGTCTGTGATTACGCTGGTTTTAAGCAATTTGGTGTCATTCGCACGAATGGCGGAACAAGATTGTCCCACGGATATCTTCCCCCTCAGCGTCATAGATTAGCTTCATTTCTTTGTAGCGAATCAAGGGTGTCACACTTGAATATTTTGCTTAAAATGGCCAATCCATCCTAGAGCGTCAAAAGATATTGTCATCAGACAATCAATGATACGCTTATACGGGTGATCAGGGGAGTAGGGCCCCTAGACCTACCCCGATGTTCTACGTCAAGTTAGACCAGTGGTTTTCAACCTTTTATGATAGTGGAACCATAATGGTTATCTTCAAGTATCCGTGGCATCCTAATATAAAATATTTTACTTATAAATACTTATTACCTGAAAATCACTTCAAAATTAGCCCCGATTGATATTTTTACCGAATTTAATATGAAAATCAATAAATCTCTAGCGGTATATATAAATATTGCCCGTAAAAAAGAAATTTTAACAGTTTACCCTCTAAATATTTATTTACATTATTTACATATTTTTCATCAACACGGTAATATCCCGTGATATAATGCACCGTATGAGAGAGATAAAGGAAGATCTAAAAGTTCTAATTTACGAAGAACAAGAGACAAAATATAATGAAGCTATCGAAGAACTAGATAGCGAAGCAACACCGAAAGAATTCTGTACTAAAATCAGGAGAATGAGAGTAAAGCCCCAGACGAAAAAGATGGAATTAGAAGACGACCAAGGTGAAATTAAATAAGAGGAGAATGAAATGGAAGAGATTCTTAGGCAAAACTAGGAGCAGATTTTCAGAATCAGTGAAGAAGAAAATGAAGACTTCGACATAGATTTTGAAAATCAGATTATAGACGAGCTGAACGAGATCATTGAGAGGACGCATCCTAACCACCAAGTGAACAGGCAGGAAGGAGAAGAAGAAAGAGTGACGCTAGAAGAACTAGAAAGCGCGCTCCACTCCTTTAAGCAAAAAGCTCCAGAAAGGTCAGGCTTGACAAAGTTAAACTTCGTCAAAGCACAGAGATGCGTGCAGGAAGGTTTACTCAACATCTTTAATGCCTGCCTAAATTTAGACTACTTTTCCGACGCATACAAAACGACAAAAATGATCTTCATTGCCAAAACTGGAAAACCAACGACGAGGAAGGAGAGTTATCGCCCAATATCCCTTCTGGAAATTGAGGGGAAACTCTAAGAAAAAATACTTAATAAGAAAACTCGTCGTTCACTTGGAGGAAAATTCTCTCTACAACAAATAGCAATGTTATCACGGAAAAGATTGCTCAAGCGAAGAAAAACAGGAGCTATATCGACATAGTATGCAGAGACATGCCAAAGGCATTCGATAAAGTATGGCTAAGAGGGATGCAATACAAGATCCTACAGCTGGGTTTAAGCTCAAAACTGGAAAAAATCCTCTGTGATTATGTCATGGAGAGGTCGGCCTACATCAGTATAGAGCGTAGGGACGGTCCTGCCTTTAATCTATAGGCAGGATTGCCTCAAGGCGGGTGCCTCAGTCCAACCTTATACTCGATATATACAGCTGACATACCAGAGCCAACCCACTTCTCTAGTCTGGATATTCAGTTCGCCGATGACATAACTCAAATCATAGTAAGTGGATATATAAACGCGCCTTGGCAAGCCCGAAAGACTGCCGAGGAAATACAAAAAATCAAAGCTTATGAATCTAAATAAAAGACAAATTCAAGATCATCATATTAGGAAGAAGAAAAACAGTTGATGTGATGGGGGATGATACGCGTTATCCCTACACAAACGAGTGTAATGTACTCGGGTTGAAGATCACTTCTAACGGGTACAAGAAACACCTCACAGAACGGGTTCAAAAAGCAGCCCTGGCAGTCAGAACCCTCTACAGCTTCAGAAGCCTCAGCCAAAAGAACAAATAGAAACTCTATCTAACGCTAGTCAGACCCACGCTCATCTATCCCTCTGCAACTCTGTTTAAAGACTCTATAACAGAACAAAAAGAGTTGCAGAAGATACAAAATAAGTGTAAGTATCTTATTACTAATACACGAAAAAAGAAAATGAAGACGCAAGTGGATCTGCACAGAGCGGTGGATATCCTACTGCTCAATACGATCTGAAAGGAAAGAGCGTAGATATGGAAAAGAAAATTCCAAGGTATAGCAACGAAGAAATTAGAGGACTCATCACAGAAAACCGAAAAGGTCCAAGCCTTGCAAGATCCCCAAGCTGCGTCAGCAAGCTAGGAGACGCAATTCTCCCATTATTTGCATAGGAATAAACTATGGACAAAACCGATAATGATGAAATGAACCGATTATACCTCAAGACCAAAGAAGACCAAAACAACCTAACGAAGACAACGAAGAAAGAAAAAATAACATGAAGAAAACAGGTAAGTACGTAACACAGAACACACAAATACAATACAACCAAAGACGAATATAGCAAAACAGTTATAACACCAAATAAAACAACACGTAGGAATTGATATAGAAACAAAAAACATAAAATTAATCTGAACAACCAAACTACACGTAAGGTTAATATAAAAAAAGAAAAATAGTACAAGAATCCAAAGGTTTGAACGCCTATAATAATAATATATACATGCATACATACTTGTATACATATATATATATACATCTATAACAACAATGATATTATAACAAACATTTCACCACTATCCCCAAATCCCACTATTCTAATACACCACTATCTTTCACACTCACTTACTCACCACTTCCCAAAGACAATAAATATGTGATTCCGCCGCTTGGATAGCCGTCAAAATACTTACGTGAAACTTGGTAAAGCAGATACAGGATAAGCACGGATAACCATTAGCCATTACTTATTCACCGAAGAGCTCATACACTAAGAAGAAAGAAAAAGATGTTATTGGCAACTGAAGAAACACTCATCACCTTTCATCTTAACTTTCATAATTCTTATTTTCATCTATCGACTCACACACCGTTTCGCCCCATACACCAAAAATCCTCCCTTTAGGCAAGTACTGGAAAAAGAGAGAACCAAATACTTTTAGCCCAGTTAATATTTAATATGACTACCTAACTTTCCACCCCCCTTGCCCCTGGGCGAAGTGCCCTCGCTGATGAATGCTGTCACCACGACCTCGTCCCAACTATGCAAAGCATTAGCTTCTGCATAATTGGGGGTACAGGTGGAGGGAGGCTTAAGGACTAGCCCACTACCAGAAACCCGTACCAGAGGAACCCCGGACAATGGGCCGGGCTGCAACCTTTGCAGGGGAGTATAACAACTCCACCTGTGATGGGGCCCTCAAGAATACTCGGGGACACGCAACCGTCTCAGTGTATGGTAGGAAGCAGTCGTGGTTTTTACTTCCCTCGAGGAGGCGGCACCCCTGGCTAGCGATATAGTTGATTCCGCGCTAGCCAACAAAAAGTCCGTCACTATTCACCCCAGGAGAGGAGCCCACCCGGCTCCATCCATTCATCATCACCATCCTCACCCTTGACAGCCTAGTCAGCGGGAATTGGCCTACGGGTCTTGGGGACCCTCACAGATAACAAATCTAACACTATGGAGTACAGAAGGATCCCTTTAAGAACAGAGCCTGGCAGACCCAAACCCGAGAGAGAGGTCCTCATCAGAGCGCTATACACAGAGTTAAAGATAGCAGTCATCAAGCTCATAGAAGTCCCAAACGGCTACGTAGTCCTGTGCAACAAACAGGAAGGCGTGGAAAAGCTAGTAACGACGGAATGAACGAACATATTAAGAAAGATCGACTTAAAACCAAAATTACCGCCACAGATCCAGGCTAACCGCTCCTTCATTTGCAGAAAAGGCGATCTTTATGTTGGCTCACATACCAAGGAGGAGCTAAAGGAAGAGGTCGAGAGGGTGAAAATCAACACCTAAAATTAGCGGAGATAATTAAATTTGGGCACCACACCCACGTTTTTAAGATGACTTGCACAGCGTCCGAAATGGCCAATAGGGCGATGCAAAACGGTCTTCTGGCTTTTGGAATGAGAATTCCACAAGAAAACATTTACACTGAGAAATTTACAAACGTGCAAATATGCTTCCAATGCTATGCACTGGAAGAATGCGTCAACAGAGAATGCCCTAATAAATATAATAAACTTTGCTCGGAATGCGGGAGTGAAGTTCACAATTTCCGTGAATGCAGGGAGACTACAAAGAAGTGCATAAATTGTCAAGGTCCACACAGAACAATGGCCGTAAATTTTTCAAAACGGAGAGAGATAATAATAAAAAAAGAGAAGAGAACAGACCCAGGCAAGAGAAAAAATAAGCAATCCAACATACGCACAAGTGGCCAAGGCAACGATAAAGGAAATAAAACAAACAAAGAAACACAAAATAAATATTAATGTGAATGAAGGAACAGAGTTAGACATATTGGCCTGTATTATGTTCGCGCATGTGCATAATATTGCCCAACCAGGGACCTTTGCGGAAACACTCAACCTTCTCCTCGAAAAGAATGGAGTAAGAAATATCTGGTTTCCGCCCCACCCTCCATCAGCTCTCATAGACGGAGTGTAGAGAAATGGCTACATTAAGAATCCTGGATGAGTATAGGTACATTAAAGCCTCACCCCCCCTCATGAGGAGAAGGGTGGGAAAGGTAGCCGGCGAAACTGCTTAACATATGTGATCTCCCCGCTGCTGTGGGCAGTTGGAGCTAACATCTGTTTTAAGTCGACCACCTAAGGTTCTTAAACGACGCTCTAACGATGCAATTACCTACGAGGCCCATAAACCCGTGCTTATGGAAAAAAAAAGCGGGGCGAGTGAGAGGCACGCCAAGTAGCGGTGCGGTTGCGAGCCTCTAATTTGCGAGCTGACTTGGGCAGCCCAGTGCATACCTCAGGAATTCTCGCTCTCCCCAGATGCTAACTCACCATTCGCCCCCCCCCCTCCCTTGGCCTCTGTGGCCTGGTCACTTCCCCCTTTAGATGGGGCGGCAATCCGCCTATAAATAAGCCCCGCAAAGAAAGAGAGGGGATGATTATCAGAAGTCGATACGCCAGAGTAGGATTAGTTCGTGAAGATTGATTCATTGGCCAGACAAGAAGATTATTAGAAGTCGATTCGCCAGAAGAAAGATTAGTTCGTCAAGATCGATCTTTCAGCCAGACAAGAAGATTAGAAGTCGATACACCAGAAGAAGGGTTAGTTCGTGAAGATCGATCCTTCAGCCATACAAGACTATTTCCGTGAGAAACGATAGGATCAGATTGAGAAAATCGATCCCCCCTTTCAGGGCCGTATTAACCTAAATAGTCAAGCTTTATATCGGTGCCATACCGAAGAAGCCTTTTCAGTCTGCAAAGAATTCCGACTGAAGAAAAGCAAAGGCGCTCTCACTCGAGTGACTCTCACATCTCAAGCTCCATAAGAGTGAGAGGAGAAGAACCCAGCCCCAACGAGCTCCCGTTCTTTAATTACGTTGAAGAATCAGCCCCCGTCACAGGTGACAAGCCATCCCTCCTCGACGAAAATTCAACCAGCGGCCACAACACTTCAAAGCGAGAGATAAGTCCTCTAGCGACATCCGGCAATTCCTAATACCTCATGTCCTGTAAGTTAAAAATAACATTTATATTCATATTGCGATAGTAGAAGTTTAGTACGTCTCACGTTTTAAAGGGGAGTAGGACCCATTGTTCTTGAACCTAGATCATCTGTGTTTGTAGACGAGAGTAAGTTAATTTAATGTTGAACGCTAATCAAATAGAGTCGCGATAAAAATACTAATCGGCAATTGGTATGTTTACGGGAAGCCTATTTGTTTATTTTTTGTCATTGAAAGATCTTTGATGCCAAAGATAGAAATGTGTTAACTGTTGGTTTGTTATAGTTAAGTGTTTCATTTAAAATACATGTTTATTTTGGTAGATATCTGGAGTTTCCTCTTATCCTTATGTGTTTAAAATAGCTCTTCCTTAAGAACAAAACTACTGAATTAGCAATCACGACACGGAGTCACGGCTGGAAAGACTCTCCACGTAAAATATATGCTCGAAGTGGGAGCCACAATGAAAGAGAAAAAGGCGACTGATGAGACATAAGAGACCACAGAAGAAGAAGAAGAAATAGAACAATCTGACAAAGAATCTAAAAACAAAAAGAAGAAAATGAAACAGAAAAAACAAAACAAAGACAAGACACGGAAGAAATAACCGACTCGGAATCCTCAAAATAGACCGAAAATGAAGAAGGCTGCAGGTATGAAGCCAAAGATTTTAAACTCAGAATCTTTGTACATGAGGCCTACCCCTTACCAAAGGGGGCCAGGCCCGCTAACATCAGGAAAGGATTTGAAAAAGGCACTTGCAAATGGACCTACGTAACCGACTATGACGAAAACGCAATCAAAAAACTTATATGGGAAAACCACATCAGATTCTTTCCCAATGATATAAGACCACTTAAAAAGGAAACATTCGACAAACTCGCAAACGGAAAATACCAAAGTCTAAAGGAGAAGACAAAAAATCAAAACTAAGATAATGGCCAATACAAATAGAAAACTTAAAATATTATACCTGAACACGGATGGATGGAAGACCAAAGCCATAAAAAATCGAAACAAATTCAGGCAAATAGACGCAGACATCATATGTATCTCCGGAACATGGGGTAAAAAACAACGTCCCCATGAAAATTACAAATTACAATATATTAAAAAAGAACCCAACAGGGCAGATGAACGATGGCGTGGCTATCGCAATAAAAAAGAACCTACACTACACTCAGGGACGAGAAGTCAACGAGGCCTACATGGTCGTGACACTAGAGATGGAATATTCTCCCCTCACAGTTACTGCTGCCTACCAGCCACCCCGCCGCCCCTATGTCCCGATCCATTCTGTAATGGATATTCAATAACAGCAATCCTACCATATTATTAGGAGAAAAATTTGGAATTACTGTTGGACAGGGAAATAATCCAAAGGGTAGTAGGCCCAGACTTCCTGACGTTCATTAGGGGATGATCCACCACCAGGCCGGATATAATTTTATCATCCCCCAACTTTCCGTACAACATCTATATGGAGCCAATTACAATCCGATGCAGCGACCACATAGGAATCCTGGTGACGATCAACCAGAACCCCATAATGATTCCCATAACATCAAGGAAATCATATAAAATGGCAGACTGGCAAAAATATACCACCCAAATATTAGAAAGATATCAACAACCAGACCTTAATGGCAAAAAACTAGAAGAACTAAATAGCATAATGGATAACCTGATTGAGACAATGATAGAGACCGACAAACAGGCAGTACCACTGACAAAATATAAGACCTTACTACATCCCAAATGGACAACAGAAATGAGAAGAAAAGCAAAGAAGATCAGTATAAAGTACCAAGAAATAAGAAACTACGGGACTTCTCTGCAGAGAGCAAAAGAGCTCATTCGAATGAAGAAAGAAATGATCTTCCTAATAGAAGAGCAACAAGGAGAAATGTAGCAAGAACTAATAGATAAAACAGCCACAACCGAAGACCCAAAAGAAGCATGGAGGCTAATAAAAGCGATAAAAGGCAGACCACCAAGAAAGACTATCAAAATATTAGAACAAAATTACGAATACCTAAGGACCAACGCAGAAATAGAAGAGAAATTCAGAGCTCATTGGAGCTAAATCTATACAATTGAAGATGAGCATAACATAAACTATGACAGAACAACAGAAAGAATATTTAACGAGACCATAGTAGACAACCTCCACAGATGAACCCCGGTGTTAAAAGTCGAAAACAACAGAAACGAACAAATAGGCCTGGGAGCCACAATTACGACCAAGGAAATCAAAAACACCATAAAAACCTTCAAACAAAAAACACCAGGAACAACAAGTCTAACAAAATACAATTATGAGAAGTCCCCAGATAATATTCTGAATAGCATAAAAGAGCTATTTAATGCCTAACTAAACATAGGCGCCTTCCTTCAGAAATTTAAATTAGCGAGGATGGTATTCCTACCGAAACCGGGCAAACCAGAAAACCTGGTCTCAAGTTACAGGCCAATCTCCTTGCTGAATTCCCAGGGAAAGGCCTTTGAAAAAATAATAAATGAAAGATTGGACACTTTTCTCGAAGAAAACAAAAAACACAACGAACAACAGTTCGGCTTCAGGAAGGAGAGAAAGAGACTCCACAATGGCCCTAGCTATAATCACAGAAAAAATAGCTCAATCCACGGCTAATAAAGGATACTTCGATGTAGTTCTTCGCGACGTAGAAAAGGCCTTCGACAAAGTATGGGTCGAAGACTAAAATATAAACTCCTACAACTCAACCTCGGCGTAAAAATGGAGAGAATTATAGCCGACTATGTATCAAATAGAAAGGCACAAATATGCATTGAAGGACAAGAAGGCCCCACTTTCGACCTACAAACAGGAGTCCCACAAGGGGGATGCCTATGCCCCACCTTGTGTTCCATATTTATCTACGACCTACCTGCCCCAATCTCACCCACCAGTATATATATATATACAATATGCAGACGACATAAGCCAAATAATTCAGACAAACCATACAAACCTAAGATGTCAGGCTCGTATTACAGCACGAGAAATAAAAAACATAAACGATTATGAAAAACGTTGTAAAATTAAAACAAACATCAACAAATTCAAAATTATCCTTCTACAAAGATTTAAAAAGACACAGATAACACTAGAAGTTACAGAGTACAAATACTCAAATGAGGGGAAAGTACTGGGCCTACAGTTGGAAAGTCGTGGATACTGTAGCCACGTGAAATCCAGGATCGCCTCAGCGATACTAGGCTTAAGACTGCTCTACAACCTCTGCACGTCACTTAGAAATCTAATAAAAAAAAATACAGAGAATTTAAAAGAAAAGAGAGGAAGAAAAACGAGACATATTAGAAACAGAAAATTCAACCCCTAAATAAGACGCTAGAAAACGAGCTAGTAAAATATGGAAAAATATAGATGAAAAGCTCGTAGAAATGAATGACGAAATTAGAGTACCAGAAGCGAACCGAAACAGAATAAAGAAAGCATTCCCTAGCAGTAGGTTCCACCAACAGCGAGAAGAGCAACCTATATACACTTGAATAAAAGTAAGCTTAACCCAAGCAAAACCAGTAAAACAAAGGCATGAATGCCAGAAAAAAGTAAAAGAAAATAAAAGAAACACAAAAAACAATTAGAAGAGACACTACCCGCAAGGGTACCCAAACGAAAAAATACTCAGGCGCAGAAACAGTCTATAAAAGAAAAAAAACTTAAAACAAACCAAAATAAATTAATTAGAAGAAACATTAAAAAAGATATAAATATAGAAGAATATGACTAAATAAAGAAGAATAGCCAGTATCCTGGCAATTATTAATACTCCGAATCACTCACTCACACTCACCCCCCCAAAAAAAAAATTTAAAATAAATAAATAATAACAAAAAAACCCTCTCTCATAGTATCTACTCTACTCCCCTGCTTCTCTTACCTATCAATAAATAAGTCCGGAGAACCTGCTTTGTTTTAATTTTATTTGAACTCTACAATTGCTGACCCTGGAGTGACATGGTTTGACCTTTGGCGGACACTAGGGCGCCTTAAAAAGCGTTTGGTCTTACGGCTTAACGAACTGAATACGGCTGCCTTCAGAGAGCCTAGCGTACTTAAATAGGGCAAGCTGCAATAAAGCTGGTTTGCTCTCTATCACCTAGACTTGGTAATTTCCAGTTCAGTATTGCTGAGGCTACTGCACACGTCACCCACGTTGGCATTAAGCTACCTGACTATTGGTTTTCCGACGCTGGACTGTGATTCAGCCAGGTTGAATTCAAATTCAATATGGTGAAAATTTCATCTAGCAAGACGAAGTTTGAATATATCACCAGTTTGCTACCATCGTTGATTATAACTAAGGGCGTGGACGTCGTGGTTTCTTCAGCCCCCAGTTCGTCGCACTATGAGGACTTTAAAACCGCTTCATCTCAAGAACAGCTGCATCTGAAGCCGAGTGCCTGAGACAACTCCTCTCGCAAGAAAAGCCCCTTCAATTGCGAAAGTTTCTTAGTGCGCAAGTGTCTGCCTTCGACAAGCCCCTCTTACGTCAGCTCTCTTACTACACGCTAAGCATCCCTGCCTGCCGTGATGGATTCCACGACAAGCGTGAAAATAATGGCTGAGCGAATCGTCAAAGCCTCCGCCCGCAAGTGGTTTCAGTCTTCAGCCATTCTAATGAACGAATCACACGTTTGGAGGCACAAATTGAGTAGCTAACGCGCCTCATCAAGAATAGCCTGAAAAGACTTTGTTCTCGATCCCGGTAGAAATCACGTTCAAAGCAACAACCTAGGTCTTCTTTGTGTTTTGTTTTTACCCTGCAAAGTTCCGTGAAAACGCTGGAAGATGCGTTTTTCCCCGTCAACACAAATCAAAAAACTAGGCTGCCGGTCGCCCCTAGCGCCACCTATCCGGCACTCGGGCTCCAAGCTGCTGGGTATCACAAACCTTCGATAAAACTCACTTTTTTCATTGATACTGGTGCTAAAGACATCCTACTTCTTCGGGCCGTCGACTTCGTTCAAGTGACCATTGGAAAAAATCCCTTCAAGCAGAGTGTTATTCCTCACATCTGCGCACCTCTTATGTGCGCCAAACTCCAACGACCAACTCCGCTGGAACGGTTAAAAAAGCTAAGGGGGAATTCCTTGGCATTTTTTTAATAAGTCAGCGCCAATCTTTGCATTATACTGGGAGGATCCCCGACCGGATAATGAAATTTATATAGTGTCAGTATGACAATCACTAGTCGGCCCCAGGGCCCCAGGAACCGGTCCTCTTTTGGGGAGAGGTGCCAGGAAGTATTATGTTTTGACACCAAACAGCGTTCAGGTGGAAGGCTTCGTTACCTCGGAGGAGATGAACTGTTCCGCGTAAGAGGTACGTAGATATCGATATCTATCAGCAGGATTCCTTGGAACAAAGAGTGTGTGTGTTGTGCTGTGAAGGTGGGAGAGGAAAGAAAGCATTGTTGTGATTGGCTATGTGTGAGGTAAGGTGTAAGATCTATCCACCCGTAAACGGGGTGAGCACAGCACGTCCACGAATCGGCAGCCAGATCTCTAAGTGCACTGCCTTTGGGTCCGCTCATGCCGGGATGCGGAATCGAACCAGGTACCACGATGTTGGGAAGCCAACGCCGTATAAACTCGGCTAGGATGAACCCTGTACATGTTGGATACCAGGATCATCAGACTTCCCAAGTGCAATTAGTCTTAGCGCTTCACATGCTAGCCAAGAAGACCTGAGACTGGCTCTCGTGCGGTGAATAGCATTCCCAATTGGTATCCTGTTCCTCGCATACAGTATTTAACGGCCAATCTACATGGATGCACATTCTTCTCAAAAACCTGATGAAAGCCGGCCGTCGTTTGAAAAACTGCCACCAAAACCGTATTCGGGATTTCTCGTGGTTGTACATGCCTTTCTACCTCTGCAATGCTGCCCAAAGCTTCACGCTTCATTGACGAAGTTACTTGTTGATTACCCTTCTGTTTTGCCTTTATGGATGACTTTCTGGTGGTAAACTCATCGGCCGACGAACACCATCTCTATGTTGAAGCTGTGCTTTCCCACCCTCAAGTATATGGCCTTCACGTTCGTCCAGACAAATAAATGCTTGTTTAGTGTCCCGGAACCTGTCTTCCTTGGCCACCATATTAGTGCGAACGGAGTCAGTCCTACTAGACAGAAGACAGAAGCGATTACTGCTTTTCCACTCTCTGACTCTCAAAGCAAGCTCCAATTTTCCTTAGTATTGTTATCTTTTACCACTTGTTTATTAAGGACTTTGCAGCTATTCTAAAGCCCATCAACGACCTCCTGTCAATAACGAAGAAAGGCGCCAAAACATCCATTAAGTGGACTGCTTTGGCAAATATCGCCTTCGAGAAATCAAAAATGGCCTTGAAGGAAGCCGCCGATCTTCATTATCCTGTTCCTGATGCTGAAAGATGAATAATGACAGATGCATCAAATATAGCCGCCGGCGCAGTCTTGTAACAGAGAATCAACAACGATTGGATCCCTATTGCATTCTTCTCGAAAAAACTTCAACCAGCTGAAACTAGGTACACTGCGTTTGGCGGAGAACTTCTCGTCATTTACTTAAGCATCTGCCATTTTCGTCACTTCGTCTAACGATTGGAATTTCACGTCCTAGTGGACATTTATGTTAAGCTTGAATTCCACAAAGAATTCTCCGCGTACTCTTCGCCACGTACTCTTCGCTGTTGAGAGAATGTTATAAAGCGGTGTAATCCGTTTATGTTTCCAAACTGGTTGACTATGAGTCCTTGTAGTTTTTGTTAAATATATTTGAAAAGGTCCCAATTAGCTATTATTTTGTAGTTTGTGCAAGTCTTTGGGTTTCTCGAGGGTTATTTGTACAATAATTGGGAGATGATAAGAAGATAATGAATTATGGGTTTCTAGATTAGGTGAGCAGATGATGTCTTGGGAGAAATACTTGAGGGTGTTCGTGTGAGGGTAGAAAGGTTGTTCAGTGATCTGTGACGAGGTGGGGTATTGTGCTTTATCTTAGGATTAAAACCAAGCAAAGTCGTAGCATTAAATCCCCCGCAATTAGGGAGTTATTTTAGTGTATGAAATGTAGTAGAGTGCCGGCTAATAGTGTGATGGACAGGATTCAGGAGGAGATATATACAAATTAGTTGAAAAGTAAAGTGTGTTGTTGATGCGTGGTAAGATGGTTTGGGTTTTAATTGGATCTTGGTGTAGTTTTGAAGCTATGATTAGTAATTATCGCTGAATGGGAGTTCGTCTCGGGAGTTCGGGTTCGTGGTCCTAAAGACCTCCTGCTTCTTTGTGCCTCCAAGTGGTGCTTTCTACTAGTGTTCAGTACGCGCTACTTTAGTGTAGTTCTGAATACAGAAGCAGGCGAGTTATTTTGTAATATAGCGTGTAAAAAATGTGTAAGATTAGTAGAAAAGTAAGCGAAAATAGATGGATAGTTCTTACTTTTGGTGGCTACTCTTTCCACCGAAAACAGGACGAATCTTCAATCAATCCAGTGGACTCAGATATTCATTCTTTCTTGACGTGGCCTTCGAGCTGCTTGCAAAATTTTTCTCCTCAATTGACCGGTAAAGTTACGCAGAGGATGCATGAAAAGCGAGTCAAATTTAGTTTTTGAGATAATAAACGTCTTACATCTTTAAAAAGTTTAAAAATAAAGTACTGAGTAAGAGAAGAATGGATAGTAATCGCACGGTGAAAGGGAGACAGAATTATCAGCTTGAAGTATTTGATAGTTTGCTGGGTGACCATCCATCTCTTTATTTATGTCAATGTGTTTTGGACGGTTCTTTCTTAACGCATTGTTAAGGCTCGCAAGCTTCTGTTATATTTCGAATAATTTTCTGTTTAGCTATTTTACTTAGCAGTTGTTTAATTGGATCTTTTTCGTTATCTTTTCAAAAAAAACTTCTCCCTTATTGTCTCAGGGTTGTTCTTTCTAAGTGGTTTCTCGGTATATTAAAGGGATATTTCGCCTGCGAAATGTAAGCAAGATTGACGGCATAAGAGATAATGAGGATAAGAGTGTACGAAAGGAAATGGAAAATATGTACAAACAAGAACAAATTTAAGATTATTCCAATGTCCAGAAGACATCATGCAAATATCACCGTTGAGTAGGATATATTCAGAAACACCAACAAGACCAACGTGCTAGAATTAACGATCACCAGAACGCGTTATAGCAAACACATAACTGAAGAAGTTGGCTGAAGAAAAGGAAGACGAAGAGTACTCTACAGGCTCAGTTACTCAACCGAAAGAACAAAAGGTCCACCAAACAATTATACAGTCATCGATGGGGTACTCATTTATCCCAATGCACACCATATAGAAATCAAACATTATAAGCAAGGGGTCCAAAACAAGGCAACTGATTATTCCCAACACAAGGAGGTCAGATAGCCAAAGATAACGTACCTCACAGAGAAGTTAAAATTAAACTTCTCAACAAAATAACAGAGGAAAGGGCGATGAAATCAAGAGAAAACCCCAAGAAGAGAGAAGAGAAGAAATCACCGCACTGATATCCCCACTTTCTTTCTAACCTAGATCGAAAATCAGTCCGGAAGTGGGATAAATCTATACATGAAAGACTTCCACGAATAAGAAGACACGCAGAAGAGGTCACCTAACTAACTTAAACCAAACATCGAATTAGAAAAACGAAATTGGAAACTAACCGAATTGACAAGTATTACCAGAGTGCGACAACCAATCATGCATAAGTCTATTTAGCAAATTTTTCCAGTTAACTAAATATATAAAATACACAATGTTGATATATAAAAAAGGTGTAATAAGAAAGCTGAAGCAGCAGTATAAAGACTTGATACAACGGTTTGAACGCCCCAAAACAACACAAATACAAGATGTGGCGAAAGGTTATTTCATGCATATGTAAAGAAGACAGTAAAATATGGAGGAGACAGTGTAATGGTATAGGGAGTAATCTCTGCTGCTGATCCTGATCCACTTATTACCTACAAGGGATTGACAATGATGAATTCTACGATGTCGTAGACTGTAGGTGTGCTGCCCGGTCTTCTTTATCAAGCTTTGTTTCATCAACAAACAGTGATATTGCTTATTTATTGAATAAAAGTGAATACTAATAATTTAACTGCATTGAATACTAAAAATTATAAATCTACGTATGCAAGTTTATATATTTGACATATAAAAGGATATTACCGCAATACATAAAAAATTCCCATGTTCTCCCACTGAGTCTGTTTTGGAAGCCATTAAGCCTAAACTCAACTGAGTGATTAGAAGTGCAGCGCTGCCACATCCATCTTGTTTAGCTAATCTTTTCACTCTTTTAATTAATAAATTAAAAAGTCACTCATCAATCAAAACCTAACAACCTTCAAAGTAATAATTTAACAATTAAACATTATTGTTTCTCCCAGTAATTAAACAAATTCCCATAGCACATAAGCAGTGTTGTCACATTTCTCCATTCATCCTTAGAAAGAATGGCTCCTCCTACTCTCAAAAAGGCAGACAAAGAAAAAAAATACTCCAATTACAAAAAGAAAAACCTAATTAAACGAATCATTTAATTTTAATGAACTGCAGGCCCATATTTCCTCTTTTACGCTATCAGGTGATGCCAAAGACATTATGAACGTTCTTTTTAAGTTTTTCGAATCATCCTTTGCCAAACAAGAACAAAAAATCATCTCTCTCGAAGAATCTTACGAAGAAATGAGATCAAAAATCGAAAAATTGGAAGTAAAGGTTGATTCTTCCGACGCTTATGAAAGATGAGATACGATTATTTTCTCCGGCAACATACCTGAAGCCACCAATAATGAAAACTGCAGCAATATCATCCGCAAACTTACTAAAGATAATTGTCATATATAAATGCAAGAATCCGACATCTTTTTCGCTCATCTTCTATGTCCCAAGCCTAAATTACAAGGTCCCGACAAAAGAAACATAATTGTAAAGTTTCGGAGAAGTGATCTGAAGCGTGACATCTTCTAGGCCTGCAAATAATTCAAACCTTCATTCTATGTAAACGAACAACTGACTCCAAATCGCAAAAAAATCTTTTTCGTCATCTGACAAGCTAAAAAGTAATGCTCCACAAAGATCTCCGGCTGCACTAACAGACATGGCTCCATCAACGTTTTCCTGCCATCACCATCCGGTCGCCGCGACCTACGTATAGTCATCAATACCCGAGCTGCCTTCCAAAAATATCTGTTGGAACACCTCAATTCGACGCTTGCAGACTTCAATGGTGAGAATCTCTAGAACGATTAGTAATAATACCTCCGGCGATATTATTGCTTTAGATGAGAAAAAAAACAAAAAACAAACAAACCATGTTTTTACCTAGCATTCACTTACTTTTATTTCAATCGTATTACATACTTTATTCCTTCTTTTGTTATTGAAGTTATAATAAAAATAGAATTTAAACTGTTTATAGATATATTTATACTTAATTGCAATTTGTAACCTTTAATTTTTAAATTCCAATTGAACTGCCTTTATGTTTGAACAACTTGATCACTTCAATAATATCGATCCAGACATAAACCATTTTGATGAATTATTTCCAAATTTTGAAGAAAATAACGTAGGAAACCAATACTATGATTGTGATAAATTTAACACTACATTTTCATTTGAAAAAACAGACCTGTCCATTTTAAGTCTTGATATTCGATCATTGCACGCAAACATTGATGAATTTTCAATATTTTTCTCAACACTTAATTATAAATTTTCCGTTTTGTCATTCATCGAGAGCTGGCTAACAAATAATATTAGCACCTTATCAGTTTCCAAAACTATAACTCTTTTCATTCACTACGCGACATAAACAAGATAGGGGGGGTGGACTATAAGCGTATATATATCTGACAGACTCAATACTAAAAAAGTTGACGAAATTAGTATTTCCTATAACTATATTGAAACTTTATTTATAGAAGTAAAATCAAAGGTAAAACAATAATCATTGTAACCGTATATAGACCTCCTTCTGGTGACCTTGAGATGTTTATAGATAAGATGGTTGAATTAATCAATTACTTCAATGTTACAAACTATGACGACATAATAATTACAGGAGATTTTAATTTAGACCTATTAAACTTTGAAAACCATGCATCAACTCAGTCCTTCCTCAATACTTTTTATTCTCATTCCTTACTTCCAATTATAACAAAACCGACAAGAATAAACCAAAACTCAGCAACACTAATTGACAATATTTCAGAGTTCACCCCGAAAATTACTCTTCCGGTATTCTCCTTTGTGACATATCGGACCATCTTCCTATATTCATGATCCAAAAGTTCTTTTTCAACTCGAATAATGTTCATCAAAACTGTACAATAACCTACCGCACAATTAACGAAAATACCTTAACAAACCTCTATAACTATGTTCTAAATCAGAATCTATATGAAATATCCTATATAAATGACATCGATTCTGTTATCGAAGAGTTAATTTCACGGCTAGACGATGCTTTCAAACTGAATTGTCCTCTAAAATCTAAAACCATATCATATAAATACAAAACAAAACCTTGGATAACAAACGCAATTATAAATAACATCAAAAAACGTCAAAAATACTTTTCTCTTTATAAGCTTAGTCAAATTCTAGAACACCCATATAAAAATTTCCGAATCAAGTTACTAACCAAATTAGAAATAGCCAAGAAAAATTATTACCATGAACGATTTAACCAAAGGAAAAACAATATAAAACAAACTAGGAAAATAACCAATTCTGTGATAAAACCTGAAAATACTAAAGGAACAAACCAAATTAAACAAATTATCGTTGACGGCAAACCAGTTGATGACAATAAGGAAAAAGCAAATGAATTCAATAAACTTTTGTCAACGTAGGTAAAGAAATCTCAGACTCCTCCAAAATTGTCAATAAATCTTTTCTTTCGTATTTTAATGAGATTAATGTACCAAATTCCTTGTTCCTTTGTCCTGTAAGCGTAGCCAATATCAAAAAATCATTAGTTCACACTAAAAAATAAAAAATCAGGTATTAATTCAATCTCCACTAAAATTTTAAAATACATCTTTGATATAGTTGCTCTAATTTTAATATCAATAATTAATAAATCATTTACGCAGGGTATATTCCCAAGTGTATTAAAAGTTGCTCGGGTAACACCGTTACCAAAGGCCGGAGACCTCACAAACCTCAGCAATTACCGCCCTATTTCATGTCTTTCAATTTCAGTAAATATTTGAAAAAATAGCATTCAATAAACTTTACAATTTTCTGGAATCTAATTTACTGTTGTATAAACACTAATATGGTTTTAGACGTCAGAAATCAACGATTCACGCGATTATTAACCACCTTCAATATTTATATGATAACATCGAAAAAGGCCACATTGTATTCTCAATTTTTTCTCGATTTTAAAAAGCTTTCGATTGTGTCAACCATAATATTCTACTGTCAAAATTAGCTATGTACGGAATTAGAGGCAACTGTCAAAATTGGTTCGAATCATATTTAACTGAATGAAAGCAATTTGTCTCGGTCAATGGTTAAGGCTCATCTCACCTTAATATCACAACTAGGGTCCGACAAGGCTCCGTGCTAGGGCCACTGTTATTTTTAATCTATATTAATTATATTGTCAAATCCTCTTCTCTGTTTAAATTTATATTATTCGCGGATAATAGTAACTTATCAACTCCCTTGCTATATGACAAACTGAGCAACATTGCATCTACAATAAATAAAGAACTCGAAAATGTCTTCATTTCACTTAATGTTAATAAACTATCAATAAATGTAGATAAAACCAAATATATTCTTTTCTCTTACAATAAATCTATTGAATTGCCTTTTATTAAAATGGGCGATGAAATAAATTATGAAACTACTCATATCAAATTCCTAGGCATCTTTATTGACAAAAATCTAGGTTTTAAACAACATATTACGCATATCTCAACAAAACTATCAAAATCGATTGGAATATTATATAAATTAAATAAGTTTCTTCCTAAGTCTATTATCCACTCTTTATATATGACATATGGCTAAGAGAGAGTTGGTATGGGAAATATCAAAATTATCTCAATAAATTAGTCATATTACAGAAAAAAGCAATTCGAGCCATCCATCAACTCGCCTACAACGAGCACACTAATCGATATTTTAAAGAATCCAGAATTCTAAAAGTAAATGATCTCTTTGTTTTTCATACATCTTTATTCCTTTACAAAACAAAAAATTGTTACTATAATAACTATATATTTAATATGTTACAAACAGCTGATAATACCCATAATCACCAAACCGGCAATAGAACAAAATTTATTTCACCCTTGTATTCAAAATCAAAATCACAATGTAGCTTTCTGTACAAATCTATCAAAATCACATCTCGAACCAATTTACCTCAATTCAAAAAAGCTCTTAAAACAATATAATTTTGGCTTACTAAATTTCTATTACAGTTTTTGTTATTGTGTATTTATTTGTTACTGTACACTATTATACTGTGTACTATTACTCTGATTTACAGATTATAAATATTTTATGATTTATATACGACCGTTGAATATGTTAACTACAGATCTCTTAAAATGATCACTAAAATAAATCGTTTTTTAATTTATCTCTAAATTTAAATACTATAATTATTTGTTATTTGCAATCTCTACAATGGTTAGGTTCTCAAATGTATACTAAGTTGTTTATATTTTTTATAACAAAGGCGTTCTCTGTTCGTAAACATGAAGGGATTTTTATTCTTGATTATGTTATGCCTATTTAGTTGTTGGTCTTAAGTTTTAAGTTTCTGCCCTAAAAGTCACTGACTTATTTTGGGTCCATAACTAATCTTTGTATGTATGTATATATATATATATATATATATATATATATATATATATATATATATATATATATATATATATATATATATGTATAAAGTACTTATTATAACTTGTCATTAAGATATAAAATGTAATATATTTATACTTTACATTGGATTATGAGGGAATATAAGACATAAAAAATAAATAAATATATAACCGATCCTCTTCAGTTCAACCTCCTATCTTCGTGCAAGACAACGCTCCGTGCGACATTGCAAAGAGAGTCAAAGTGTTTTCGAGTTGTAAAAGGGTGATCTCATGGACTGGCCACCTCACATCCTGATCTCAACCCTATAGAAACGGGTAGAAGATTATTAGAGATAGAGCGCGAAGGAGAAATCCAAAGAACCAAGATGAACTCTGAGAATTATTGAAAAACAAATGGAGCAATATTACCCCTCCAGTTTGTAAGAAACTAACTCAGTGTGTAGTAAAAGATGTCGGGGGGTCATTTGCTAGTAAAGGGAAGTACACAAATATTAATAGTAAGTGTTTGTTTTGTTCTTGTTCCATTATACATTGTTTTTCTAGGTGACCCTTAACTTTTGGACCCCTGTAATTTGGAAGATGGTTTGTTTATTTCATCATAACTTACGAAATATTTAATCCATTAACTTGAAATTTTCCCAAAAGATAGATATTAGATATATCTAAATATAGGTATCATATATAGTCTCAACAGTTTGTTAAACTACTATAATAAATATTTAACTACACTTGTTCTTACTGACCCTTATATTATTGCCGCTAGTATATATATATATATATATATATATATATATATATATATATATATATATATATATATATAGGTGTTGGACAAACGAAGTAATTGGAGCACGTGTCAAATTCAATGAATATTTATTTAATACGGAGTTGTTCCTCCTTTGCTTTCTCAACAGGCAACGGCGATGCAGCGACGATGCTGCATTGGAATGCAAATTCGATGGCCTTTACTGGATAAAGTAATTTTACAATTGAATGAATTTTGTCTTAGTTAATTTTCGAAATAAAGAGGACTATATAGGGTTATAAAAGGTTAATAAAGTTGATGCATATTGGAAAGAGATTGACTTTGCTAAAGAAATATCGAGAGCATAGGACCTTATTAAAGATTTATGAAAATTATGGGAACCAAGCAACTGTAAAAAGATGTAAATGAAAACAAGTGATAGACAATAACATGCAATAAATAAAAAACATTATTTATGATTTGCAAATAAAGTGGCAATTTCATTGTAGAATGAACATTCAATTTTCCTAAGTCCGTTACACAGCAGAAATATTTACCAACTTAACATCAAATATACCTCACTATTCAGCGCAGTTCTTTTTTCTTTCAAACCAAAATTAGTAATAGAGAAGAAATTTGGGATCTAGAAATTTCGATAAATATCCTTCTGCCCTCGAAATCACAATTTTCTCTGGCTCAGGAAATGTAGAGATAAACTCACACAATTTCAGGTCACATGAAACAATAAAGTAAATAGTTATATTTTACCTCTTGATTAAAAGACATAAGAAGCATTTCTCAAGTATTTTTGTCATCTTTTTTCTTAACTATTAAGGATGAAATTTACCTACCTCTGAAATTCAATACAAAAAATCATTAGTATTCAAAGAATTATAATCTGGAGTGTTCTTGGATTACTTTGTATACCCATTTTGATTAGAAGATATTATTTCAAACGATTAAATTCATAATGTTATTAGTATAATATATCCATTAAAACTTTTAAAATTTCTATTAATTTATATCAATATGAACTCCATATTGAAAATATTTATAATAGATATATAGATTTGACCGTATGTTAAAGAGAACACTGACTAGAAAAAATAAATTAAAGATCTTCGATTCCTTCCGTCGTAATTCCAATGCCATTATTGCAAGTACATCATAACGTGAACTTCTGAATCTTACCTTTTACTAATTTAGTAAAAATAATTTTTTCTTAATGAAATTAAACGCAACAATGATCTTTTTACAATACTGGTCCTAATACTTAATGGCGCTAACCTTTCGCTGAAATAACTAAAATATTAGTTCATTATTTCCAAATAACAATTAATATCTCTCCTAATTGGTCCATTCTAATATTAATGGAAAGAAATTGATTGGATTTAACAATATGTCTAGAAATGAGAAAAGCGAATAAACTTATTACGAAATTATAGCATAAGCAACCACAATTTTGGAAGAAAAATCTCAAGTCCAACTAAATTTGGTTAAAATGGAATTGGCTTGATTGACCCTTGGTTGACAGAGTTTTTGTGAATCTGCGAGGGAAAATTGCTCTTAAGAGCGACACAAAAATGAATTGTTACTCATAAATATTATCAATGTTTTCAGCTGCTATTCTCACTTTTGCAGTCCATTTCAATTAAAGTTTCATTATGATTTTGTAATGTAATGATATACTTAAATGACATGCCGTTATTTGACGACCAAGAACTAAAATAAGTCCTTTGGGATTATATAAATCCTTTTCAGCACTCATAATTACAACAGGTTTACAAGCCTTGTATACTTTTTTTTTAAATCGGAGGCATCCTTTCTTTTGATTGATGGCAGACTATATTAATATATATATTAGGTGGGTTTGATTGGTTTGTCATCAATTTTATTTTTCCAGTAATTATTTTTACCACAACCTTTTTGCTGTCATAGTTATGTAGTTGAAACATTGTTGGAACTCGTCTAGTTTATTAACTATGAGTATGATATCATCTGCGAGTCATAGGTGATTGAGGTACTTCTCATCGATCATAATGCCTTTCGTTTGCCATTTTAGACTTGTGAAGTTTTCTTCTACACACGAAGTGAATAATTTGAGTGAGATAATATCTCCCTGTTTTTACACCTTTCTGTAATTTTAAGATGTCTGAATCATAATGCAATCAATTTAATATAAGATTTTCAATTTAGCTGTTTTCTTTGATATCTATCAAAAAGAAGTCATGGGGCATAAGTTACCATGCCTACCCATTGGAGGTTGGTAGTTAGTGGTTAACGTCAGCGAATTGCTAGCGTTAACCACAAACCTCATCTCTTAATGATTTCGAGGAAAAATGGGCCAAAAATTAATGGTCGGAGCTCTTTTACCTCTCTTTCCGTGTACACTTGATTCGTGGGATATAATTTATTTCAAAAGTATCCAGTGGGAGACTGAGTTCCTCATATGAGTTCATTACTGCATAGTAACATGCATCGCGAATGATGAAAAATATACCTCTACGGGGATTAGAAGCTTCGTAGCGTTAGTGTTGACCACTGAACCTCAAATTAATGACCAGATGTCTCTTTACCCTTTACCCGGTGTGGACGGGGAAACCTTTTTTGGCCGCCAATTTATATAAAGTTCCTTAATTTTACAAAAATCTATCTATTCACTGATAGATTATTACAACTTGTTATTAAATTAAACCTTCATCTTTATATTTTCATACCTGACCTGGAAAGTATGTTGCATTCAGCTGTTTTAATACCCTGGACGCCTCCTCAGATCCATCAAAACGGCGAAATTTTAGCTCGTATCCCAAACAATGAAAATGAATGCCATCATTATTCACAGTCAGGTTGCCATAATACATAATTAAGCACCAGACACTAGGACGTATAGAAAGAAGCTTAAGACATCTTTTTCTCATCAATGTGAATTATATATGCCTCTTACTCATTAATCATGTACATAAGTAGGTGCAGACGTCTCTCTCTCTCTCTCTCTCTCTCTCTCTCTCTCGAGAGAGAGAGAGAGAGAGAGAGGGGGGCGTGTAGAATGTACGTATATTTGTCTCCTTTGTTTTCTTAGATGTAAACGTGAATCAGTATTATGTAGGTTAATTACCTTAATAATAGGGGAAAAAGAAAGAAAAATGTTCTTTTTAATACAGGACTGAAAGTAATTTTGTATATCCAGGGAAACAAGTTACTTTCAGTGTAATAAAGATAAAAGAAAGGACAAAAATTCCAATTTTCGTTAAAACAGGGAGTAGATTTTCAACGTGCAAGCAAAGTAATGATAAAATTTAATCCGCTTTGCCTGAGAGAAGTTGGGAAGGAATTATCAATTAATGAGAAATTTTTTAAACCAGGACTATTTTTTTGATTTATTAAGAGATTAATCAAAGCGACAATATGATCTATCCATAATTTTAATACAAAACTCATTCTTTATTATCTTTTCGGCTTATATTCTTTTAATCTCTAATATATTTCACTATCCCTAAATTCTTCAATTGATCATCACTCTTTTGTTTAGACGTTTTAGTCGAGAACGACCCTTTGTTTTGGGCTTTTTAATAACTGGATAGTTGATTATCCAACAGATTAATTTGCAGAGATTTTGTAATTTGGTTACAGAAAATTCAAAATATGAAAATAAAAATGGTTGTAATTGGATTGATATTATAATGTTTATATCAGGCATATAAAATATAAATAATAATAATAAGATTTTTTACGGGGCTTTTGAAGGTCATGTACCTTCTTCAAGGGGTGCCATTCTTTTAACTGAAGGAAAGTTTGAAAGAACAAGGGATCCCGCAAGGTACCCACTCGGCGACCAAAAGAAGGAGGTTAGCGTATCTCTGCACATAGAACATTCCGCATTCTTGGGGAAAATCTAAAGAAATTGTGTTTATTATCCGAGCAACACAAACGACTACGAAGAAAAATCGATGGAGATGCACACCGAGAGCTCAGGGTTTTTAGAAGATGGGATAGGGTCAGTAGGAAAGAGCGGCAGGAGAGTGCAGCGGCACTTCAAACAAAGTTCCAAAGTAATTGGAATCTGCTTTTTATTTTTCCTGTGGAATTTTTTATAATTATATATATATATATATATATATATATATATATATATATATATATATAGGGGTTGTACAAATTAATTGAATTAATTGGAACAGTAGAAATTTAACAGCAATAGTTCAATGGGCCATTATATTACGTATATCCGTCCAAATTTTATTGTAAGTGTTTTTTTTATTGAAGATACAAAGTTTTATTTTACCAACTTTAATGATTATTTTTATTTCTTTTTCAGATCGTCGTATAGAGGCTAAGATACGGGACTTCAACTGAGTTCGACAAAGAGCAAATTGTTAGAGCTCGAAATTTAAAATTTCCGTCACCAGAACAGCTAAACTTGCGTTTTCGAGAGCTACCATATCAAGGTCCATGACAGATTTCAAGAAGCAGGGAAAAAACTCCGCCAGGAAGAGTAAACCTGGCAGGACTTCGAAGCTCACTGAAAGAGAACAACGAGTGTTGAAACGAATCATGATGAAAAATCCCAGGACAACTGCCTCTAAAGTGACTTGAATAGCTCACTAGCCCAGTTACGGCCAAAACTGGTCGCCGTAAGCACAATAAAGCTGGATATCATGGAAGAGCTACCATTAAGAAACCTCTGTTTTTTCATCAAATCATTCAGAAAAGGCTGAACTGGTGTAGAGATCACAAGGGCTGGTCTACATACCAATGGAATCAAGTAATATTCTCCGACGAGTCCAGTTTTTATCTTTTCCCCACTGCAGGGAGAGTTTATGTGTGAAGGCAGCCCGGGAAAGCTTTTAATCTTGTCTGCCTTCTTCCTACAATAAAGTATGGAGGATGGTCATTGATGGTTTGGGCAGCCATCTCATGGAATTCTCTTTGTCCATCGTTGCCCTGCATGGTAGGATCAATAGCAACGAATATTTGAATATTTTTGAAGATCAAGTCCATCCCATGCTCTAGACTTATTCTCTGATGGTGAGTGTTTTTCAGAGATGACAATGACCAAATAAACACCGCTCATGTGATTAAGAATTGGTATAAAGAGCATAGGAGTTGCTACAACAGATGACGTGGCCCCACAATCACCAGATCTTAATATTATTGAGCATTTGTGGTGCATCTTGGAGCGGCACGTTAGAAGTTGTTAACCTTTACTGTCGTGTCTGAAAGAGCTGAATGAGGTATTGAAAGAAGAATGGATCAAGATTCTTCTCACTGAAGTCAGGAAGTTGTTTGAATATATCAGAGATTAAAAGAATATAAGCCGAAAGGATAATAAAGAATGAGTTTTGTATTAAAATTATGGATAGATCATATTGTCGCTTTGATTAATCTCTTAATAAATCAAAAAAATAGTCATGGTTTAAAAAAATTTCTCATTAATTGATGATTCCTTCCCAACTTGTCTCAGGCAAAGCGGATTAAATTTTATTACTTTGCTTGTACGTTGAAAATCTACTCCCTGTTTTAACGAAAATTGGAATTTTTGTCCTTTCTTTTATCTTTATTACACTGAAAGTAACTTGTTTCCCTGGATATGCAAAATTACTTTCCGTCCTGTATTAAAAAGAACATTTTTCTTTCTTTTTCCCCCTATTATTACGGTAATTAACCTACATTATACTGATTCACGTTTACATCTAAGAAAACAACATGGACAAATATACGAACATTCTACACGCCCTTTCTCTCTCTCTCTCTCTCTCTCTCTCTCTCGAGAGAGAGAGAGAGAGAGAGAGAGAGAGAGAGAGAGAGAGAAAGAGAGACGTCTGCACCTACTTATGTACATGATTAATTAGTAGGAGGCATATATAATTCACATTGATGAGAAAAGGATGTCTTAAGCTTCTTTCTATACATCCTAGTGTCTGGTGCTTAATTATGTAATATGGTAACCTGACTGTGAATAATGATGGCATTTATTGTCATTGTTTGGGATACAAGCTAAAATTTCGCCGTTTTTTAATGGATCTGAGGAGGCGTCCAGGGTATTAAAACAGCTGAATGCAACATACTTTCCAGGTAAGGTATGAAAATAACTAGCTGTGATAACCTATCAGACAAACCAATCAAACCCATCAAATATATATATATATATATATATATATATATATATATATAGTCTGCCATCAATCAAAAGAAAGGATGCCTCTTATTTTTAAAAAAGTATACAGGGCTTGTAACCCTGTTGTAATTATGAGTCCTGAAAAGGATTTATATAATCCCAAAGGACTTATTTTAGTTCTTGGTCGTCAAATAACTGCATGTCATTTAAGTATATCATTAAATTACAAAATCATAATGAAACTTTAATTGAAATGGACCGCAAAAGTGAGAATAGGAGCTGAAAACATTGATAATATTTATTAGTAACAATTCATTTTTTTGTCGCTCTTAAGAACAATTTTCCCTCGCAGATTCACAAAAACTCTGTCAACCAAGGGTCAATCAAGCCAATTCCATTTTAACCAAATTTAGTTGGACTTGAGATTTTTCTTCCAAAATTGTGGTTTCCTATGCTATAATTTCGTAATAAGTTCATTCGCTTCTCTCATTTCTAGACATATTGTTAAATCCAATCAATTTCTTTCCATTACTATTAGAATGGACCAATTAGGAGAGATATTAATTGTTATTTGGAAATAATGAACTAATATTTTAGTTATTTCAGCAAAAGGTTAGCGCTATTAAGTATTAGGACCAGTATTGTAAAAAGATCATTGTTGCGTTTAATTTCATTAAGAAAAAAATATTATTATTAAATTAGTATAAGGTAAGATTCAGAAGTTCACGTTATGATGTACTTGCAATAATGGCATTGGAATTACGACGGAAGGAATCGAAGATCTTTAATTTATTTTTTCTAGTCAGTGTTCTCTTTAACATACGGTCAAATCTATATATCTATTATAAATATTTTCAATATGCCGTTTATATTGATATAAATAAATAGATATTTTTAAGTTTTAATTGATATCTTATACTGATAACATTATGAATTTAATCGTTTGAAATAATATCTCTAATCAAAATGGGTATACAAAGTAATCCAAGAACACTCCAGATTATAATTCTTTGAATACCAATGATTTTTTGTATTGAATTTCAGAGGTAGGTAAATTTCATCCTTAATAGTTAAGAAAAAAGATGACAAAAATACTTGAGAAATGCTTCTTATGTCTTTTAATCAAGAGTTAAAATATAACTATTTACTTTATTGTTTCATGTAACCGGAAATTGTATGAGTTTATCTCTACATTTCCTAAGCCAGAGAAAATTCTGATTTCGAGGGCAGAAAGATATTTATCGAAATTTCTAGATCCCAAATTTCTTCTCTATTACTAATTTTGGTTTGAAAGAAAAAAGAACTGCGCTGAATAGTGAGGTATATTTGATGTTAAGTTGGTAAATATTTCTGCTGTGTAACGGACTTAGGAAAATTGAATGTTCATTCTACAATGACATTGCCCCTTTATTTGTAAATCAGAATGTTTTTTTTTATTTATAACACTGGACAACAACAAAGTATCTTTTGTCTAGTGTATGAAATATTTCAATGAATTCTTAAGTGATTTTTCTCCTGCTCAATTCGAAAATAACTTCAGTTTTCGTCCATCAGGTCTAGTTTCTCCTCATCTCCATTTTGGCTCTATTAGATGCTAAAATTGCGCATAAACATATTTCAAAAGGTGTACATGAGTTGATATTAGTGATTTTTAGTGCAATTAAACAAGACGGTTTCTTTATTTAAACTATTTTATTTCTACAAGAGGAAGTTAATATGAAACAAATAAGAGAGCATACATAACACACAAACAAACAAAGCACCAGTAAAAATTAAAATTTGAAAATGCACGTTAGCAAAGATTTTGAGCAACAGGAGTATCTCCTTTTAAAAAACAGCAATATCCTGCTATCATCTCAGCGTCGCAAGGTCGTTGGTAACGAGTTTCGATCTCTTTGATGTGCTGATGGAATCGTTCGCCTTGCTTGTCGCTAACTTTAATCTCCGAGATTTTCAGGAAAACGATTAAGATGACTAAAAAGAAAATGCCTGTTGATGCTCATACAGGGGACCCACCAAAAATGGGCCCCATTTTTCGATAGGCCTCATTTGTTAATTTCCTGCAAGGATTGAATGAAACTTCGGTGATATCTAGTTTATTGTGTTTAAAAACATCATATCAAAACATGAGAGTCTTTAGACTTTTCTTCTTTTTTTCTAGAGCACGTGTTCGAGATGGCCTCCATTTGGTTCTGTGCATTGCATTTCTTGAGGCGCAGCATAAAGTTGTCCATGACGTCCTCACAAATCGACCGAATAATGGCTGTGATCTCTTCCTTAATGGCTTTTTTGAGTTCGTTGATGTTCCTGGGTCTCCCTGAGTACACTCTATCTTTAAGGAAGCCACAGAGAAAGAAATCTGGGTGGCTAAGTTCAGGGTTGTGAGGTGCCCACTCAAATTTATTCTTGAGACTAATCAGACGGCCACCAAAGTTCTCTTCCAGATAATCTCTTGAGAAATTTTAGGTGTGAGAGGTTGCTCCATCTTACTGGAACCAGAGTTTTCCCCTAAGCGATAGAAACAGGGTATGCAGCTCCCTCTTGAAGGCTTTCAGTACCTCAACACACCGCTCTTTGGTGACTGTCACTGTCGCGCCAGGTTCCTCGAAGAAGAATGGTCCGATGATGCCTCTAGCTGAGATTGCAGTCCATATTGTGCATTTAGAGGAGTATAGTGGGTTGATAGCTACCTCATTTGGTCTGGAGGTCCCCCAAAAGACAATTATCTTCTTGTTTACCTTTCCTTCAAAATTGAAGTGAGCTTCATTTGAGGTCCAAAGGAGGTTAAGGAAAGTTGGGGTCTCCTGAATCTTCTCCATTAGCTCAACTGCCATAGCCTTTCTCTGCTCCTTGTTTGAGGCTTTAAGGGTCTGCTTTATCTGTATTATGTATGGGTAGGCCTTTACATCCATTACTAGCACTGTCATGCAAGTCTCACGGGATATACCGAATGACTGGCTTCGCTTGCGCATAGAGGATTGTGCTGAACTGACTCTCTCACTCTCTCGATCAGCTCAGCTGTACACTTTCTGGCGCATCCTGAATGGCTTGGACGGTTTTCACTGGCTGCATTGTGGTTCCCTTCTGTCCCATAGTTCTCGAAGTGGCCACCCAGTCTAGAATTCTGATCTTGGAGGGATCTTTTTTACATTCGAACTGATGCACGAAAGTGTCCTGCACTTTCTTGAACGAGCCTGTCTTGTAGTAATGTTTGACTCAGTATATTCCCTGTTCGAGCTCCCATTGAGATCTAGTTGTGTTCACAGGAGTTGCTTCTGCCATGTCCTGCAAATTAATGGTGATTAGTGAATGAATGAAGAATATATCACAAAAGTATGTGCAGGCCCGTTTTTTGGGGGGGCGCCAATATCACGAAAAGTTCATATGAAGTTTGTAATAAGGTCTTTATAGTTTTCACTTTTGTGTTTCCATAACACATTTGGAAAATTAACGCAACACTTTTTTTAAGGGGACATGTTGCACATTTTCTATTGCTTAGTGCACCTAACATCTGAAAAATCAGAAAAAAAGAAAATCATTAGAATTAGGATCAAGTAAAGAATCCAGTGTAGTGGACGTACACACATACATAGTGACTAATTTATAACATATACACATTTATGACATATACATATGGACATTAACTCTCACATATACTTATATACATATGGACATTGACTCACACACAGACTTATTAACATATGGACTTTGACTCAAACTTAATATATGTATTATAAAAAGATGTTCAATAACTTAAAAACTAGACCTAATAGATCAAAATGAAGGTAACTTTTCGATTCAGGAAATCGATTTCTTACAGAAATGATGTCCATTTCCTAAACGCCAAAACACTTGTAGAGCAGTGTCATCTGTTATTGTCTATCTCTTGATTCATTTGATCTTTTTTCAGTTGTTTGGTTCCAATAGTTTTCATAAATCTTTAATAAGGTCCTATGCTCTCGATATTTCTTTTACATTTAATCTCTTTCTAATACGCATTAACTTTATTAACATTTTGTAAACCTAAATAGTTCTATTTATTTCGAAAATTAACTAAGACACAATTCATTCGATTGTAAAATTACTTCCTCTAGTAAAGGCCATCGAATTTGCATTCCAATGCAGCATTTAGCTTCGGATGTCTCATTTGCGCTGTGTGAATAAATTTATTCTAAATTCGTCTTAATTTGATTCATTTGAATAAAATTAACCTTGAATATTCTAATCTATTTTAGGAGTAATTTTTAATCAACAAAGATCTTCCCAAATTCATTGGCCTTTATGACTTGTTATTGATAGGTTAGAGTGTGAGTTTTCCTAAAGTGATCCTTTGTTACTGAATTCATGCTTGCACTTCTGTGTACATCGTTGTTTTTGTAATAATTTGTTTCACGTGCTCTCTTATTTCTCTTTATACTTCTTTCCTTCTATTTTCATTCAATTTAATTTATCCAAACAAAACAAATAATTCTCTCATCCCAAAGTTCGTGTCGCACTGAATAAAATATTACAAAATATTTTTCATTAGCATTAATTAATAAATGAACACTACTCTGTTTAACAAGTACTAACTTGTTTGTTCCTAGAAAAAATTAACTATAATCAACACTGCATCGTATATCCACTTTTTAAGATGCTCGAAAATTTCACGCTGGAAAATGTTGCAATAATATTAATGACGTGGAACATCATTATTTACTTACTTCAAAGGTAAGGATTTTTTTACCGTGAGAGAATATGTAAATTAGGATCAGATGGGAAAATGTTGTCGAATAAAAGAGTAATCATATAATTAATTAAATTTACTTAAAATATTTTATTTTTCCAAAATGGATCCAATATCTTACACATTACATACATTAACCCCTCCTCCCTACAGGTGACGACAGATATCATGTCCTGGGTTTTGAAGTCACATTTCTCGACTGATTGAGTCTAAATTTTATAGAAAAGTAGATCATTGTAATAGAAGATGGTTAAATGCTATGTTAGATTCCTCCACCCTAACAAAACCTTAACGTGTGAAAACATGTGTGAAAACTAATAGAATGAGCGGGAACTCCAGATTCCTTATGAAGTCAAAGCTGTAGAGCTTCCCTTAAAAATGGTTCTCAGAACAGGCCAAATTTGAGAGCGAGGCCATAGGACCACGAGACCTAGCCGATGAGTGAACGTAGCGATCGAATCAACGTTTCATATAAAGAAATACAGATCCATAAATTTCAGATCTAAATTTTTCCCCTGTAACACCGTAGAAGTCTGATAGTTATCAGTAAAATCCAAACAACTTTTCTAGGTTTGCCTTAATTGTGCAGAAGATTGTTTGCGTTACTGGTAACCATTGACGCTCGTTCTTAACGGTTTATGGTTGCATTTGATTAGGCTACTTGAACTATCAAAAGTTACCTGACCTTTGCCACCAAAAACGAAGATCGTACAAAGTAATCCGGCGCAACGACACGCCAGGCAACGCTATATCGGTGCCCCCTAGGAACAAGACACTGGAATAACTTAATTCTTACCGAATTTAGATAACGCATATCATTAAATTCAGTTCAAAGGAAAGTTAGAAATAAAAATTAGATTTAAGAATAGAGAGCGATATTACTGGAAAATTGCTTGGCGGAGGAATACGGAAGAGATATATTTCAAACGCTTTTCATATTACCCGAGGCTTCCATATATTCTGCTTGTATTTAATTAAAAGCTGGCAACTTACGCGAAACAATTTTCTTCATTTTCAAACTGTTCCATCATCGAAAATAAACATTAAAAATATATAGGCAAATTCCTGATATCAAATGTAAAAATAACAAAAGCGAAATTTGATAAATGAGAAGAATGCCAATATTTGTCAGTTCCAAAATTTATGGGCAAGATTTTTTCAAACTTTATAGAAAATCGTGATTAAACGTCGCATGGTGTTAATCAAAGGAAATCTGGCATATATCAAATACATCTGTACGAAAGAAAAAGGAGAAACTGAAAAGAAATCTGTTAAATTCATAAGGAGTGAAAACAAGGTCTGCTTACCGAAAAGTCGCGTGCTCAAAGTTATTCTGATTTATCACCTCACGACCTTCAAACCTTTCATTAATTCCCGGAGTAACCTTGGGAGGACCTTGACAGTTCTATCATTTGAAAGAGAATGTAAAACAACATAAGGGTTTTAAATTTCGTTAGAATTGGGCGAATAATTATCATGTTATTGCCAAGACAAATTAATTCCCGGGCTAACATCAGGAGGACTTTGGCAATTATACCATTCAAACTAGATTATAAAACAACATAAGTCATACAAATTTCTTTAGAATTGACTTATTAGTTACAATGATATTAAAAAAACAAATAAAAGCAAACCGGGGACCGACCGCCAGGTATAGTGAGATGTGGAGCAGCAAACGATTAGAATCGCAGGCGACTCTAAGATACTTCTTATATAGTTGTGAAAATAAGGGGCAGAGATAGACTACATTACATAATGATTTTACTTTGTTTTGGATTTCACAAAGCAAATAAAAAATAAAAGTGTCAATGGCAAAAAAACAAAAGTTCATATTCAGATTCGAGACTGATGCTATATTGCCACATTACCTTATTTATGATAAGAGATGCAACGTCGATCAGTGGAGTGATGCGGCTTTATTCGTACAGCTCATTTCCTGTCGTCCATTGTATGCAATTCTCAGTTTCAATACATTTTTTTAAAAAGCCGCCTATAAGGTGTTATAAGAGCTTATAGAAGTAGTTTATTATTATTAAAATTATAATATTTCTTTTGACTAATTTTTACAATTTACAAAAAATGTCGAGTAACATAAATTAATTCCAATATTATATATATATATATATATATATATATATATATATATATATATATATATATACGAGTATATATATATATATATATATATATACATTTTTTTATCTCTGGATGACAATCAGTTTAGCAGGAAGAAACAAAGGGACAAAACTCTCTTCTTGATAATTTGATGGTGATTGGAAAAATCGTGTATAGAGCCGTAAAAAATCGGAATCATATTTCTTTATTTCTGCGTTTAGTTTTCATTCTTTCTCTTACCTAAATAATCTTAACTTTTTACCAGAGTAAATAACTACATATAGTGATATATTATTTAGAACAGCCTTGGTGACACTACATTTGATGAAGAGAATGCAAAATATATAGGAATGTTGCGCAAACTCAAAAACTGGATGAAATATTTTCGTTTGAATAATTGAACTTCTAGTCAATTTTCAGCGTCAAATTCATGACATTTCCTCTGATCCTGAAGAAATAAAAAAGCTTAACAATTGATTTAATAGAAATATAAGGAGAACGTGTGAACTAATGCAAAGGAGTTGAGTGTATATAATGCGAAGTAAAGTCAGAATTTGTCTGGTTTAAGGATTTGTTCCTAGGCTAACAAATGAAAGCAATTCGAAATTCAAAATTGAACCTTACATTTTTTCACCATTATTTTCCAAATTAATTATCATCTTTTAATTTACTCATTCGCCATCTTGTCCAAATTTGTATCTGATTTGGACGATGATTACTTAATTTTCCGGGCGAAGGGAAAGAATTCGTAACTTTTTTAGCACAGCGAATTAGCCATAAATTCATAATACTTGTGCCTTATTTTTTGGCACCAATTTATTTGTAAATATTTTCACATACATCGATGGATGTAATTAGTTTTGATTTGTGGTCTTTTGGTACTTTGTGGTTCTTTAGTGTTTCACCTATTAGCACTGATTTAAATTCATTATTTTTTAAATATTTGTGCCATTGTATTTTGTTCTCCTTCTCAATCTTATTTTAGGATCAAACAAGCCTATTTAAACTACACTTGACCTAGTTTATATTCTTTAATTATCTTTAGATAAGTAAGCCCTGATTCTCAGGGATTATTTTAAAGGAATGTTTAGGTACCCCGCCCTCCCAAATAAGCCATTTTGGTCATTTAAAGGACAAATTAAAGTTAAGATTTAATCAAGTCCAACCTTAGAATAAATAATAGGTAAATTGGCTGCCTTAACAACAACCAATTATCTATATTTAAAGAAATAATAAAACTCGTTGACATACGTTTATGAGAGCTAGTTTTATATGCAAGAATATAGATATAGAAGATGTGTAAAAGATATGATTCAAACTTAGATCAATGGTCGTTATCGCAAAACCAAGGAAATCAAAACATTTCAAACCAAAATAGATCTTTCCTCAGGCCTCCTTGTAATAGTGGTGACGATATTTTAAGCGAAATCTACAAAAGTATATTTACTTAGAAAACAAAGAGGCAATAAATATTTCGGAGATACCAACAGAGAGTATCATCGGCAGAAAACATCAAAGGACATCTTACGCAGAAACAAAGGGGAACTAAAAATGCACACATTTGCAGAAACAAAAAGAGGGCATCTACGCAGAAAGTAACAGAGGGCTTTTGTGCGTAAACCAACATGGAATATTTCCACAGAAATCAACAAAGTGCATATTCGGCAGAAACAAACCGGGTATATTCGCAAAAAAAACAACTAAGTGAAGCTTACCCAGAAAAGAACAATGAAGATTTTCCTCAGAAACCATCTTAACCTCTTCCAAAAACCAGCACAAAACTTATTCCGCAGAAAACAATATTGGACCTGTTCGCAGGAACCAACAAAGGGTATGTTCTCTCAAGCCACCAATGTGATTGTTAGGTAAAACCAACACAGGGTATCTGCGCAGAACCAATAGAAGGCATCCCGCAGACAAGAGTGGTCTTCTTCCGAAGAAAGTAAAGCAATTCCTTTTGGGGCATTCTTATAAATAGTAATACTCGTAATCCTGGGGAAATTATATTCATATGCATGAAATGAATAAATTTATACTGGTTTACAAAACTTTTTTGCCCTGAGGCAGGGATGTGAATAGGTGTTTTTTACTAATTTTGTTGTGGTGAATTCAAATTTCTGAACAGTTTTGCTCTTATCACCTTTATTTTTTTGATTTCACATACCCCATTTATATTATACTTCATATAAATTCAAAATATAATGTGTTTATTTCATCTATTACAAAGGTATATTAGAGAAAAAACAGCATAAATACAAAACATTAATGAAACTAAAAATTACTTGGATAATAAAATACACACAAATCATAGTACAGCAGACATTTAGAAGTGAGTTTTTTTCGACGATCTTGTGTACTTTGCCTCCGGCATGTCACGCAAGAGCATCCAGCAAAAGTCCTCTATCATACTGGGGTTCCACTTTCCTTGGTAGTTGCTCTTCATCTTAAAAATGTCTTGGTGGAACCTTTCTCCGTGCTCATCACTCATTGCCCCGTGGTTAGGAGGGAAGAAGTTGAGGTGGGAGTGGAGAAAGTGAATTATGAGTGACATTTGGCATCCCATATCCTCATAAGACTTTAATAACTTATCGATACACTCTTGGTAATCTAGTACCCTTGTGTTACCAAGGAAGCCATGGCTGACTGACCTAAATGCTTCCCATGGCCTTCACGAAATTCTTCATTAGCTCAAGTTTGATATGAAGAGGAGAAAGAAGCACCTTGGTAATGTCCACCAGAGGATGTTCTTGAATACTGACTGGCACTAAAGTCTTCCTAGACCCCCAGTTCTTCTACTTACTTATAGTACTTAGACACAGCCCGATTATTCCAGAGACAGATAAAGCAACAGTAATTTGTGAAGCCAGCTTGCATACCCATGAGTAGCCCAATGAACTTGAGGTCTCCGCAGAGACTCCACTAGTACTGGTTGTACTTGCAGCTTCCAAAAGGACTCCATATTATCATACTACTCCTTCAGATAGACTAAGTGGGCAATGGAAATGCTTGGGTCTTTATTCCCATTGTGCATGAGCACAGCCTTCAGACTTCGTTTGGAAGAGTCTATGAAAAGACGCGAATCTGAAGGATTGTGTGGGAAACCAAGGAAAGTCAACAACCCAGAGACATTTTTGCAGTAAAACAACCTGTTTACCATGTCAAAGAATGAAGTGAAGTCCTTGTTCCGTGTCCTGAAACTGGTGGTCCTTACATCTGCCTTGACCAGATTTCACTGCTTAAGCCGGGATGCCAGGAGCTCTACTTGCTGCTTAGATATATACAAATCACGGGCACGATCATTCAGGTCTTCCTGCGTGATGCGGTGGGGCTCATCGCTACTTGCTACTGAATTAAGAGAGACATTGTCTGGAGAAGAGATCGAATTAGCAGAATATTCCCCTGAAGGCATTTCTTCATCTGATGAAGGAAGAAGATCTTTATTTGCTGGGAGTGTAGGGACAGGAAGACCATCTGAGTGGGGAACCGGTCTTATAGCTGAAGGAAGGTTGTGATATTTATTTTTTCTAGAACAAGCATTGAAACCAGTTATATTTATAAAAAATAACAGTTATCTGCATAGCCTTTTGACTCTCTCCAGACCATCGGGACAGCAAATATAGTTTTTGAAGGCTGTATATTTGCCATTAAACCATAAAGTTAGTCCATTGTAACAGATTTAAAACAGATGTCTGGGGCTCAGAATTTGTCCTGATCTCCAATTTTATAGTAAAAATAATGAAAGTGAGCAGATCTCAGGAGGGAGGTAATTGTTCGGCGCTGTGCTACTGTCGTGAAATCCCCCCCACACGTAACAGAATGAATTTGCATTGTTGATGCATCCTCGGTCTTTTGAAGTGCCTGAAGCCATTGTAGATATATGTATCAACTCACAAAATCTGGAAAACAAAATAAACATTAATCATATATATGGTTACACAATACATATAGTTGCAAATTCATAATATAGACATGTGTCCAACATATAAACTGGTTGTGTAATATGATTTTTGAGCAGCCCTAACCGCATAATCTAGGAATAGGACATTCAAGTTTTTTGACCCTTTTACTTCCAGAATATATCTACTCTAAATAATGTTATAAAAGGTTTTAAAACATTAAAGTTTAGTTAGAGGGGGGTTGAAATTTTGGGCAGCCCATTTGCTTGAATTTAGCCATGTAGAAATATTATATTGAGTAGAAAGCATAAATATAGTTAGTGCAAGATATATATTTTCTAATATATATATATATATATATATATATATATATATATATATATATATATATATATATATATATATATATATATATAATATAAGATATATTTTATAATAATGCAAATGCTAACCTTTCAGCACGTGTTCACTTCACTGGTTATCAAAAACAACTGAGGAGTAATAGAGTGTTGCCAGATATTCAATAATATGCTAATACATTATAATTACCATTACAATGAAAATAGACAATAATTTTAAGCTGAATTCTGCCCCCAGGTTTTTTTTTTTAAATTATGGAGTGTATTGTCTCATTGGTAGCATAAGGGTTTTAAAGAACACAATTACTAAAATTTCTAATACATGTATACATGTATACCTCAAAAACTAGAGGTGATGAGTAAAAACTGGTTTCGTATCTGAAACAGCCTCCCCTAAATTAGGCAAGAACAACTATTTTTGTGCTGGCCTCAATTTCTCTGTAAACCAGTGATAATCATCCATATATACAATCAATTAATTTGTAACGAGAATATTTCAGGCAACTTCACCCTGATAAATCAAACAGCATTTCTTTAAAATTTACCCTACATGAGCACGCACATACAAACACACGCTTTTCTCCATCTCCCTTGAAGCGCTGTACAAAGTCCATTTGTGCAGAGCGTCACTTCGTATATAGGTTAGTCACCTTTTCTTTCCCACTTATTCTCGGCAATCAGTCCATACGAGAATAGATCCTAACTCCTGTTCCTCTCTTATTACAGACCCTAATTCACACACCATCATAGTTTATCGTACTAATTACTACTAATTTGACTTACTATACCTACACTAAATAATTATATTTATATACTCAAATGTACTCTCCTTTGCTTAATATACCCTCGTGTATGTGCATAATTATATTCGCATATATTCCTAGTCGTGTTTTCTCATGTACCCAATTGTACTCTCATTATTATAATGATATGCGTATTTATATTCTTGGTCGTGTACTGAGTACTAAATTGTACTCACATAATTGTATTACTTGTATTATATTTCAATCTAAACCACTTACTTATCTTTCATATTCTCTTTATACCATCAAAATTTAATTCCTCAGTAATCATTTATGTTACTTAAATTAATTTACAAAAATTAACTTCAAATCCATACATTCTTGTAAAATTATATTATATCCTAATTTTGTTCACATCGGATTATTTCATTCCTTTGGTATCTCGGAGAGTTACAATCCACGTTAGGGTTTGCCATACGATCAGTCAAACCCAAATAACAAACTTATGCACGTACTAAATATTGCCGCGCTATCTAAGGCAACAAAGTCATTCATGCAATATTTAGAACATCTGCATAAAAAGTAACAAAGAGCATTTTCGGTAGAAACAAATTGAAGGCGTCTTCGACAGGAAACAACATAGGAAGCCTTCCCGGAAACCAACAGAGGACATATTTTCAGGAAAATCAACTACGGAAGTTTTTGGCAGTAATTAGATAAGGACATCATTCGCAGAAACCAACAAAAAACATCGATCTCTTACATTGAAATTAACAAAGGAATTTTCCGCAGAAACTAACATTGCATTTTTCTTAAAAAACAACAAAGATCTTTTATAGAAAACAAAAAAGGATTTCGTATGAGAAAGTAACATAGGGCATCTTACGCAGATACCAACCTAGCGCATCTTCCCCAAAACCACTAAAGTAATCTTCTGCGGAAAAAGTGGAAGGTATCTTTAGCAGAAATCAACCAAGGGCATCGTTTGTATGAAATTACTGAGGCCACCTTCCGCTAAAAACAACAAAGGGCATCCGATGGGAAAAACAAGAGAAAATATCTTTGCCCCCCAAAGTACAAAAACATCTTGTGCCCAAACTAAATGAGGCATCTTCTGTAGAAACTAACAAAGGAATTTTTCCCCGAAAAAAAAAATACAAAGGGGCATCTTCCAAAGAATTTATTAAAGGATATCTTCTCAAAAACCAACGGATGCAGCTCCCGTTTAACCAATAAAATCAACTTTCCAAGAAAAATTTAAAAGGCATCAAAGCAGAAACCAACAAAAGTAATTATACGCAGAAACCAACATGGGTTGTCCTTTGTTAAAAGCAACAAATTGGATCTTCCACGGGAACTAATAGGGGCCATCTTTCTCAAACACTAGCAAAAGCCATTTTTGGCCTAAATCAGCTAACATCATCTTCTACAGAAACAGAGTTCATACATATTCCATAAAAATAACCAAAAGGCATCGTGCAGAAATCAAATGTAGGCTCTTTCTCTTTGAATGCTCCGATCGCATCTTTCGGATAAAGCAACATTAGGTTGCTTCCAAAGAAGCTGACAGAGGAAAACTTATGCAGAAAACAACATAGGGAACAATATAAAATATTGTAGCATACAAATATTGAAAAATAATTGCAAACATTGCATTGTAATTTATTTCATAATGATATTTACACAGTTAGTTATTGAGTATGTTTCTTGAATCTGTCAAGGCGGCGCCTGTTGAACTGCACACCTTAAAAATATTTTCTCCTTCCTTGGCATCTATTGTCACTCATCCTCTTGACATGACGTCCAGCAATGTCACTCATTTCTTTTAGATTCACCGCCTTAAGATCCATTCGGCCGTCTCCATCTTCTATACCAGGCAGCCTTGAGCTCTGACCTGATTCCAGTCATTTAATAACTTTTAGGAAAAAGCGAAGCGCTGGCTCTAGTCGCTCAGTAGTCTCGAACTCTTTGAGGCTCTGTGCGGCGCTCTCTCTGCGCCAATTAGAAAGATTATTCATGTGGCCTGATTAAACGCGCATGGGTGACTCTAGTGAATACTTCGGGTAGGTTATACTCCAAGAACAATGAGTGTCAGTTCATCTATTCACTTGTAGTCGGGTCTTAAAAGCGTTTCTGTTGATAGAATGTCTTGGAGCGTTTTTTCACTCTCGTGCTTCTTTTTCTTCAGACATTTTCTCTTTATCACAGGAATCTTTGGGTTTTCCTTGGTCATGTCCGTCCAATCATCCTTTAGGCACTCAAACCAGTGATAATCTCAAACTGCTCCTACTAATATTTCCAGGTTCTAATATCAGCACGCTAGATAAAACACCTTTTTCTCTAGCAGTTTGGCAGTTCCTCTGAATTCACGAACGGGTAGTTTGTTTACAGTGTCTGTGTGTACCTCAAATGCTCTATCATTTTATTGAAATTATAAGAAAAAGTATATAAGAGGGAAGATTAAATTAAAAATCAGATGTAAAAATTTGTTTCAACTAAATTCCACTAAACTAGAAACTCCAGAGGCCAAAACCTCACTTTAACACTAAAACGTTTTCGCGGTCAATTTGACCTCATTTTGTTTTTTAAAAGCACGTATCTCATATATTTTTTCCTCAACAAAATTGAGATTAACTGACTTTTCCTAATATATGATGAAGTATATTGAGCTAAAATATTTAAAAAATTACTCCAATAGCTTCTGTTATTTGACATTCTATACCTGAAACGACCGAGCGGTCAATTTGACCGCATATATTTTCCGTACAGAGACTTGTAGAAACATGCTAATTCCTGTTGAAACGCGTCAATGCTGATGCAAAGGATTACGTGACAGCTTCTCAGTCTTTGCTTGCTCTACTGTCGTGCTGCAAAAATGTCTAAAAAAATAACTTTTTCTGATGGTGAAATTCTGAATGTTTTAAGAACAATTTCTCAATTTTACTCTTAAGCTGATAGTTTATTTCACACCAGTGTGGAGGAGTATACTCCATATATTATTCAAAGTTCATCGTCTGAGTCTGAAGATGATGCAATGCCAAATAGTGAAAGTTTGGAGAGACGTGGCAGATTTTCAAATACTCCTGTGCACGTAGGACCTTCGTCACTGGTTACTGATGTTTTGGGTGAGTAAAATATATTCTATTCAATAGCAGCTCACACCTATACATAATGGAGCAGATATTTGTTTGTCTGTCTGTCCGCTTTTTGCCATATATACAAACTTATGTGTACATATAAGTGTATTTTGTAATATATAGGTACCTATATATACCAGCAGATCCAGTCAAACATATACAGTATATAGGTGTATATATATAGTGTATATAATATATTATACGGTACGTATATATTATATAATAGGGCATTGCACCCAATCTAGCAGATCGGGCCAGTAAGGCAGCATCCACTAGTTATTATAATTGATAGTAATAAACTTCATTTTATGAAAATAAGATTTATTTGTTTGTTTCGATATTCTATTCGTATACAGTTCTTAAAACTGGATTTTTCATATATTTTACTGCTATTATTACAGCTTTTCTTTTACTACAATATAGAAATATTCTGAATTATAATTTTAGACTGATAGAATCATTCCCATGTTACATTCATAGAAGAAAAGAGGACGTGGAACGAGTGAAAGCATTAAACGAGCTGCAACAGTAGGATTAGGAGAAATTGGGACAGTTCTCACCGGCAAGGATGGTACTCAGTGGGAAATTATTGAGCTCAAAATATTCTTCGGGAATTATCTGTGCCTACACCACTTCCAAAACGAGAAATTATTGAAGGTAATGTTTTGAGTTCTCTTAGGTTGATGATTTCATTATCAAGCACATACAAAACTGTACTGAAACTGAAGCTCGCAGACAATTGCAATGTGACTCTTGGAATATATCATGTAGAGAAGTTTATGCTACTATATGCATCATGATTGCACAAGGAGTTCTAGCTAAATGACAATCAGTCAAACATCTCTGGTCAAAACAATGGGGTGTTCCATACTTCCGCAAATCAATGACACGAATGCGTTTCAAACAAATCATGAAATTCATCAGATTCGATTCAAGATCAACACGATCTGCTCGATTGAAAACTGATAAATTTGCTATGGTATCCAAAATTTGGGAATGATTCATTGGGAACTGCATTGCTTACTATAAACCAAGCGGCAATATAGCAGTGGATGAGCAGTTGTTCCCATGTAAGACTAGGTGCCCATTCACACAATATATTGCCAGCAAGCCTGATAAGTTTGGTATCAAATTTTGGTTAGCAGCCGATGTAAAGTCTAAGTAATTGGTGAATGGATTCCCGTACATTGGAAAAGATCAAGCTCGTCCTCCAAATCAACCACTCTCTGAATACGTGGTTCTCCGTTTAATAGAACCATACATGGGAAAAGGTAGAAATGTGACGACTGATAACTTTTTCACGTCAGTAAAACTAGCTGAAAAACTACAGGAAAAGGGTACGAGTATCGTAGGTACAGTAAATCGTATTAGAAGAGAAATTCTAGAGACCATTAGAAAAATTCGTAAAAACCGGTACAATTTACACATACTGAAGAACAATCAATGCACACTTACAGTGTATCAAGGTAAACCTACCAAAAATGTATTCTTACTGAGCTCCATTCATAAAACTGTTGGAATTGAGGATAAGAGAAAGAAAATTCATGAAACTAGGAAGTTTTATAACTCTATAAAATATGTTGTAGATATAGTAGATCAGGGAACTTAAGGAAGCCATCAGGAAGGAGATTCGAGGCATTAGTCGGTTGATTTGTAAGGACGTCCGATTTCTACTCCCTTAAATTTCGTCACGTCCGTATAGAGCCCAGCCAAACTTTTCGAAAGTTTAGTGAAACGCTTCGGAAACTTTTCACCTTCTGGCTCGATTCTTCGAATGTTCCCCACGAGTATAAAGCGTTAGTCGACTTGATTCTGAAGGACAAGCTTATGGCTTCGATTTCTTAAGAGATTCGATCTTTTGTGAAGGGCCGGAGCTGTTCAACCTTCAAAGAATGCATCGAAGAAGCCGATGTAGTAAGAAGCAGTAAGTTTGTCAAAATAACTGGCCCCTCCAAGCCCAGAAATTTTCCTTCATCAGAACTCTGTTACATCAAGCCATTCTCGTAAAATGCCCCTTCGTTATACTTCGCCAAAAGGTCCATCGTGTGTGTTTCCTACGGTAGTGAAGGATATTTGAAGACAAACTGCCCTCAGAACTCTTAATTCCTCCCTAGTTCTCTTAATCAAGTGCATCAAATTTGTGCTCCCCCCGCACCACCACCGTCGCAAGTTGAACTGCCTCCCTCTCCGTCTGTTCCTCCTGCCACTAGCCATTAGTTGAATTTCTTATTCGAGAAAAGCTTCCCAGGAAGCTTAAAGTTTGAGACCGGATCAGTAAAAGGCTGCCGGGTCTCCACCCTTGTTCTAGATAAGTTTGCGGTACTACATGAATACATTCGGCGTGCAAATCGATTCCCCATCGTGAAATGCTCTATTGAATATCCGTATTATACCCAATGGCGTGAAGTATTAGCTGACCCAATAAAGTTCTGCGCTGTTCTGTTCGAAAAGTGCCCACGGGTCACTTACACCCCGGTAGTTCAACCCATCCTTACGCGTTCCCAGGGGAAAAAGGAAGCAGAGGCACCCGCTCCCATTGAAACCCCCTGCGACTCAGAGTTTAGTGGCATTCTGAACAAAGAATTCGCTAAGGCGCTTAAAGACTCCTATACCTCGCCTGTTGGAACGCAATAGTTCTGCCCCCCATGCGTTATGCATCCCCCGTTCCCAGATCCCCCTCATACTAAAGACGGCTCATGATAGTCGTTTCTCTGGCCATTTCAGCCATACCAAAACGGCTCAGAAAATTTTACATTTTTGGCCCAGTAGGGCAGATGGTATCCTTTATGATTGCCTTTCGTGTGATATCTCTCAAAGGGCAGCCGCAAAAGGACGCGTCAGACCCGCTCCGCTGTAAAAGGGACCCCTCATATCTGAACCCTTCGTCTGTGTGGCAATCACCTGATTGGTCCCATTCACCTCCCTCTCCCCCGTTCAGTAAAGGGCACAGCTTCGTACTTACTCTCGTCGATTTTTCCACCCGTTTCCCTGAAGCTGTCCCTTTAAAGAACATAGCCAGTATCACCTGCGCCGAGCCACTCATTTTTATCTTCTCCAGAGTCGGAGTACCCAATGAGGTATTATCCGATCGAGGTTGTCAATTTACCTCGGAATTAAGGGAGTACGTCGGCAAGCTCGTAATGGTTAAACCCATTTTTACCACCTCCTATCACCCCGTTGCAAATGGAACGTGTGAAAGATTCAAAGCTTCACTGAAATCGATCCTGAAGAAGCTTTGTTCGCTTAACGAGAAATCCCGCATGGCACAATAAGATTTGCCCCTTTTGAATTTTTGTATGGTCGGAACGTCCAAGGCCCGTTGAGCATTTTAAAAGGGTTGTTTTCTAACCAAGAATTGGACCGGGAAATCCAAACTTCCTACGCCTAACTCTTAGAACTTGGATAGAGGTTAGAAAAGTGTGCTGAAATCGCTTTTCATAACGCGGACGCGAACTTAGATAAATACAAAACATATTTTGATAAAAATCTAAGGATCGTAGATTGAAATCCGGTGAGGAAGTTTTATTATTACTCCCCACCGAGCATAATAAACTCCTAAGTCAATGGAAGGGACCCTTCCCCGTCATCGAAATTTGCTGCCCTGTTGACTACCTCATTCGAACTCCGTCTGGGGACAAGCTATATCACGTAAACATGCTCAAGAGGTACCACTGTCGAGCGTGCACCAATAATATCGTATCCATCGACGAGGAATCGGCCATGGAAGCAGCCTTCCCCCTGGACCCGCTAAAAGTGGTGCAAGTGGCTTTCATTGAACAGGACAAGGAGCTACACCTTGCCCACCGTGCCCAACGCTATCAAAGCTCAGTCATCTGACTCTGACGTTAATGTCTAGCTGACCCCCGAGTCGAAGAGTCAGCTGCAGCAGTTATTGAGTCACTTTGGAGACGTCATTTCCGAGATTGTTGCTGTGCCGCTCAGTTCAAGCATGATATTATTTTAACCTTTCAGGAGCCTATCGTTCTAAGCCGTACCCCCTTCCCATCCATTTAAGTGATGTCTTCAACGCAGCAGTAACGAAATTGTTGAAGTTAAAGATAATAGAACGCTCCCAATCTAAATACTGTTCCCCCACTCTGTTAGTAAAGAAGTCAGACGGGTCATATAGGCTGCGCATCGATTTTCGGAAACTTAATTCGGTGACCTTGCTCGAGGCTGAGCCTATCCTCTTGATTGACCAAAACTTCCATCTCTTTGAAGAGGCCAATTACATTACCGAATTGGACCTATGTAAGGATTAATATCAAATTGCCCTTAAAGAAGGTGTAAAGAGATACACGCCTTTCTCCACAGACAAAGGCTTAATGCAGTTCCGCTGTTTACCATTCGGCTTGGTGACATCCTGTAGTAATTACAATCGCATGATGCGACAAATATTAGACGGGTTGGCAAACGTGACTTTTTATTTTGATAACATTAACGTTGCAACTCGTGAGTGGGACCCTCACATGATCGCCCTCCAGTCTCTGCTGCGTCGCATGCGCGGGCACGGACTCACAATCGGCCCGAGCAAGTGTCATTTTGCTTATAGTACGATCGACTACCTTTCTTTCAGATTGGGAACAACCGTTTAACCCCCAGGAGGACAAAATCCGTGCCATTGTGGAAATGTGCCATCAGTCCAATAGGAAACAGTCTACTTCTTTCTACCCTCGCTTCATCCCCTATTTCGCCTCTCTCTCGTCCCCTCTGTGTGACTTGTTGAAAAAGAAGTCCCCCGAATACCTTGTCTGCTCCCCACTAGTTCTTTCTCACTTCAAACAGCTAAGAGGCAAAATTAGCTTCCGCCTCAATTCTCCGGCTCCCCAACCCTAAGAAGACGTTTAGTATCAGAACCGATGCCAGTAATAAAGGGTCAGGAGCCGTTTTATTACAGTATAGCGATGATGGCGATAGTTACCACGTCGCCTACGCGAGCCTTAAGCTTCGCCCGCGCGAGAAAAATTATGCCGTCATTGAAAACGAGGCTTAAGCCATTATATGGGGAAAAAAGAAGTTTAGAATGTATTTATTAGGTTAAGAGTTCCTTGTAGAGACGGATCACAAACCCCTCACATATTTGCGAAATGTAAAAAGTAACAATGTTTGCCTTATGCGATGGAGTTTATACCTCCAGTAGTATCAATTTAAAATCAATTATATAAAAGGATCCGAGAATTATATTGCGGATATCTTAAGTAGGAACCTCTTAGAGCCTTCCCAAACTAATCTAGGAGGTATTTTATGCTTGTACCTGTTCGTCTTGTTTAATCTGTTTATATTCGGACAATACGTCTCTCTGTTCACAAATCAAGAACGATCCGATAAACTCTTATATCGTTCGTATCAATTTATTCGCTGTATTTTATATTTTACTTTTGTATCTTTTTGTATTTTTATTTGTTCATCTTCTGTGGGGGTAATTTATATATTTTTTGTGTGTAGCTCTAGGTTGTTATTGCCCTTAGGTGATCGACCTCTGTTTGAAGTAATGTTAGTTCTTGTAGCCCTTGTGTTATTGGCGAGTTCATCTATTCCTTGTCTTCCTTAATACTTTTTGAACGTAAATATTTCCAAGCCACCAAAGTATGACCCGTTTAAGGTCAGGTATCCCCAAATTGTTCTCCCCTTGAGGTCGGAAAAATTTGAGACTTTTAATACCCATCCAGAGGTTGTCAGATGTCACTTTTTTATTAAAGTAACATCTTTGGAATGGAGGAGTGTCGAGAATAGAGGCTCCTGGCGGCCGTTCGAAACTACAAGGTCAGCCCACGTGAGCGAGGATCGTAAGAACATTCAGAATTACGAATTCACGGATCTCGGATAGTAGCGCAGCCATTAATTGATCACGTAAGACAAAATTGAACAGAAACTCATATTCACGCCCTACTTGAGCCAGGTCTAGCAATTCGGCCTTTAGAGTCGAAAAATTAAGGATGGCCTCGACAGGAAGAGATATGAAAATTTTCCGAAGAAGACTGTTGAGTAAGGGAAGTAAGCGTGTGACTCCATTCTTCTCGATGTCTAACGAATTCACTGAAGCCTTCGCCATCATTGAATACGGGTAACTTAACCGAAGGGGTTGAGGGGCCTTATTACTTGAACTAACGGAAAGGGTTTCGACATTATCTACTTTATACTTAGCTCTCGCTTATGTTGACGGTTTCTTTCAATTTCTTCTGCTTCTCTTTGCTCTCTTCTTTCTTCGGCATCTCCTTTCTCTCTTTCTGCTTATCTTCATTCTCTTCTTTCTTCTCTTTCATTTCTATCCTCCTGCTGGACATAGGCAATTAAATCCTTGCCTGTTAATCCCTAGATTTGACCTTGTTTGTGGAATCTATCAAAGGACGACATACTTGAGGGTATGTGTGCGTGTAAAAGCTTGAGCATACACGGAACACACGACACAGAATAGGGGCTCTCACGGAAGTTTTGCTTTTTTTTTTTAAATTCTACTAAAATTTACCCACAAAAAACAAATGCACACCAAGAAAATAAATAGGAAACACAACGGCGAAAATTTAATCCCTATCTGATTAATAAATTTCCGTCCTCTTAGTCCAGCTCGGTATTTAGTAAAGTGTTACGACCCCAAAAAGGAAATTTATGGATTCAGGATGCACACACTTAAATAGTTAAAAAAAAGAAAGTTATAATTAGTTCTAAAATATTTGAATAACTTTGAACGAACTTAGGCAAACTCGGTAATAATAATTAATGAGGGAAATTGAAATTTAACTGGTTCTTAAGTAAAATAATAAATAAATGAAAATAAAAATAACCCAACTATATCTGACATCAGTTTTTAATATAAGGATATATAGTAATAATAATAATATATATATATAATATAAATATATATAAATATATATATATATATATATATATATATATATATATATATATATATATATGAATATATAAATTTTTATATATATATAATATATATATATATATATATATATATATATATATATATATATATATATATATATATATATATATAAAGTTATATGAGTTGCTGCTGACCAACCTAATCTTCAATTTCACGGTGAAGGTAAGGACACATAAGAGGCTGAGGTACATGTGATTTATTTATGGAACAATGTTTCGGGCATATCTTCCATCTTCAGGTTCTAAAATCATTAAATAATCTAATACAGTTAAAGAATATTAAAAATATAAAAATAATCAGGTTAAGACCATGTAGGTAAATCAAATATTAAAAAATAACTCAGGGATTTGAAAGGCAAGAGAATCAAAGTATCAATCTAATGTAATCACTAGTGACACGCAAAAAAAAAAAACACAAAAGTAAAAAAATACAGTACAATATTGCTTATCGATGAAGTTCAGGAGAAATCACAAAGTGAAGAAATTATAAAGGATGTGGCTTAAAGAGGGATAGGAATTTTATTGGTTGGTTGTTAAATAAGAGAAGTTTGGTTGGTTGTTGAATCAGGTAATTATAATTAAGAAATAAGAAGGGAAACAGTGGTATTATCTATGTTGAGTGTAGGAGATTTTGTCCGTATTAGTAGGGATTCCAAAATTCTTGGTCTATATTCATTGTTATTGCTACCAAATATTTTTAAAGTTATCAATGGAACATTCTGTCTTCCATTGTATAATATGATTTCTAATTACAGAAGCTTCCTTCTTAGACAATATTTTTCCAGTGCGATGGCTTATTCCCATGTGAGAACAAAACCCCTCTTTCAATGAGCGAACCGTACTACCAATATAGATTTCTTGCAAAAACAAGGACAAGTTAAAGCGTAAACAACACTTCTGCTCATTTCTAGAAGAAGTTTGTCTTTTGACGAGAAGAAACTTCTTATGGAGAATGGGTTGACAAAAGTGATTTTGAAGTTGGTATGAAAGAAATATTTTTTGAGTAATTTGTTGCATTTTTTAGTGAATAATTTATTGTAAGGTCCCTTTACAATTATTACAAAAATTATTTCATTTTTGCGAACATTATATGAGAGAAAGGATGGAGAGTAAATTTGGGTTAGAAAATTATTGATTAGCTTGTCAATCAAAGGTGGGGGGTAACAATTATTTTAAAAATAAGACTTTAGAGTCTGTAATTCATTGTGCATCAGGGAATAATTGGAGGAGAGATGGTAACTTCTATATTTTATAGATTTTATTGCACTGCGTTTATGTGACCAATCACAATGGCTGAAAAAATTTATTCCTAGATCACTAAAGGTAGGCTTTCTGTATATTGAGGTAGTTAGTTTGTTGATTTTTTATATAATGACGTCTAGAAAAAGAAGTTGATAGTTACTCTCTAATTCATTGGTATATTTAATTTAGGGATGATAAGAGTTTATAAAATTTAAAAAATGGTGAGAATGTTCTATAGTATTGAAAATAGCAAAGGAGTCGTCCACATACCTACGATAAAATATGGGTTTGAAATCTAAAGGGCAATGTTTCATAAAGTAGTTTTTAAAATGAATCATGAAAATATTAGCTGCTATTTGGAGCTACTGGTGAACCCATTCTTAATCCATCTATCTGTTGGTAAACAGATAGCCTCCACTAAACCCATTAGTGTATCAATATCATAAAAGGAAATTTAATGAAATTTTCAGAATCGACAGATAAATAGTTGGTAAATAAAACACTTTTGCATGACTCAAAGATCTCCAATAGCTTTTGTGTTATACTAATTTAAAGTATGGTTAACTTTTTTTCTGGGACACCAGGTATATACAGAGGTCAAAAGGCTTAACAATATATACAGTTGTGAGTACACACCCTCAGTGACTTAATATTACGAGGTAGGTGAAAGCTCCTCTATGAGGTTTCTACTAAGACAGTCAGCCATACAATTTTCGGAACCTTTAATATAAAATATGCGAAATTGGTACTCCATCAACCATAAACTCAATCGCGTGAGTCTACCGTTTTGACTTATATGCTAAAGGGCGGTGATCCTTTTCGATCACGAACTCCTTTCACACTAAAAACTATCGCGAGATCCTCACCTTTTATGGTCGCGTAGTTCGTCTCACGTGACGGTAAAGGAGGTCATTTTTAATGAGATATATAACCTTCTTTGGGCCACAATCAGAAACTTAAATGTCCATCCTAGGCTTTTTCTCACACAGCTGGGAAGAAGAGCACTTCTTCTGCTTACTTGCTAACTCCTTGTTATGAAGGGATCCAAATTCGTGCGCATAAGGAGTTTCTAAAGGAACGGGGCCTGCAATCTCTTTTAAGGCCTTTGCCCTCGTAAGGATGGGCTGGGCGTCATGATTAGGGGAGATCTCGTGGTTCTGGCCGACCAACATGGCCAAAAACTTAATGGGGGCTTCAATGGCCTTCACCCAACCGGTGAAATATGTGCATTCTCGGTAGCAGCGAACCACGGAAAACCGGTTGGCGCACCGCAAGTAGTCGTAGACCACTGCATACCTATCGTTGTCTGGACTTAATGGGTGAGGCAATTTTTCAGACAATACAACGCAGGTGCACCCCATGTCTCTCAAAAGGGTTGAAACCATGCACTAGTTCACAGTTCCTTCCTTAAATCAAGCTCACCGGGAGAGCTTTTATTAAATGAAAAGTTGGCGTGATGTCCTGGGGAACCGTTAGTCGGGGCAGAACCTGGAGTTATTGGATTAGCAGATGGTTGAGAGAGAGAGAAGCATTGACTTGATGGACTTGTTAGACAGGGAAAGAGCGAAGGTGAGAGTTTTGGGGGCAGTTGGTTTTTACATTTCCGGGCACGCCGCACGTGAAACACACGATGAGCCGATGGGAGAAATTGAAAGGTGAGAGATTATTTAGGAGGGGCTTAATATCCCTCGGTTCTTACGGGAGTTGAAATCTAGGTTTGGGGGGAGCCAGCCACTTTGAAAAATGGAGCAAATTTTTTAGGGGAGGAATTAGAGAAATTAATTCTACTAAGATTTAACCACAAAAAAAAAGAAATGCACAAAAAAAAAATCTGAAACACAACAACGAAAATTTAATACCTATCGGATGGAAAATTTTTCGTCCTCTTAATCCAGCTCGCGATTTAGGCGAGGGTTATGACTAGAAAAAGGAAACTTATGGATTCGCGAGCACACAATTAAATAGTTAAAAAAATAAGTTGAGAATTAGTTCAACAATATTTGAATAATTTTGAGCGAACTTAGACAAACTCGGTAATAATAATTAAATGAGGGAAATTGAAATTTAACAGGTTCTTAAGTAAAAAAAAAATAAAATATTTAAAAAATAACCCAACTATACCTGGCACCAGTTTTTAATATAATGATATATAATAATAATAATAATATATATATATATATATATATATATATATATATATATATATAAAAAAATATATATATATATATATATATATATATATGCAAAGGCTATCGCCGAACCCGGTTCACACGGCTCAAAGAAAATACACACATAAAATTTATAGAAGACTAGGGATATAAAGGCCTACCAGAAATTCACCAGAATTTATTAGGACGCTGCTAAATTACGAGGTATCCTCAAGGGGTTAAATAAATACACACATATAAAAGAATTTACAGTATTATTTACAACAAAATTAAAATGAAATGAATAAATTGTTAACAAATTATTAGGTGGTCACCAAACAATAAGAAAAGTCACAAATGCTTATCACCATCGAAAGAACACAAGACGTTTTAACCAAAATAATATTCGCACATACAAAAATGGGTTCTATGGATAAATTGTTTAAAGCAGAAACGACCCGCGCCGTTGAAGATGAAAATAGGCTTCGCTACTCTAGTGACGGGTGTTCCCGGAATAAACTCCCTGTCTTACGTCCCTTACCCGAAGGCCCAAAATTACATGAATAACACTTATAAAATTAAATTAATTTTAAAGGGGTCATAAGAAGAAAGTGATACTCCAAAATACCTAATACCAGATTAGTGAAGCAATAACCCACGTCGGGAACCCAGGCAAAAGAGGCTCGGCAACGATGAGGAAATTCGACCCAAGTCGACAGGGGTGAATGCAATGGCGGTCGTCGGCGAGGAGGAACCCACAGACGGCAATATCTTGGCGAAACGCATCGGGACCACGGGGCACGATGATTTGAAGTCCCAACGATCCGAGGAAAGGAATTCGAGATGACTAGGGGAGAAATATCACGTGCCCAGTATGAATGGCTTTCCAGGGAGAACACTTGCACGCGTAACTGGATGAGCACAATTCGATGCAGCCGAAAGAGGGGCTGCGACAATACTGGCAGGAATCAATGGCAGAAAATCCTCCCTGCACGAAGGAATCCAGTACAGGTCTCCAAAAATTAATGACGTCAAGGTAAGTGACGGAAAACGATTCAGAGGAGCAATCAGGCATAATTCTCGCAACCGAATAATTTAAAAGGGCTCACGGCCCCATTTACATCCTTTAGTCTAAAGGGAGAAAAGGGAAGTTAGGCACAAAGGGGGAAAGGAATGAGTTGCTTTCCCTACGCAAATTAGTCTGGTAGGTTACAGAAGTTTGGCCAAAAATGGTAGCCTCGAAGCGGGTCAACCTGCGGTAAACACCATAAACTATGATGAGAAAGGGAGCATGGGAATCCGAGGGCCTACCCTTTACAATATATATGTATGTCGAGGGACGAATGCGTGTGACTAAAATGTCTCTAAAGGTACACACTAATCTTCATCAAGCACCCACTATCGGCGCAGCGCTCGGCTAAAATTGAATTGGGAATAAGGTAAGGACCATCTACTTAGAGTGCAATATTATAGGTTAGCTCTTTAAAACGGAATGCGTTTGCTGGGTTAGTCTCAAGTGTTATTCGAAAGATAAACACCTCTACAAAAATAAACTTTTATCTAGATAATAAGAACGAGGGCATAGATGAATATGGAAATAAAAACAATAATCAGTACGACAAAAGAATATTATGACAGGCAAAAATTAAGAAAACTAGGCCCGGGAAAATATATAAGTGATCTAATAATTTCGATTGAATGAAAGATTTAGCAAGTCTATTGGTGTTACACCAAATGGGGAATTCTTTTTAGGACTGTGAACGAAGAGGTAGGACTTACGAGGAAAGGATTCCTGGTTTCCTCTCAAGGATAAACTGGGGATATGGAAGAACAACGGCCAGGTTTTCTTCGATGGGGACTAGATGCAAAGGCGTCCAGAGATACTCCGAAGGGGGTTGAGATTACTTCAGCTCCAGAGAGAAGTACTAACGATTTCGAGATTCTTCTGCGGACCGCAGGAAGTCTCAATCAATGTAGTTAGGCGAGAGAAACCCAGATCAATCTTCCGGGGCATAAACGGGTTTCCGTAATCTTTCTGTGACCAGGGCGGACTACAGGAAGACAATCTGCTGACGAGATCACAAGGGTGAGGGGATCACTTCACGGGAGACAGATACTAAGGTCTGCACGGCAAGAAATTCGGGTTCTATCTGCTCAGGATTGGCGGACATCACCTTAAATCGGAACCACAGCCATGGTCGAGAGAGAGCTTCGCGCACGATGGCCTCCCAAGGGGATAGTGGAGGCGGCTTAAGCAAACATGAACCTTGATAATCTTGGGCATCGAAGAGACAAAGGGAATTAAGCGAGATTCCCAAGGGATATCAGACGTTTTTTACGCAAACCTGAACCTTGATAATCTTGGGCATCGACGAGGCCAACGGAAAATGAGAGCGATTCCCTTCTACTCCAAGAAGGGAAAGATGGTCACGGCTGCCCTCTGGAAGCGGGACAGCGTTATCAAACTGGGAGAAAGACGGTGATAAAGCACCCCAAGTTAAGCACAGCTGCGTTGATTTGTCTTGACCAGAGAAATTCTGAGTGAAAATGGCGTATTGATTTTCATGCTTCCACAATCATCATCATCGAAGCAAGAAGAAGTTTGATTTTCGACGGATTGCATCTGCTGAGAGATTTATATCGGAATTAATTTTTCATTTTTGCTCAGTATCGGACTAAGATCAACGCTGCCAATTTAAAACAGTCAAACTGGTGTCTTGGGAATTTTTATTCACTTTTAAAAAAGAGTAATAATTACTTATTTTCGGAGATAATCACAAGCAAATGGGGGCCTAAAAATCTCATTACTCCCGTCCATCGACCAGCGTGTGAACCTGCCTCAGATGTGTGCCATTCATTAATTTCCTCTGAACTATGCCAGCAACTTTGAACTCGCATAATTAAGGGATCATGTGGAATCTGGTTTGGGGACTAGCCTACAGTGGAAGCATGAGTCAGAAATTTTCCAGAAGCGGGACTTAACTGCACCTTTCGTGTGGAGGAGAAATCTTCACATCCGAGGGACTGGCTCTATGTATGCTGGAAGCAGTTATGTCGAAAGTACCCGAGTGATAGTGGAAAAGAGGTAGCAGCAGTTGATTCAGCCGCTACTTTCATCATGCAAATAGACGGGATCACTCGCCTAAAACTTTTCGAATGCACTGACAAAAACCATTACCTCGTTTATCACCTTACTACATCATCTTTTCATCATACCTTAAACATATTAATTACACTTTGCTGACAGAAAAAAATAAATCGAGAAAGAAGGGGCAGAGGACAGAAGAAGACCATGGAGACCTTCAATAAGAGGGTCCCCTTGAGGACTAACCCCGCCCAGAGCCCACTCTGCGAAACTTTATACGCCCAATTAAAAGTCGCATTAGTGAAATTGGTCGAAGAGTCCAAAATGGCTTTATCGCTGTCTGCGCGGAAACCCGAGATATAGAAATGCTCCTTTTCCCTTTCTGACTTCGTCTGCATGACGGAAATAATCCAGTAACTGCAGAATAAAATGACAAAAGGCCCGAGCAAGAGAATCCGAGCTTTGGCGAGTGAAAGGGCTGTTGTACTCGCCACCATAAAATTTGCTCTGAACATGGACTATCGCTACTACTTGTAGAAGAAGCGCAAGGGAAAATATTTTGTAGCAAGGCTGAAGAGAATCGCTTAATAAAGTCAAATTAGCACATGAACAACCTGAAAAATTCTGTAGAGCAGGGGACGATCTAGTTCTTTTCAGATAAAAATTACGTCCCCAAAGCCCAGTTGCAAAAGACTTAGAACAACAGATGGCTTGCCTACAATCCACCCGACCTTCCATAAATCATGAAGACTAAGTACCTCCCCCTCCCTACTGTAGGAACGTCGGTGTGTCTACAGCTAGGGTCCGTTCCACGACATCTTGTATCATGTTATAGAGTACAGCCTTTCCCTTAAAGGAAAGATGTATGCCATCCCTTTGGTACAGATTGAGATTTCTCCGCCTCTACTCTCATCTGCTGGTTCACCCTTCCAGGTAGGCAACTTACCTTCACACTCGTGCAAAAGCATGCTGCTAGCAGGAGTTGCAGGTTGACCCTCGCACATTTGTCTGCACTCTTTTCTTTCGAGAGAGACTTTTCTCTTTCGTCTCCGAATTTACCTTATTTTTATTCTTTTCTTCTTCTTCTTCTCTTTTTTTTATCTTCATTTGTCTTTTCTTCTGTTTCTCTTCTTCTCTTTCCATTTTCCCTTGCCTACCACTAACGCTGGAATCCTCTACACTGGGGTGAGCTGCATTAAGGTCGTTGTTTTTCTTCTTTTTTTTTCTTTTTCTTCCTCTTCTTGATTTCTCCGCTTGGCTGAAGCGACACTGCCAATGCAGTTTCAGCTCCTTAAGCTCGAGTCTCATCGGCGGAACCACCCAAGTCAGTGGCAGTTTTGCCTCGAGCTTGAGCTGACTGGGTCTCTAGTTTAGAAACTAGCTCTTGTATTCTCTCCTCGAGACGCCGAAGCTGAAGCACATGCTCCATTTCTAAGGTCTGTAGTTTAGTTTCCAGTACCCTAGATTTTTCCTCAAAAGTTAAAAAGAGATCTTTTAGTTCATTGCAGTATGAGACTGTCTCTCGGACCTCTGCTTTAATGATGCAGTCGATGCATATACTTCCCGGGTGGCATTTTGAAAAACAGCCGTCCAGGAATTCCACGCACCACTTGTCCTTCTGGCATAATGCACATGTGTATTTGAGTTCAGTTGGACCTTTTTTTCCTGTCATTTTGAACACCTTCTCTCTCTTAAAACTTTGCGACCAATCAATAGTAAAAAAGGGGGTTGGTGAGTTCTCCTCGCGTGAGTCGCTCATGCCTATCGATTGTAGACGTTTCGGATCTTTCAGAAGGCACGCTTCATGTGCTTCATGTGCTGTTGCTCGTCCTACCGAGTCGTCAAACCTCGGCGTGCCGTGGCTCCCAACCAAGCAGCAATGACGGTTCCCGAAGGAGCGATCGATTTCTCACCAGCTGAACAACGGAACACGCTCCGTACTAAACTCCTACTAGTTCCCTTCACGACGGCCAGGATCTCGGAGTAGCGTTAAATGGATATCCTGCCACACCAAGAGACTCGACCCAAGGCTTTTTATTGGCCTGACAACCAACCTTGGAACAAAGGGCCGTCACCTCGGACCGATGCTACCAGAGGCACCCGTCAACGGCGACTGGGAATGGTCAATAATTACGCGCCAGGGAAGGGGTTAAGTAAATGAATAGATAAAAGAAATTTAAATATCCCTACACCAAAAATTAAAGTAAGCAAATAAATAATTAAAGAATTGCCGGCAGAGATAAATATTTTGTATGATACAAGTTATTAAATAATATCTACATATATAATATATACAGCCTTGGCCGAAATTTGAGGGTAGGTATGAAAAGTGAATAATATGATAGAAAGTCATTTATTTCAGACTTAACAATACAATTAACATTTTTGCGTGTATCCATAAATAATTAATATTTAATGTGTCATGCTGCTTCTATAATCGCTTTTATTCGTTTTTAAATACTTGAGACTAATTGGCATAGGTGGTTGACTTAATTTTCTGCCACTTTTTATTAATTTTGGCTGTTAATTTACTTTTTGAGGAACATTTGTGCACCTTCCCTCCTGTGTCAAGTGTGAACACAAATGTTCAATGTGTTTGATGTCTGGAGATTGAGAGGGCCATTCCATCAACGTCACTCCTTTCTTTACAAACCAATCCTTTGAAACTCTAGATGAGTAGCATGGTGTATTGTCTTGTTGGAAGATTACACCATCTGGTATGTCATCATTGAAAATTTTACCTAAGGAAGGTTGATAAACCTAGTCTAACATGCTGGTGTATTGGTTGGAATTCATTCTCTTCCACAAAGGAACAACATTTCTGGACCTGAAGACGACATGCAGCCCTAACCCATTACACTGTTACCTACAAATTTGACTATTAAGACAACACATCTCGGATTATAAGCTTTTCCTATTATTCGACGTAAATAAGTAGCTCCAGGAGTTCCAAAGCTCTGAGGAGAAATAAAAATGTTACTGATCCAATAAAAATGTAGACAAGGGTAAAATATTGGTGGAAACTAATGGGGAGAACCTACCTCAAAATTTCTCTTATAAGACCAAACAACTTTAGTCCAATCTTCGCGCTCTTTTGTACAGGAAAATCAATTCTTGTTGTTTAGCTGAGATAGCCACCGTTTTTTTCTCCTCTTACATCCTTTGAGCCCAGCTTATAATAACCTTCTTCTCATTGTGCGTCTTGATATTTCTTTGTTTATTGCAGCCTGAAAAAAGGCAGCTACATCAGAAGAGTATTTTTTCTCATATAGACGATTGTAAAAAGGCCATATGCAGACGGAGATGATGTCAGGTAAACAAATACTAGATCGAGTAAAGATTGAAACCATGTAATAGATTACCCGTAGTCTCTAATAGTCTACATTTGTAGTGATTTTACTAAAGGAAAAAATTTAGATTCTACATTGAGTTGAATAGTCAAAATTTTCATCTCTTCGACAGGCATTTTAATGTAGCCATTTTTTCAGGTTTTATCCTTAAAAAATATTCCCTAATGTCCTTGAACTGATATAGTGATTAGTGACGTTTGGGGGATTCGAGTTTATATTTGTATGGATGTATCACTGCTCAATATTAGACGGATTTTGTATGGTTAATTTGAGACCAAATCTAGTCTCCTAAATATATATTATGTGCCTATAAAGTGTTTTTTAAACATTTAATTAACTGACAATTGATCCTAGATCAAAAAGCCCATAGTATATTGAATGACAGAACAAAATTTGAACCTACCAATGATTTACCTAAAACTATTCTTCTACCATTCGAAGATAAAGTTAATCGTTTCTTAACACAACTTAAGCAGGCATCAATTATTCCTAAAGATACTTATAATGAATAATTTGTATCTTCCAGTTATTTACCATCCATGTATTTTCTACCTAAAATTCACAAAGGAGTCCCTTTGAGACCCATACTTGCCTCTTATTCTTTACCATCATACAAACTGGCCAAATATCTAGTTAAAATACTTTCACCTTTATCTAAAAGTCAGTTCACCATACAAAACTCCTATAAGTTTAAAGAGGAATTACTCAGCAAATTTAACGATGGATATATGGTGAGTTATGATGTTGAATCTTTATTTACTAACATTCCCCTAAACTATACAATCAGTTTAATTTTTAATAAGGTATTCCATTCCCAAAACACTTTTCATGGTTTTTCACGAAGCCAATGAAAAAAGGCGCTGGAATTAAGTCTTTCTGAATCTTGGTTCACTTTTAATAATTATCTTTACTGCCAGATTGGTGGTGTTGCAATGGGTTCTCGAATGGGACCATTTGCAGCTGACTTTTTTTATGACACATCTCGAAGATCAAATGTTTTCTACTAATTTAGATTACAAGCCCTCCTTCTACCGCCGTTTTGTTGATGATTTCGTGGCAATTTTTAATAATCTTGCACATAGCCAACTTTTCTTTATTTTTTTTAACACTTTACACCCGAACATCAAATTCGCCATGGAAGTGGAGTCAAATGATAAGATGCCCTTTCTTGACCTTTTAATCAACCGAGATAATGACCAACGAAAAATTCAAACAACCATTTACCGAAAAAAACTTTCACAGGACTAGGTTTGAACTACTTTAGTTTTTGTGATTTCGGATACAAAATATCCACAGTAAAAACTTTAATACATAGAAGTTTCTCGCTATCATTCAATTACCAATCAATCCATAATGAATTTATTTTTCTTAGGAGGTATTTTCTAAAAGATTTATTTCCTAAAAGAAAAATCCTATTTATTTTTAAAGGATATTTTCCCCAAATCAACCCACAAATAGTTTTTATAAACAAACTATCGATAGGAAGTTTCTTTAACAGTAAAGATCCTATCTCTTTGGAGTTCCGCAGTGATAATGTTTATTTATTTAAATGTCCCAATTGTACTGGAGCCTCTTACATTGGCAGCACTGTCAGTTCTCTAGGAGCTAGGTTCTCTGCTCATATGGGGATTAGTTGGCGCACAAACAAAATATTAAATAAAAAAGAAAAGTCATCTATTAGGGAACACACCATAAGCTGTAAAACTGACATTTCTATTGAGAATTTTAAAGTCTTAGCCTTTAACAACAACAAACATAGCCTAAGAACCCTCGAATCTCTATATATCAAACACTACAAACCTACACTCAATGAAGATTTAAGTGCAATATCATTATTAATTAACTAATTTTAACTACAGTCTGTTAGTTGGTTTGCTTTTTAACAAACCAAGCGTCACTGTAACCTATAAATACTAGCCCCTTGTTAAACCCACCATTCACTCTCTAGGATGGATCCGGTTTAGTAAATACCCAAATTTACCGTTTTTATATTAAATGTTCTTTAACTCTTACAATCTTTACAAAATTAGAAACAAAGTTTAAATTTACTATCTTTAAATAATGCCAGGTCAATTTCTCTTATAGTTTGTAATTAATTTCTCCAATAATCCTTAAATTTATTAACTAATTTTTGAGTCAGTCTTAAAGCAAATTTAACTGTTGCCAAGTCATATTTAATAACAAAAAATTTAACTTTAAGTACTTTTTACTGATATTTTATAATTGGTCACCTTTTAAAATAATGTCTTGTTGGCCTTTTCAAGTTTTCTTCATATGTATTAACTTTGTAAACTTATTCTAGCCTGAAGATAAAAACTTGTAGTTTTCGAAACGTAGTGAAATATTAAAAGATGCTGCATCCGTTTCTCGTGGCTCTGGGATTTATCCTCAATATTAAATGCAGGCTTTACGGCCGAGCTCCATATGGATATATATATATATATATATATATATATATATATATATATACATATATATATATATATATATATATATATTCATGTTCGTATATTAGTATAACATCTGAGTCAATATTTCTCAATAGGTTCCGGACATAAATTCTTTGTCTTCCATCTGCACGAGTTAATTTGTAGCATTTATATTTTTTCTCATTTCCATATTCCAATTGTCCATTTCTGTTCCTTTCCTCATTTTCCGTGGGGTTTCGTATCCTTTGAGATGAGTTATTGGTGTTTCTTCTTCTGGTCCTTCTTTCGTTTGGCATGGTTCTCCCTTTGCTGGTTGAATTCGAGGGTACTTCGGGTGATTCATCTCTGGGAGATGGACTCTTTTTACTAGCGGATTTAGAGTTCTTATTTCTTTTCGATTTCCTGCGAGTAACTCATTTGCACGCTTGTTCAGTATCGTCGGGGGCATTTTCCATATCGGTGGCCTCGCTGTTTGTGTCTTATTCTGTCTCTATTGTCTGTCCATTTCTTTTTTTCCTCTTCGGTTAACTCTTGGTTTGTCTTTTTCGGGACATTGATTTTAAATATAGACAATGAGTCACCTGCTTGTTTAATTTCATCGGTTGACCCGTTTACCTGTAGCTTTCATTTTACTGTAGTTGCATAACTACCCAGAATTGCAATATTTATCACCTGGGCATGTGTATGCACGTAGGATTTTTTACATTGAGAGTCTAACATCTGAAGAATATCTGTATGCATGTGATGGCGTCTCTCTGTATGTGTGCAAGTGGAATTACCATGCTGAATGCGAGTCCTTTTTCAATGGTAGTTGATGCCATTTTGGTAGATTCGCAAATGACTTTGAATATGTGAGTTTGATCTTTAAATTTCATCACATCGGAAATTTTGAACCAATGCTGCCTCTGCTCTAGTTCTTCTTAAGTTCCTGGCAGGACTATATTTCGGTAAATGACGGTACTCTTAGCCGTGTTTTGCGTGTGTATTCTGTCTTCTAAATTCAGTTTATTAGTGTTTTTCATCCAGCTGATGAAAGCAACTCTTCTACGTCCTTATATTCCAGACCAATAATTGAGAAATATGATGAAGTCTCTATACATTCGAGGAATGTTATTTCCAGTTCAGAAATTATATATTGCGCTACTTCCAAGAGAGATCTCTTCCTTTCGTTCGGTGTCATTTTATGCGGCCGCCTTTTAAAGCCAGGAGTACCCATGTTTCTTGGGCGGCGTTCCACCTCTCCGAAAAGAGGGATTCTTCTGAAGATCTTCAACTGTGAAGAAATTTCAAAGTCTTTACTAATATAAGGAGCCCATGTATCTGTTCAAATTCTTTCTAACATCTCTTTCGAATTGCGCACTTTTCTCCTAACTGGGCCTAGCCCAAACAGCAGCTCCCATTTGGATTCTGGATGGTGACCGAGAATAGAACCCCACCTTTTCTGACTCTCTACCGAGGTCTCCTGTAGAGATTTACTATACCTTACTACCAACTACAACTCAGACCTTACCGGTGACCAGGTTATATAGTAATCGTGAGAAATACTCGTAAGTTAGAGGTAAAAAGTTATAAAGAAGCCAAAAATTAGAAAAGAGCAGCCCCTTCGGGGGGGGGCGGCCTTGCTCAAGAGGAACATGAGGAATATCCAATCAGCCTCAAAGGTACATATATTTTTCTTTGATGTTTACCTGAGAAATTCGTTCTTTTCACCTCTTGGGTATTTTTTCCAACTTTACCTGAGTGAGCCTTTACCAGTTTGAAGTGAGAGATCAAGCCATACCAGTTTCTTTTATAGGTGGAGGAAATGATTCAGCGCCGACGCAGGCCATCTTCCAAGCGGGAAAGGAGGGTAGAGAGTGGTCCCCAGGTGGACTCTTCAAAAACTTCTTCTCCCTCCCCAAAAGTTCCAAGTGGATCAAGCTGGGAAAGGATCGGTGGGAGCTGATGAAAGTAGAGAGGAGTGGAAAAGTAAAAAAAAATGAAGTCAGAAAGGGAGTAAGAGAGTGTTAGTTGTTCTTTTTATACCTTCATCTTTTAGCGGAAAGATTTGATAGAATGGAACAACTCCATTGCTTGGGCCGAGTGATTATATCGTTGATTCCGAACCACACATCTCTCTATCGATCGATTTCTCCCATCTCTTTTACTTCTTTTACTCTTTTACTTCTGTTATCTTTTGCTTTTTCTCCTTCTTTCGTGTGCTTAAAGTGGCATTCATGTCGTTTTTAAGCTCTAAGTTCTTACTTTGTTTGTTGCTTAAATTTTATGTTTCTATTCAGTTTTTTCTGTTTGTTATTATTTCTTGGTTTATTTTCACTTTCAGTATAGTTGTTTCGTTTTCATCTTGCACTTACTTCACTTGGAGTATTTAATTTAAATTTTGCTCATCACCTTTCACTACACAATTGTTTTAGTATTACACTTGTTTAAACTTTATTGTTTCACTAATCAGTTGTTCATTTGTTGTTTGTTACATATATTCAATTTGGTTGTTATTTTGCGGGGTATCTTTCCAGTATCTTGTTTGGTTCAATTAATTCATTCGGCTTTTTATGGTCGGGGTAATTGTCCTTGCCAGTTTTGTTTAGTCAGAATTTTTCTTCGGATTTGGTAAAAGTGTGAACTTAAGTAAACCCGGGTGCCTCCTCAATTTTCAGCTGATGTCTTCCGCTGGGGAATCGAGTATTAAAGGACTTTCCTGTTCTGATGATCGTATGTTTTGCAAATATTGAAGGTAGTTCATCGAATTTCCTCCATATTTTGCCCATTCTTTTCTTGAACTTGATATTGAGTGCTTCTATCTCTGCTTTTGGTGCAGACTCCGCTGACTCCTCTCTTCCTCCTTCAAGTGTTAGTAATTAGGTAGACGCCTTTGATCTGAATCATCTGGAGTTCCATTTTTTTTTAGTTTTTGATTCACTGCTTATTGGAATGGGAGGATACAGGAGAGCGTCGCTTCCTAGTTCTATATAAATTTTTCTTTTGCTCTTCATGCTATATGTTTGTCGATGTATACTTATGTAGACGAGCTCGGCGCTAAGGCAAAATAGTACAAAAGCATGGGCAGACAGCTGACCACAGGCCGCTTGAGATAGTTCGGGGCGATTAATAAAGAGCACGATTTACGGTTGACCCGTTTTTTTTACTAATGGCCTGCCAAGTTGCTGTTTAAAGGATATATAAAGACAATACCCTAAAATATAATTTTAATATATATAATAAAAGGGGGGCAATTTATAATATATATATATATATATATATATATATATATATATATATAAGGGGGAACAAATTACTTATGATAGTTAAATCTGGGGATGACCATACAAGATCGCTTTACCTTCAAGCGCGGGCGAATTAGATGGGGGGGGGGAAACAACGAGGCAGGTCTTCAAGAAGATACTTCGGGGAGTCCTGACGAGGAGGGCTCGAAGATGGGGTTGGATTACTTCCTGATGAAAGATGAGATTTTCTCTGCTCCAGAGAGACGTAATCTCAAACTCAAAACGATTCTGCAGATCGGAAGGGACTCTCAGTCTCGAAAGATCAGGAATCTTGAAGGGGTGGTGAAGATGAAAGGGCTGCATAACTATCCAGGAAGTAGGGGGCTCGATAGCTTTCCTCTGAACAGGAGCTAAAGCTTAACGAAGGTAGATCTGCTGACGAGATCTTCGACGAAGTATGACGACGGGTTACAGGGCTTCGCTAGAAACAGACGGCAGTCTGAACGGAGTGGATGGCGGGCTTTCAATCTCCTCGAGAGATAGTGAGTTTCGGGTTAAATACCTGGGTGGCTGATCCGATAGACCCCTTTGGGGCTTGCGTTCCCTAGGGGATTCTTGGCGCCAGTCTAAGCAACACATTTCATGATAACGAGTCGTTTCAGATGATGAAACTTGCCTCGCGATATGGGGGTAGAGTTAATGTGGCTGCGCATGGCGTTATCGCAGGGGAGGGGGGCGTATGGCGTCCGAAAGTAAACAAAGCTGTGTGGTGATTAAGCGAGGAACCGATTATTTCTCAAACTTTCTAAAGTTCTCAAGCTGGGGAACGTAGTTTTGAAAGAATAGAGGGGTATTTCCGAGGGGCTTCCTTTCACGGTGGTCCTTCGAGGGCATTCCATGACAATGTTGTTTGTAGCCTCATGATGTTATCTTTAATATCCAAGCCTTTACTCTCTCCTTGATATATATAGATCTGGTCGTCGTCTTCAATATCTGCAGTCCTTTACTGGATTCGGGGAAAATTGTGAATTTTCTCCTATTAGTTCTTATCTTCCAGTAACTTTAGTATTTGTTGATGTTGCTGATCTCTAATGCTATTATTCTTGCCTGAAAGCGTTTGTTCTTGTAATGAGTAACGGCGCGTTTTCTTATGTTTTCCGCGAACTGTATGTTTAGACAATCGGACAATATTAGTGGTGTCAGGTCTGCTATATAAATTGAAATACATCATCAACTGAAACAGCCCCCCCCCCCCCACCCGACGTGAGTGCAGCTTCAAGTTCGAGTTCTGGTCCTGAATAATCATTACTCACCAGACATGCTTTCCTGTATGTGATGTAATCGCACAGAATTATATCCAAATTGTTCTTCATCTGGAGATTTAAGATCTTATATAGCATTCCTCTGATTTAGACATTGTCATGTGCTTTCTCTACATCTCTCAGGACCAGAACGATGTAGTTTTTCAGTACTTTTGTCTCGGTTCTTTTCTTAGTAATTATGTCCAAGTGACATCGTGGTGTCTCTGACTCTCCTGAATCAGAGATAACCTTTCAGCCTTCGATTGATGACAATTTTGTCGAAGATTTTGCCCATGAAATTCAATACTGACATAGGCCTATAACTGTTGAGGTGACTAGTTGGTTTTCCTATTTTCCCGACGGAAATAATTTCTAGTTTATAGCCAGAATTCCAGGAAGTAACCGGTGTTTAGGCACGCGTTATAAATATTCTTTAATGTTTTTTTTTAATATTACGTCGGGTGCCTTGGTAAAATTAATTCTGGTTATTGCTGAAGATACTGGCCCTTTTTTGCTTGAATGTTTGAATTACGACTTTGATTTCCTCTGTTGTTCTATTTCTGGATTGAAGTCTTAGTCCTCCTCGAGCGTTATGGAGATAACAGAGTTCCAGTGATTGCGCAATAGTTCTTCTGTGGTCGTTTCTTCTTTGATCTTTTCACCTCTTTCTTTTATAATTATTTTCTTTCTCGGAATCTTCCTTTAAGTCTGTTTATTAATACCAGTTTTCTTATGGTCGGCTTTCTACGTTTATCTTTTCTATTAGGCTATCCCATATATGTCCTTGCTGTTCCACTATGAGATGCTGTAGCTCTTCCATCACCTTCTGAGCGCATCGTATCTTTCTCCTTTGGTCCAAGGAGCCTCAATTGATCGTATATTCCGCTTAGCTATCGATTATTTCGCATCATTTATTCTGTCCAGTGAGGATGGGAAAGAGTACGAAATACTCTCTCTGTATAACTGATTTATACTATCCCCTTTAAAGGCTGCTTAAGAGGAGTAATTAACGTTACCCGATTGCCAATTAATCTATATTTGGTCAGAATTGACCTTACTTACATTACCTATATTTCCCGTATGTTTTACATGTTAACTAGTGACTTATTAAAATTATATTTTGGTTTTCACTATTTAAATATACTCTTGAACTGCAACTTGGTAAACTCATTAAGCGCTATCGGCCCTTGTAGTAAATCGCACTCTTATACCTCGCAACCAACGGATTACTCTTATGAAGTGAACGTAGTTGTACGTAGCGAAGGACGCGTACATACATTAGAGGATTGTCTTAGAAATACGGCCGAGTATGTATGTACATTTGTTCGGTACATGAATAACTGTTCTTTTTTTTCTCTAAGAGTGTTATACTTTTATTTATCTTTTGTTTTGATTCTTTAACCAGGGAGGACTCGTAATATTATATATCTATTTTCATAGGCAGCATTGCGAGGATATTTTTACAACTAGGGCAAAAATATACTTTTAATTACATAAAAAAACGAAATATTAAAACTTTGAATATACTAAGGTAATATTAAGAGGATCTAAATAAAAATTAATACTATCATTCAGTATTACGCGATGGTTGACACAAAAATTCCCTTTAGTAAGGAATGGTAACTAAAGAACATAAATAAGTTGGATTCCTGTTACCTTTAACTAAGTGGGAGTCTGGCGTAAGATGACCTTGAACGAGAACATCGTTGATACGATGATTCAAGTCCTGAGGCTGAATCAGACGCACAGCTCTCCATCTCGCTGCGCGAGGATATTCCGGAATAACAGCTGACTACCAGGTAAGTGAGGAGCGCGTGGCGATGCTTCTCGACTTGACGATATAAGCGAGGGAATTGTTGATGTAAGATTATTCCAATCCTTAGGTTACACTTGCGTGCGGCTATCTCGATGATGAGACTTGACGATATAAGCGAGGAGATTGTGGATGTACTATTATTCCAATCCTTGGGTTACACTTGCGGGCTTCTCGATGATGAGACTTGACCAAGAGGTGAATCTTTTCTCGAGTGGAACTTCAAAATCGTATTCCTCAATGGTAAGGGATATCTCTGTTTTAAATCGAAAAACTGAGATAGTAGGTTTCTCTAAACGAAATTAGTATGAGAGTGATTCCCTGTTTCACTCAGGGACTGCTCTTCTTCTCTCGATTGCCACCTCGATTCTCCTTTTTATTTCTCCTGATCGAATATATATATATATATATATATATATATATATATATATATATATATATATATATATATATATATATATATACGCGTCGATTATTCTCTGGGGGAAGAGGGGGGAGATGAGTGCCCACCTTTAAGCCTTTCTCCTAGGGTATCACTTTTCAACCTTGTGACCTTTCGCTCTTCTGGTTTATGTCGAAGAAAGTGAAATTTCGTTTATTTGGCGAAAATAGACCTAAACAATAGGAGGGGTCAATGAGCCTGTTCATAGATTGTTATTCTAAAGGCTATCCCACCATCCTTTGTTAATACTAACGGGCTACAAAATCTGCTGAAGGTAATCCTTTTTTCGTGAGCGATCTCGAGGATTGTTGGGACAGCGGGGAAAAAAAGGAAGGGGCGGGGGTAAAGTATCGGACGATATGGAACATAACTGACGCTGTGCAACCAAACTAGCGTCTGTTTGTCTTCGCGATATTGATATCCCACAAGCAATAGATACATATATGTGTATATATATATATATATATATATATATATATATATATATATATATATATATATATATACATATATATATACGTATTGTCTAGGGAGGTGACCTATTCCTCGACAATAGATAGATAGATAGATAGATAGATATATATTTGTATAGTTGGGCCGTAGATTTACTTTGTAACATATTTTATTGAAAGCGACTGCTAACTTATTTTTGATTTTTTTTTCGAGCTTCTCGATTTCTTTTATTTCTTTTATATACCGCTTTTGTTCTTGGCTTAACCCGTGGATTATTTCTCCAAAATTCATTAGAAAGTCGTGACGAACGAGGGAAGAAAACTAGTTGGTTTACTAAGCAAAACGAAATTCTTTATTGGCCTGACGCGTTTCGATATATACAAATATCATTTCCAAAGGCTAAACATTTGTGACTAGGGAATAAGATACGGAGCTTTTATGTATATATGTGATTAAAGGTGTTACATTTATACGAACATATTTATGTATAGGAAATGGCATTCTTTAAATAGTTGAGGCTATAATTGTCGCAGGATTAAGATGGGGATGGATTATTATTTGGGGCTGAGAGACGGGAGGAAGGCAAGATGAATTGCGAATTTGTTTGAATATTTAATTTTGGCTGCTTTTAACGCATGTGTATGTCCTCTAATATATGTAATTGTCGTCAGTTCTCTTCAAGGGACTTCTGGTTCAATAGTTTTCTATATATATATATATATATATATATATATATATATATATATATATATATATATATATATATATATATATATATATATATATAGGGTCTTTCAATAAGGTCGCTCGAATTTTAAATGTAATTAAAACAAGTAGTGTGTGATATATGCAGTTAATTTATTTTAAATTTGAAACGACATTTTATGGCATTAAGTGTGAAATATGAGGTCGTCCAAATGTCGGCCACGGCTTTGCTTAGGAGAACTTATTCGGGAGGCCCAATTTTCGATGACTTTGTTGCATAAATCTGGATGAATTTGCTGGATGGTGTTCGTTTTGTTGACTTTGAGGACATCAACTGTTTTCGAATTATTCGCATAGACCTGCGATTTGAGGTAGCACCAAAGAAAGTAATCTAATGGCGTTAAATCGCATCATCTCGCTGGCCAGTTGACGTCACTGCAGCACGAGATGACCCTGCCCTGAAATCACTGGTGCAAAATGTCTATCGTGGCGTGCGCAGTGTGGCACATAGCATCGTCCTGTTGGAACCACATGTCGTCAGTATCCATATAATCCAGTTGAGGCCACAAGAAGTTTCCTATCATCGATCTGTAGGTCTTGCCGTTAATGGTTATGGCAATCCTAATTTCGTTCTCAAAAAAATACGGACCGATGATTCCGTTAGACGAAAATCAGCACAAGACATTGACTTTGTTGGGATGCAATTGGTGCTGGTATATCTCATGTGAATTGTTTTCGCCCCATATCCGACAATTTTAGTTGTTCACAAATCCATTCATCCAAAAATAGGCCTCGTCGCTGAACATGATTTTTTGGGGAAAATTTGGGGCAACTTCCAAATGCTTTAGAGCCCAATCAGCGAATACACGGCGTTGTCTATGGTCGTTTACCTTAAGTTTCTATGTAAGTTGGATTTTTTCCGGGTGCAGACCAAAGTCTCTACGCATAATTCACCAAACTGAAGACGCAGAAAGGCCAAGTTCTTGTGAACGACGAGAAATTGACTGCCTCGGATTTTCCCGTACACTCTCATTTACGGCAGCAATGTTTTCAGCAGACCTTGCGTTTCGGTCACGTATGGGTGTTGGTTGATTGTTGATCGACCCTTTTGCCTGGAATTTGGTCACCAAGCGTGGAACAGTGGACTCGGCACGACGATTGTGGCGAGGATAGAAATCACGTAATGCGCGGAACGTTTGTCGAAGGAGCATTGATTTGGATAATAGCATTTGATGATTTGCACACGCTGTTCAACGCTATACCTATCCATCGTGACTTGCCAAGTACTACTGAACAGTTCACAGTGAGGTTGTCAGATGTCGCTTTAACAACATGGCCACTATCGGCTGACAAAGCTCGAGCGTCCTTGTTAAAAGACCCTTTATATATATATATATATATATATATATATATATATATATATATATATATATATATATATATATATATATATATATATATATATATATATTTATATATAGTATTAGTTTAGTCTCTCATCTAATTCACTAATCGATTGCGCATTGTTATATTCACTTTTATTTTATAAATATATCTTAGTGATATATATATATATATATATTTATTTATTTGTTTTTTTAAGAAACATCAATACCCCATTATTTAGTAATATTAGTCGTGTATATTTTTATATTGGATAATTCTAATTCTGATCTTGTCGCATTCGTATTTTCTGATAAAAGCTTTTGTTATTCAGTGATCATTATGCTAATGAATATCGAATAGCATAATTATTCTTTTATCCTACATTCCTTTTGATTCCAATAATTATTTTGGAAATAAAATATATTCCTATTCGGGTTCTACTAATGCAGATCAATCTTTAGTTCTTAGAGAACCAATAATTGGCATTAAAATTAAAAGATGAATGATATGATATTGTTTTGATGACAATACTAATTAATTTGTTCCATCGCATTCGCTCTATTTCTTTATAATAATAACTGAATACATATCATGGTATCCTATAGCTTCTTTGTAATTTTGGACTTATAAGGAATAAATCGAAGCCATTATCTTGGATTTAGTCCCCCGTACTCTATTTCTGACTTAATACAAGGGATCTCACGGCACCTCTCCATGCGAAACCCCAACGTTCGTCCTCATTGATTGATCACAAATTATCTTAGTCCCAGCAAACCATAAGGTAGCAATAATTCCGTTATTCCTGACCCAGCACATATCATATGTCGCGGCTATGTTCCCATAGCCGCTATAGCTATTCAAATAATAATTTCTGGTTTGCGGCTTCAAAGGTTTATAACCCTTCCATAATAATACCAACCTCGATGTCTCTGCTTTAAAAGCCTTATGTTACATAACAAATTGAAAAGCATAAATCTATAATTAATTCCCCAAAAGTGGATTTTTGTGTGTTTATATTTCGTTCACCCCTGCTGAAAATTCATGCGCGTTTGAGTCATATTCGAAATATAGCCGGTGCCCTTTTAAAAAAAAAAAAACCCAAAACTAAACAAACAGAAAACGTTGTTTACTTACTTTATTGCGGTTGGTATACTTCTGGAATAGCGATGATGAAAGCGTGGAATCTTTCTTTAATTCCAGTTTTGGTAAACGGAAATCGCTTGCAGAAAATGGCGGTTGCGAGATAGGCGTCGAACTAGTCGTTTTTTTCTTTCGTATGAGTCACGTTTAGTTTTAGAACATCTATATTCAAAATGAGGGGTGATATCTAATGCCCGGCCACAGACCTCAAAATCGATTTTAATTTTAAGTAAATTATGAAAGTCAAAAAAGTTTGAAAATTTATCTCGATCCGAAAATAGAGTTAATAATTCGGCAATAGACGAGGGGGACTCTTCACAAACGGATTCCATTTTTAAACTGCGTAAAATTCGTCTGTACTACACCCAAATGGCTAAAAAAAAGTAATTCCCTTAAACGATCTAGTTAAGTAGATTTAAATGTATAAAAAAGCTAATAAAAATAGTAAAATTGGGAAAAATATATTGACAAATAAAAATGACTCCAAATGAGGATAATGAAAAGATATTAGGTGAAAAACAAAATAAAAATTCAAATCAGTCATTTCTGACGTCAGAACCCACCCCCACCCCCATTATAACTCGCAAAACGATTAAAGGCGCTGAAATGATTTGGTTAAATCATTCACCTCTGTAAACGTTAGGACATTATTCTATAAATAATTATGATTACATACTGGGGGGCTGTGCCCTCAAGACCCCCTTCAATTGATTGAAACTTAGGATCATCGTAGGGTGGTTCCCCCATTGTGTTTACCCCACACGAGCCGTCCCCTTAAATGTACTTTAAAAAGGTGAAACATTTTGGAACACGGACGAAATACTACGTCCCATCGTTTGAGCCGCCACTCTACATATTTACCTAATTCCATATATATCATTAATTAAGCTTTTATTAGAAAAGTTAATATTCCTTAAACCATCAATTATATACTCCTGCTCACTGTCTCAATTCGGACCAGGAAGCAGATTGGTTACTTTGCCGGAAATACCACTCAGGACAACATATGTTGTCCTGGTGGGTGGGTTTCTAACGCAAATTAAGATTATTACATAGCAGTGTTTGCGGCTACTAATCTTCCACCTTGGAGACAGAAAATTGACAGGTACGCTAAAAGACGGTTCTGGTAATCTCTTAAACTAGTGTATTTTGGAGTTACAGCGAATTTTTAGCTATACCGCTTTCTTCGGTGGATAACTCCCTCATTTATACAATAAATGCCATAGTGGAAGCGATATTTGGAGGTCGGTTTTTGTACACCATCTGCAACTTCCGGCAACTCTTCTATCTCATCTTCAGTTGACAGAGGTTCAACCGTCTTGTATTTCTTGACCATCGCTCGAAAAGTTCGAGCGGTGACAACAAGAAATTCTTTATAGGACAGACGGATCGTCATCAATATACGGAAGCGCAATTTTTCAGCCAAAATTTAGTGTCGGTTAAAAGAAAAAGAATTTAGCAGAAAGAGCCAAAATACTCTCTATTTTAGATTGTTTGCAAATAAGTAATATACATACTCTTCTAGACACACAGTCACTTATCAAGGCATGAAAATATTTGGCAAATCTCGTTGTGTCTCCAGGTCTCAAAACTTGAGATCATTTGGCTATTTTCAAAAATTCCTGTTATTAGTGGGACACTCGATAGCGTCGTGGAGACGGCGCTAGCTTTCCAGCATCGGGGGACGGATTCGATCCTTGCAAGCGTGGACACAAAACTCAGCGGCGTGACGAGTTGCCGCCAATTGGCAAATAAGTTGAACTTTCAAGGCTTGGGAAGTAGCTCTACGCGCATCAATCACTACACCACTATCATTCCCGTCCTGTCTGCGTAACACGACATATCCACTCTCTGTTCCATTCCAGACCCCTATTGATGGAGTACTAGTATCACTATGAGAGTTTCTTATATCCATAAATAACTGATACGACCGTTGGTTTTTCAAAAAAAATATCGCGCGAGAAGGTGAAAATCTGGCATAATAGTCTTGAATTTCTCTTTTGCCAAGTTAAGAAATAATTAGTCATTTGTCGTAGGATACGGTTAAGTAAACCCCTTTCTGCGTTTACGAGTGCGTGGTAGCTTTACTAATATGCAAATTAATATTATTTTACAAGATTAAAAGGAGTTTCAAACTGAGCTATACACACATTCGATGTACACGAGTCTCAGCGGCTAAAAGGGAAGGGGGGGAGGAATTGGTGAGGACGGTTACCGTACAAGCAAATGAACAATATTCACCGAGGGATGCTCGAATGACCTTGAGCGTATACTAAGCCGATGATGAAGGCTTTACACTGGAGGGGGGCGGTACATAGAGCACTTGCACAGGAGAGTTGTGCGTTGCTGTTACCTCAAATATTTTGTCAAAGGGAGTAATCCTTGCCTTTGGCGCAAAGTTCAAACAATAGTCTCTTGACATTGACTATTACGGCGTGAATTTAACTCTTGTTTGAATATTTTGTTTCTTTACAATCATTTATAAAATCATAATTCTAAAATCTAAAACTATAAATTTTTAATTTCAAATATGTATATATTAGAATTACTATCATATAATATTGTCGGGGAATGGCCAGACTTTATATTTATATATACGTGGGCACTTTGGGGCTTGGGGCCGAAGTTGGTTGAACACCATTAGTTAAAGGTGAAATTGTTATGAGTCCAGTGGGGATGGTTTATTATTAACTTTGTGGGGTCCTTTTAAACAAATATTTCAGAGTGCAAGTTGGCCAAAGATTATCACGTAGTTGGTACGCGTTGGGGTTGCAAAAGAAAGACAATGACGAAAAAATAACTTTACTAACAACAAAATGATATTTATATTTAGGCAGAAATTGGGTTTAAAGGGAATGGTCACCCAAACGGGGTTAAAGGTCCACACGCGATCAGGTAGGTTAATTAAGGGAGTAAAGAGCTCAGATTCAGTTTGGTGATTTAAAGGGGGATTTTAAACTGGGGCGTTCACACAAATAATGGAGGAATTGGGTAAGCCAGATTTAAGATCAATCTTCAGGCGGCAACGGTTACGATTAACTTACGAGTTCGTTGCCGAAAGGGGACCAGTTGTGGGACGATGAATGCGATGGAAGAAGTCGGTTTACCTATTGCTTCAGACGATGGAGCACTTCTCGCCTTCGGAGTTGAGAATCCTTGCCAAGTCCTTGCCAATTGGCTATGGCAGAGTTTACTGATGTCGAAGCTTGACGATTGACTAAGGCAAAGTTTACGGATCGATTTAGCCTTCAACTTGAATTGAAATCGCCGCTGGAGGGGAAGCGTCCTTTAGCTCGTTCGTCGGAGTATGTGGAAGTCTAACAGTTCTGCTCTCTAAACTCAGTCGAAGCGTTATATAGACGCCTGGTGAGGTGGCTCCAAACGCGCGCGCGTAATTGGGGCAAAGTCTGCGACTCCTTCGGGGAAAGGGGGAATCGTGATAACGTTCGTCGGAATGTCCAACAGATTTCAATATTCAAGTGGAAAGCCAGAATGCTAGCGGAGAGGTTACCGTGGGGGACGATCACATCGGTCCCTAGGCAAATACAGCTGGGGCGTGTGATAATGGCGTCGGCCGCCTCCTTGCTCAGGTTCTGCCATGCTTTCCCAGCTCCATGCGGTGATCTCCGGATCCACGTGGGTACAGAAGGGCACGTGGCCGCTATTTGACTTCATTCTGCTACAAATATATAAATAGCTGATTTTCACTGACTCCTGAAAGCTTTAATACTCTTAATTCAACTCATAGCTTTTTCTTCTCCACACAATTTCCATTTTCTCCTCTATTAATTATTCTTATATATTGCAATTAATTCAGTATTTGGTAATTAATTACGTGAGTAATGTAAAATGTACTTTTTATATTTCCATTACTTAATTAATCTTATCTTATCTTGGTATCGACCCCACCCAGCACACATTCCTTGACAGGACTGTGGCAAGGAAAGATTCAACATCCGGCACCACTGACTCTGCTACAGCCTTCTTCCGCCCTCACAGTCGTTGGGTTTTACAACTTTTTCTGCCGTTGAGGACTTCGTGGTTTAAATTCAGAGTTTTTTCTTTTTTTCTTCTTGCCTTTGTCCACCCAAGGGCAACAACAACAACTAAGCACTGGAAGCTAGATGGCCGTTGGCTCACAAAGAAGCTAATCCGCTCTTTGAGATATCTCGGGTTTTTTTTAGTTTTCTTTTTACTTTCCAAAGCATTCGATAATCATGTTTTTTCTTAACTTCACCATTAATGATTATTTATGTTTAAAAAAATTTACAAGTTAAAACTTGTGGATATAATAGTTTCAAAACCTTTGGCCACGATTATATCTATATCTAGAAATTTCTAAAACCTCAAACTATAATTTCAAACTGTTAAGAAAATTGCCTTCTTAAATTATATCGTAATGGAATAATAATATTTTGATCGCTCTTTGGATCTTTAACCACTTGGTTGCGAGGATTGATGCTTATAAATAGAGCAATCAGTTCGTCTTGTAATCAGTTATTTCATCATTAAAATTTATATTTAGAAAGTAAAAATTGTCGCATGACTATAATAGCTGCCTAGCAACATTCCATAGAAACTTAAATAATAGCTTGCCACTTTGTTCGTTTTGCGGTAAGGGAAGATAGATGATCTCATGGTGGAAATGCGAAGTATAAACATCATTACAAATCCTTTAAAATATGTTTACAAACAATTAATTGATTACTCTCTTAAAGGTTCTCTCAGGATTTATCCATTTATGTGAATGAAAGTGTAAATATATATAAAAACAACACCTCTTTACAAATATGATTGGAATATGTGAAGCACTGGTGTATTTGATTAGAAAAGGGAAGACAGCAGGCAATATTTTCACAATTTTGAATCTCAATGTAACAAAATCTGGACTTTTGAAGGTATCAAAAATCTTAAAGAGACAGGCAGTTGTCTTCCAACAGTAAAGAATACCGTGCCCCGATCGGGGGGAAACCCAACCCTCATCAAAAAGCGATGTACAAGATCAGGCGAAATCTAAGTAGTGCCAGACTTTGTCCATTCAAGCAAACTAAAGGACAACTTTCAAACCCCACACAAAAGAAGAGTCGAACGAGCAAACCTGCTCCTCGAACAGCTCTTGATTTCTGGCAGCATTTACCTCTGTAGGCGGATTAAAATTTGTTCAATATCCAGGCCACTCACAACATAGAGAATAACCATGTTTTGGGCACAAAATAAAAGTGAAGTTCCGGTAAAATACCAGATATCTTTCAAGAAACAAAGACTACCTTCGCTGATGGTGTGAGCGGATGTAAAATCAGCCAGCTAAACAACACTTCCACTTCACTGAAGGGGGTGTGTTTTTAAAGATCAATCAATGAGTTTATTTGGACATGTTTAAGGAGAAGGTCATCTCTGGATTGATGCCATTATAGAAAATGCCAAGCAACCTCGCAGAGCAAAGAAAGTTCAAAACTGGTGCCAGGAAAATTTTAAGAGGTTTTGGTCATAAGAATTTGGTCTTCTTCATCGCCGGAATTCAGCCCAATAGGACTTTACAGTATGATCATTGGTTGAGTAAAAGACCTTTATCAAATCTCCTCAATGTGTCAAAGTTTTGAAGTGGAAACAGGAAAAATGCTGGGAGAAAATATCAGCTGAATCATTTCGTGCCATTTGCGCTCAGGTCATTCTTAGACTTGGTCGTGTGATTTACGCCAAAGGCAATACAATTTAATGTTATTTACAGTATCTTGAAGTAAATTTTTTTTCTTTCATTTTAGTCTATGTATTATGTAATATTATATTGTGTTATGAAAATAATTGAATAAATATTTGTCTACACTTCGTATTTCTCCTTATATGTACATATATACATACTACAAAAAGTTAAAATAGCATTTTTGACAAATATATAGATTATTAAATATTCATATTACCTATAATACGGTATTACAAACGATTGAGTTTAAGTTGTCTCCTACATACAAGAGGACCCTGCACTTTCTACTCATATGTCCATCTTTATTAAAAGGTTTGTAAACATTTAGATGAAATTCACTCACCTATCAAGTCTTTCCCATCTGATTTGACCAAAGACTCAGTTCTTTCAATATTATCAAACATTTCAATAGCCACAAGACTCGCAAGATCATTGAATTTCTTTCTAATACTCCATAAAGTATTTCTTCGATTTCATGCGAGTGTCTCTACTCAGTGCGCTAGATCTGTGTAAAAGAAAGTCTCATTAGCATTGGAGCCGTCAGTGTCTTTGCAGAAAAGGTGTTATCTAAAAGCCTGTCTAACCTCGCAGATCCTACTTCGTTTAGACGTAGTCTATTCGGCATGAACAGGTCGTGTTGTTTGGTAGAAATGGTCGTAAAAGTTGACGAAATGCAATGCTTCTTCCTGTCAACAAAGGTTTAACATTTATTAATGCACAAGGCTCTCTCAAGAAAGATGCTACCAGAGCCCACTCGCGGCAGTATACATGGAAGAATATTTTTTTAGATTTTATCTTTAAGTTTTCTTCAATAGCGACCTATAACGCGCAAGCAGCTCCTACAACCTAGTAGAAAAAAATATTATTATTGTTCACATTTACTATAAACATGGTAGCCGAAGTTGTTTCGTCTGGAAACTCAGAAACGGACCGCTAGCACAGTGGGTGCTATAAAATTTTCACAGCATGCAACAGCCTTCTTCCCCTCTAACCAGGACCCATCAGAACAGCCTCACATAAAGCGTGGTTTCTCTTCATTACGGTAACGTTGACGAGGCCTCCAGCACAGGCTGTAGGGTCAAAGCTTTCTCTCTTAATCTTTCAAGCGGTAGGTAAAAGCCGAGATGTCATCTGCTTTTGAAGAGTTATAAAAAAACAACAATAACAACATCAAATGCATAATTCAGTGCATATCCCTGCCGTTTCATTTATCCTTAACTTCGCTCGCTTTACAACAGATCGGATGTTACAAGTTTCATTTGGTACATGTTGTTTTTGTTGCCTTTTAAATAATAACAGTTTATTTCATCAGAGATTGATACCTATTTGACCTCCGAACATTTTTACTCCCTATCTTTGCTACTTTCTTAAAATTTCTGTCTGCGCTGCTCAGCGTTGTGAGTGCTAGAGCGTGTAGGGTTGGGGAATCTCGTATAAAAAGTGCGAAATGTTTCAGATAAATAAATCCTCGTTTAATCATACCCCTAATTTCATTTACAAGATAATAATAATAATATAATTCCTGAAAGATAGTGTATGATCTCTTTTGCTCTGTCTTTTAAAAAGGTGATAGCATCATTCTTCTTCAGTTTCTGTTTGGTGTGCCTAATCTGTTAGGTGATGGGGTTTGTAGGAAGGTATGCATCAGTGGGGTTGAGTCCGAAGTAGGGTATAGGGCATATAGTAAATGGTATTTGACAAGGAGTGGTTCAATAGTGGACAGTGAGTACTGAGTAGGAAGGGTATGTAGGGCTATGTTTTTTAAGGCAGGAAGGTATCTAATCTTCTAAGTAATGGGTTTGTAGGGTGTTACGCAATGGCGGGGTTGAATCTTTCGGGCGCGCTGATGTGGCTAAATGGTTCAAGCTCGGATGATTTCTGTGAACCGTTGATGATGGTAGGAATGTCACGTATGGAGTTGGTTTTGGGCATGTAAGGCTCGCAATCTAGCAGGTGCTGGGAACTGTAGCGCGGAACACAAAAACGATTAGTTGTAGCAGGAATGACATGATATGATATTACTATACCCGATTTAATGGTTATTACTATTATTAATACTAAACTATTTTAATTAATACTATGAACACTAATTCTATCTTTAGTGTTTGTCTGTTCCTGATACTCCTCCTCTCTCCTATCTGAGTGGGGAGGAGTGCGTTATATTTCTGGCGTTGATGCGCACCGACCTTAATGTGCGGAAATTATAAAGGGAAATTAGGAAAGGTAATCATTGTGTCGTTGATATATATCGGTCAATCTATATGGTAAATAAAGATGTAGTGTTTAAGTTGACTGTTGACCGTTTCCTGTAAGGCAAAACGGCCGTGCGCCTTGACTGAATCATTAAGCTCACAAGTAAATAGTCCGAAGGGGTTCGTGAGACCGTCTTGGGGGATTTCTACAAAAGGCTGTGCCATAGAAAAGGACAGCATGAAGGGATTTTCAGTTTCTACGTCTGGTTACGTTTAACGAGGCCTACCGGTTTGAGGTTTAGCATATGTCAATCTTGATGACTTAAAACGAGCTACAATTCGTTGCACAGCACTTCCAGACCTTCCTACAGTAGTTGCAATCACAGAATTTGACTTGCCCTCTTGGTGAAGGCACACAATCATTTGTTTTTAACACAGGACACCGGTTGCCTCTCACAAGCCACCATTTTGATAGTTGAATGTTCCAATAATGTATGATCATAAGAAGTAGCTGTTAGCTCATCAACAGTCTGTTAAATACAAATATCTCGGTTGGTAGTTCAGTTTTTCTAAGTGACCGCTAACTTTTGGCCGCTGCAATTTAGAAGGTAGTTTGGTTATTTCCTCATGACTTACGAAATATTTATTCCCTTCAGTTGAAATTTTCACGAAAGATAGATATTAGATATATCTAAATATATGTATAATATATAGTCTCGACCTTTTGTTAAACTTCTATGATAAATATTTAAATACACTTGTTCTTACTGACCTTTATATTATGGCCTCTAGTGTATTTATATTTATATCAGTGGTGTGCAGTCAATGAAAGCAAAAAAAGCAATGCATCCCCTATTTAAGAAGAAAAGAAAAGGAAATTGCACCCCAACAATTAATATGAAAGCACAATCAATTTTATTCTCACATTTATTCTTGCCTCTACTTGTATACCCTATACGACACCGTTCACTTTCAATCGAATTGGCGTTAGACCCTGATGAGCCACATGCGATTGAAGAAATGCATCCTTTTCGATGAGATTTCTACATTTTTTTTCTCTTAATTTCAATAATAATTCTGCTTCTTGGTGTTTTGAATGAATAGTTTAAAAGATGTTTCGCTTTTCTTAGCAATAATATACAGTCATTAGAGTTTTATGATTTTTATCTAGATATTTTAACGCCTTGTTAGAATTAAGAATTAAATAACCTACTTTTATACAGAAAAGGAAGCGAATTTAGCTTTGCAGTTAGCGGCTTCCATCTGCCAACCAGGAAGAGTTGCAAGAATCTAGGAAAAGGCAACAAGATGTCTAAAAGACAATGATGTAACTATTATTATGCTCTGAAGCTTAAACAATTTTTAGGTTATATTTAAATACTGGTTCTGAGAATGAAAGTAGTTACATAGCATAAATTCTGCATGGTACGCTCTTGTGTCTTAAGCATTTTGTTAATATGTCAAGAATTCTGGCAGCCCTGCCGGAGTAACCCCTCGTATCTTTGCGATGTGTAGTTGCGAGGCCGTGGTTAGATTTCTGTGGCGTATTGTTTATTAATTTTTTTTAAGTGATACTCCCCTCCCTTTTAAACAAAATGGATGCAAATGAAGTTGGGAGAAAATGCGATTGCATTATTGAAGAATATTTAAACGGAATTTCAGTGTAATGACTTATAATGAAAGAGAAACTATTATTAAAACAGGTAGGCCTGCGCCAACACTAGATCTGTCATCCCCCAAAAACTACTTTAAGAAATAAAAACAGAAGGTTTCTACAAAGAAGTCAGCGATTTATTTAATGAACAAGATAGAAGAATAGAATTAATATTTAAATAAAGTGAGTAGCTTACAATTTTAGAGTTAATTTTAAAGAACAACATATTTACTTCAATTAACATATTTGTTTGTAAAAATTCAATTGCTTCCTCATCTTCAAGGTTCACCGCACGCCACTGATTATATATATATATATATATATATATATATATATATATATATATATATATATATATATATAGCATCACTAACTCTATAATTTAAGAGAATTTTTCAGTATTTGATAATAATTATCATCTTAGTTTGGTAATGACTTGTGCTTTTTTTTATTAAAGTTATTTCTAATAATTCTTTTATAATATCAAAAACAAAATTGTGAAGTTCAGAAAATTTATTTTTATATATCTTCTATTCTATTCTATAACTATATTTTAGCAAAGTGATATTTTGAAAGGGAAGGAATTTAGTTTAGAGTTCCTTTGTAAAATTATTATAATTGGCGAAGTTCAGAAAATTTATTAAAATTTAACCATGGCTGTTTTTTTAGATTTTAGATTTTAATCTGAGTTGCGAAGCGCAAGCTACCCCCGTATGGGGGGGAGTGGAGAAGCCATTGCATGGTATATATATATATATATATATATATATATATATATATATATATATATATGAATGCAGCACAATGTTAGAAATGGAAATTTATATACTTTTCAACACAAGTTAATTAAATTTTCAACGCCCGTGTAACTTTATGTAATCAATACAATGTTAGGGTCAGAAAAGCTAAATGGTGAACAGGAAAAATTTTGTAAGGATAAATGTGAAATTTGACAACGCAAAAGCTTACAACACATTCATATAAATAAGTTAAATTTGCAAAATGTCTCATTAAAAACAAATATTCATTTGTTCCCGAATATCTGGAATACTCTAAACTGAATGCGAGATTTGTTTTGTCATCCTGTAAGGCTACTGTACCATTCATTACAAGATAATCGTACCGTCAAGATTTTCATCATTGGCAAAAAAAACCCAATTCAGTTAAGATCTTCGTGAACGCATTGTAGTATTGCATAACGGTGGCCTTGGGTATAGATAGATCTTTCTACAGCTTAAAATAACTTTAAATTCATTTGGTGCCATAATACTGACTCAACCGGAAGTCTCGTAAATCAATTCTTTGGATCATTCTTTGAATCATTCAGGTTTCCTTCGGATGTTAACGGAACGTGTAGCCGGAAAATTTGCTAGAACAGTATGTGATATACCACAGACTACTTTAAGAGAGCTGTAGGAAGATCTGGCAAAAAGTGGAGTTGAAGTTAGCAAGGTTAGACTTAGTAGAAAGTTGCGTAGTTATGATCTCTTTTCTCGTATTTACAACTTAAGAAAACTTACTGTAAAGTTCGCTCTTCGTTTGTAAAAGAACATTTAAATAAACCGGCAACGTTTTGGGAACAACTTGTTTGGTCATATGAAACAAAAATACAACTTGCGGTCGAAATTCAATCAGAAGGATTTTGAGAAAAAAGGGTGAAGCTTACATGCCGAAAAATTAAAATGCTTAAAGTTAAATTTTATGATGGATCGATCATGGTATGTGGGTTTTTTTTTGCCGTTAAAAGAATGGAGTCAGTCGAAGGAAGCATGAACGGCAAAATTTACAGGGGGGTTTTCGAAAGAAATTTGTTATCTAGCGTTGGCTCTCTGAACTTGAAACCAGGAAGGACATTTCAACAAGACAATGACCACAAATATGCAGCAAATCAAACTACGAATTGGCTACATAGGGGTAAAATTATTATTTTGCAATGGCCATTGGCCAAGTTCTTCTCCTGAGCTGAATTTCATTACAAATCTGATTTAAGGAAATATGTTTGAAGGAACAGAACAAAATCAGCTCAAACACCCTCAGAAAAATCGTAGGAGACTACTCAAAGTGCCTGTAAGCTGTAATTGACAACTAGAGTTATTCAACCAAATACTGAACCATGTTTATATGAATGTGTTGTAAACTTTTGCCTTGTTAAATTTCAATATCATCCTTATAAAGTTTTTTTCTCTTTACCAATTTGCCTTCTAGATTTCATTAACCTTCTTTAATATTAAGTTTTTAAATTTGCCTTTCTAATAGTGTGTTGTAAATCTTTGCACCTCACTAGATATGATGATCAATTAGTAGAGGAAGTGGAGGTGTAAAATTTGGGCGTGTAAATTGGGCGGAAAGTGTGAGGAATAGAGAAGACACGAAGTGAAGAAATAAAGAAGTGAAAGTGATAAAACACAGAATAAAGGATGGGAAGAAAGAATAATTATTTTTAAAAAAATATTGAAGCGGAGATAAAGTAAAACAGCAACGAGACATGGGTAAAAGAATGGGAAGGAGGGAAATCGGGGGGACATCAGGTAATTCAACGTGTGTCATCAAGAAGAGCTGTGTTTAATTAATCTTATCCGTACCCTAATTAGGGCAGGAGGGTTAGAGTGTATAGGTCTTAGTCCATCTTCTTCTGTCCCATACACCAGTCGGTATAAATAACACTGGGGAACACCCTGTATTTGGTGAATTGACAAAAGTAATTTTTCTACCTAATTCGAGCCTACTGAATTCAAATGGGAAATCAGATTCTCTCTAAACGCTACAGATTTTTCGTAATATCAATAACTAATATTATACAATAATTTTCATTTTATCACGTCTATCATCATGCTTTGAAGTAATTTTGAATCATCCTTTTGCGTTATTCATAGTAAAGCAGGTTTTTTTGCACAAATATTTTATTGCATATGAGAAGCAACTTGAATTACACATTAAGGTTACAAATACTGTAATCAAATAGAGGCTAATTTATTAATGACTGTACATCAGGTTTGAGGACCTCTTCTTGATTTCAATCGGGCAAATTTTGCGTTTGTAACTCTTTCGCTTGTAAGTCTTCTCTGGTTGATCTCTTCTAATCGTCTAGCAGTAGTTCGCCATCATATGTCTATCCAAGCGACCTTAGTAGCGCTCTTCCATCGTCATCAAATCCTGATGAAAGCATTCCCCTTGTTCGTCGCTCATGGCTCTCAGATTCTTTGGGAATTGGTCGAGGTGACTATTTAAGAAATGCAGCTTCACACTAATGTTGCATCCCAGATCCCGACATGCTAAAAGCATACTAGTAACCAGATCCTCGTAGTTATGCGCTATTTTGTTTCCCAAGAAGTTACGAACAACGGCAGAAAATGAGAGCCAGGTTGCCTTCTTTTTTTCATTCATCGTGTTCACGAATCTAGAATCACTCAGAAGTGTTCAGATTTGGGGACCATCAAATACTCCTGCTTTTATTTTTCCGTATGACAAGCGGGAAATGCCGATACTATGTACTGGAAAAAATCATTGTCAGTACTCAACGCCTTGACATACTGCTTAATCAACCCTAGTTTGAGATGAAGTGGAGGGAAAACGGTCTTCTCTTGACTTACGATTGGCTCATTAACAATTTTTGGCATTCCTGCTTTCAAAGTTTCCCGAACTGGCCAATCTTTTGGGGACCAGTATTTGTCACGGGTTCGACTGTCCCACATACAGATATAGGATAGAAACTTTGTATATCATTTCTGCTATATCTGACCATCTTAAGGTCTACACATATGATCTAATTGTGTTCATGATACTTAAGTAAATCCATGAGCATTCTTATGTTATCTGAGTTTCTCACAGATGGACAGAGTGACCGAGAGGAACTGCACCAAAGCTATTGCCATTATGCATAAGGACAAAGTTTGATATATTACGCCTTTGACGAACTAGCATGTAACAGCCACATATGTAGCAGAAGGCATCTCGATCATTAACGCAATTTCCTCCTGAAAAAGCCATCACTCTAACATAAGACCTGAAAAAAGAAACAATAATGTCAACATTTTGCACAATAACACTTATTACTATCCTACTACTATGTACTGTGAAGTATTTGCTTTCTACAAGCACCTTCTCTGTCCGTCCAAACGGCAGTTTTCGGGAAACGAGAAAATAGAAATTACAGAATAACTATAGCATGTAGGTAAAAATGGATTATATATTTGAAATCAGCATGAAAAAAACAAATTAAAATCGGTAGATAAATCTAAGTCACCAGAAAATGTGATTAAAATTGTTCCCCTATGTAATCTATCACATTTTCATGTTGTCGATTCGGGATTACTTCCTCCTGAGAGGGTTTTGAAGCGTGTCCACATAAGCGTCATGCCAATAGAAACGGAATGGGCACGTACCCTCTCAGATTTTTTGTATCTAGACTTTTTAATATATATTTTTTTTCTTTTATTATTATTATTTTTAATACTATACTATGTAGTTATGATCATTTTATAGTATGATTCAAATGTATTCTTCGAATTTGTTATTGATCATGCCACAAAAAGTAACCACCCCCTCGTTTCTGTATGGTATTGGTTTCTTCTAAAGCAAAGTCAGTTCGTTGGTGATTGAAGATGCTCAGAGACAGAGCGGTTGCTGTCGAAGTGGTTAGCAGAGCAAATGTTCCTTTACAGAAGTGTGACAATGAAACGCAATTAATTATAGAAATAAAGACATTTAGTGTTTAGAGTTATTGCTGTTGTTAACTAGCTATATATGGTAGGATAGCGGTGAGCTACCAGAGCCATGTCTCTATCACTCCAGATATTCAGCGTAGTGAAGTATTACCGTATGGTCAGAGTTTAGCAAGCGTATAGCCTGAGGGAAACTTCTTCTTCATCCTTTCAATCATTATATCCAATCATTTGTGACTTTATTATGTGGCATTATTTATTTTATTTTCTGAATGGATTAGCAGTTAATCTGTGAATTTAGGTCTCTTAGATTTTTTTTTAATTGTGCCCCCAGTAGAATTTTGGCTTACATGACCCCCCTGCCTGTCCATTAACCTTTCCGGTAGCTTTGCCTTCTGCGTCTGTGCTAATACACAGGGTAGATAAGGTTTGTGTCAGCGGGGACATATACACGATGAGTAGCGCTTTCACCTTGCCTCCATGTGATGTCATTTATCTTTTTGGGCATTACCAAGAAAATATGCGACAATAGACTTGAATGAAAGCCAAGCAGGCCACTTATTGTCCTAAATTCAATTGAAACCCCCATAAATCATCAATACAAGGATTTAAGAAGCTTATATTTTTGCGGAAATTCACGAATACCGATTCGAAGTCATAAAGAAGAAGGAAACGCGATACAGAAGGGAGAATGAAGACAGCAGCAGTAACCCCCACCCCATAAGAGATGATAGGCAAGAGACCTACCAAATATCGAATTAGACGCTTATTAAAGTAATATGGAACTTATATGTGGCACATGTTGAAATGTAAATTATCTCTAATTATAAACATAAATCCTCATTTCTCGCGTTTAAAATATTCTATTTGTGAGGAAATCTGCGAATATTAACTCAAAATAAAATACTTGAGTTATCTCCGTCTTCATTGGAGACCGGTGAATGTGTTTTGAGATAGAATCTCATTATGCGTGGACACGTCCTCGAGTTAGACACCCTGTAATTTGCATATTCTTATATTTAAGTTAAAATTCAATCCCCGTGGGAGGTATTAATATAGAAAATAAATTCAAAAATATATATTTTAAGGCACTTTCCATTCGAGGAAAATTTGGATATTTAGTGGCTTATTTTATACGTATAAGAGGAAGAGGAAATATAGGGAAGGAAAAGTCAGCATCTACAACTTGTCTTGAACTAATTGATACCAATTCAACAAAGAAGAGGCTTGTCGTTGGGGAATAAAGGAAAATAGTAAAAGAAATAAAAGAAGTGAAATATGCACATGAAAAAAAGGTTTTAGAATGAAACGTTTAACTTGATATAAAAAATGTCAAGGCAAGTTTAATACACAAAAAACTCTACTCTTTCTGAAAAATCAAAGAATAAAAATATAGAATAAAAAAACGCCGTAAATAAGATAGATATGTACAAAGACAAAGGATATGCCTACAGCTCTTATCAAATTTCAACACTCATAGTATTAGAAAATGATTCTAGTTGTGACTTCATGATACATAAAGAGAGATTTACTAGTTTGGGGTCAGTTTAGAATAGGTAATTCATGTATATGATCTAAGGAAAGGCACGAGTACAATTTCCTCTAAACTAAATAAGAATACATAACCGCTCGTAACTGGTACATACGAGTATGTGTCAGAAAGAAATTATAAATTTGACAGCAACTGAGCAGGAAACGTCTACGTAAATTTAAATTTGAATAAAAGGAAAGATCTCATTACCATAAACAGAAACACAAGTACGGAAAAGGGACATAAATTATAAGTTGAGATCTTACTCAAAAAAACAGAAAATAATCCCTATTTTGTTTATTAACTTTGCTCGAAAGAGTTAGAAATACACTTCTATACTCTCAGGATTCCAATATAAATAGAATTATAAAGCATTACCCAGAATTAGGAATGGAGTAGGTAAAAAATCTTCTTAATCAGATATATTTACACATTGGTAAAGTCTGATGAAAGTATTTGCAACAGTGTCACATAAAGGAAAGTTGAAAGAATTTTTTTATTCACGGACGAGCTCTTTGCAATATTCCACTCGCTACGGGAGATGACGCTCCGTGCCCGATTTTCATACCATTTAATAAATAATGCATAGAGACTGACAAAGAGCGCAACGTGTTCCTGAGAAATTGGAATCTCTGTATCGCCTCGCTCGTAGTGCCTATGATGCAACGGCTAATGCACGTCGGGGTTATGTTGAAATTTCCTTCTGCTTGGTTACTGGACATTTACAGGTTGCTGGAAAAAAGCATGAAAATGAGGGAGCCAGGCTGCCTCTACTGATTGAGATATTGCACTGGCATTACGCCTTTGCCTACACAGACAACATACTAGGTATCACTAGGGCTGGATATTAAAGGGGGTAGGAGACTGTACCTAGCAGGGAACCTAAAGTGCATGCTAGCATGCTCTAACAATTACCCTTGACCTATCCCTCAACAGTATCAAGACTTTTTTGCCTTCTCTAAATCAGGCACACTTGTGGGACACAGAAACTATGATGCTGCGCTCCCTTTAACCTCTTCTGATGACCGTTTGGCATTTCAGTCTATACTACAATTTTAATTGAGTATCTTATTCTGCGGGCGCTCGTTATCAGTCGTATTACCAGGACGACGGAGTTTAATACTGTTTATCTAGTGTTCGGTGCAGGCTCGTGCGTGCCAGGTTGTTATAAGATAGATTTCTTGCAGGAAGCGGGTTGGCCTTGCAGCTAACGGTGTGCTCGTGTCCTTGAAGGAGGCAGGCTATCCTCTGTGTTACTTTGTCATGGCTCATGGCAGGATTTATATTTAATGTTTGATTTTGAATTTGTTTTTTTCTGTTTCTATATCTTAATTTTTGATAAACATTATTTAATTCATATCATTGGTATATATTTGATTCCTGCGGTAGTTATGCCCTTTTGGGTTGCCGTCCTTATAGGATCTAAAAAAATGAAAGAAAGAAGTTGAAAATAATGAACAAGTTAGGAATATAAATTTTTGAAGTAGAAATCTACGGAGTCACTCAGTCAAGCCAAAAGATGGATGAATTTCAATTTATCATAAATCGTTGATATTTAATTAGAAGATATATAATTACTTCCCGATTCTTTTAAAATGACAGAGAGTGAGAAGTCAGATTTGTAGGCTTCATACAACTCAATGGGATAATTGGTTGGAAAAGGATAGAAGACATGTTACCAAAAATGGTATTTCCTCCGCGTAGGAAAATAATTATGTAATGGAACTAAGGAACTATAGGAATGAATAACTCAATAACTCTTTTAGTAACAAATTCGGATAATATAATTGACTAATATAAAAAGTACAAACGTGAAACTTCTCTTTGTAGCTTAAGAAATATTGATGAAGTAATCGCGTACCAGATCGATTGTTAACAACTTTTGATCATATTTCACTTGGTAATAGACACTAGGTTCAATATTACTTGTTCTTTGAAACTATTTTAATTTCCGTCTCAAATTCGGTTGACTTTTTGCAATAAAAAGATCAAAAGGTTTTGCCCCTTAAACAAATTGCTTGACTATCTTATTTACCCATTAAAGTGGCGTAAATTATAATCAGACGAATCCCCCAAACGCAAGTGATGGTAAAATAATGGAAAATAAGAAAGTAAATTTCAAAAAATAATTTTTGTTCTGTTTTTCCTCGTTGGTTCTGAGTCCTTAGAACTAATTTTCTTTCTTTTCTTTGCTCCTTTTTTCTTTCATTCTTCTTTTTTCTTTTAAATTATCTGTTTATGTGTTTTGTGATTTTAAATTCACTGATTTGAAGTATTTTTTCTGCACTCTCCAATGCCATCGTTGGTCTTGAGAATGTACATGTTTGTGTATACAAACCAGAATAGGTTTGTATAGGTGTATAAGGTATAAGGTGTATACCTTATAGGTGTATAAGGTAACATTCTCACACATACACACCTCATCATAGCGGGTCCGATGGATGTCTCTCTTATCTACACTGAACACACACTAATTGCTAAATAAATCCCTCAAATTTGATTATTATATTCAACTGTTTTTCTTAATTTAATTTCCTTGTCTAATCGACTCTTTTTATCTCTGCTTTTCCGATTCATTCGCGTGTCAGTTACCCTTGGCTCTCTCTGCGTGACGGTCATTGTTCTTAACATGTTAAATAAATGGTAATTATCTTACATTGAATGCATATAAGTGCTTATATTCAGAAAGTTTCTTTGTTCGTCAGCGAATCATTATGCGTAACGACTGTTTGATATGGTTATGTTATATCTAAAAAATGTTTTAGTATGATTACTATCGGATTGGTTAGTCCAAGTCGCGTTGAGTTATTTAGGGATGATGTTTAGTAAATAAGGGCATTCTTTCAATTTTTATAATTCTAGGTATTAAATATATATTAAAACAAATGTATATTTCATGAATTTCTCCAACTAATTACTTCCAACTTGGGTGAGGAAGCTTTAAAACTTCAGTGATAATTAATTTGCTTCTATCATAAATTACATCGTCAAATCAGTTGATATCAAGTCATTTTTAACTCATTTCTTTCACGTGTTGGTTCGTGATTCGTTAATTAGACACATGGATAAAGAATTTGCTCGTCGAAGTGGTGCGAAAAGCAAACGCAAACGAATTTGTGTGTCGGGAGGAAAAATTGAAAACATAACTAACGAGGTAGAAAAATTAGACGTCCGCGAAAATAAACCACTGGTCATAACTTTAGTAGGAGGAAATGACATTAACAATTGCACGTACCTTCGAAAAGAGGAAACTCAGGAAATTTTTAAGAGGTACAGAAATTTGATGAAAGAAATGAAAAATAAATCAAATAAATTCGATTTAGTTGGTATAGTGCCAAGGAAGTCATGGCCATTGCGTAAGTCGTCTAAGGTAATTTTCATTAATACGAGACTGGATGTTTTATGTAGACAGGACGGGATAGAGTTTGTAGACTATTGGGCATATATGGATCATGATGGGCTCTATGCGAGAGATGGCATTTTGGTTTTCACGGCATAGGTTGGATAGGGCGCCTACTCGACACCACAGCTAGAAAATAAGAAATAAAAGACCCAAAGCAGCAGGGAAACTCGCAAGTCTTGAATCTAGTGGAAAAAACGTAAATATAGCAAATATTAAAGGACATAAATCCCTTAAAGTTTTGTATATAAACGCTCGTAGTATCAGAGATAAAACAGCGGAGTTTAAAGCCTTAGTTTCAGCGGAAAGATTAGATATTATAGCAATCTCGGAATCATAGTTAAACCTTGAGTGGGACTTTTTGGGGGAGTATCAGATAGTAGGATACAGAGTATTTAACAAGGACTGACGAAATAGAATCGGAGGGGGCGTCTTAATATACGTTTCTGAAAAATTGAAACCTATTTTAAAACCTGTTGAAGATAACGATTTTTTAGACTTAAGGCGTCGATATTGAGTCCAAAAGCTTAAATTTGAGAATCGCTTTAGTTTACAGATCACCTTCCTGTAGCCAAGAGAGCGATCTAACCTTGTACAATTCATTAAGTAACTTCATACGCGATAAACAAAGCATCATAATGGGTGATTTCAATAATGGGAATGTAAACTACGAGACGTTGTATTGCGACGATGGAGTGGGGACGAGACTCGTAGACTTTATGCAAGAAAACTATTTAGTTCAGAAAGTTAGTGAAGGAACGCGTAATGGTAGAGTATTGGATCTAGTGATGACGAATAATGAAATTCTGATTTCAAAATGTGAGGTTGGGGAAAATTTATGGACTTCTAAACATAATATCATACGTTTTCAAATAAACGCGGTCACCAACACTCAAGATAACCGTATGCAAATTCCAGATTATAGACGAGCGGATTTTAACTCAATGCGAAGAGAAATCACGAGTAGAAATTTCAGGCAAAGTTTTGAGGGTGTTTCAGTAATGGAAGCGTATGAATTTTTAGCAAGCGAAATAAAAACTGTAGAAAGAGAGATCTTCCATTTAAAATAAAACGCGAAAACACTGAGAATAAACCTCAGTGGTTTAACAATAATATAGCCATTAAATTAAGGGATAGAAACGCTCCCTATAAACGCTGGAAAGAAATAGAACAGAAGCTAATTATAATGCGTACATCAACCTCAGGAGAGAAGTTAAGAGACTAGTTAGAAGTTCAAAAATAATTTTGAAATTAAAATCGCAAATCGAAAATTCTTTTTCCAGTATGTAAGTAATAGGAATCATTTAAAGAGCACGGTAAGTCCACTGTTAAATGAAAATGGGGAGTTAATTGGCGAATCAAATGAAATGGTGACTATTTTAATTAACTTTTTTCAACCGTTTTCACGATCGAGAGGGATGGTCCAATTCCGGATTTGGATAATCCACCTTTTAGGGAGGCAGATCATACCGTATTTAGCGATATAAAATTTTCAGTTTAAGAAGTAAGGAATTACATCGAGAAACTTAGAAATCAAAAAAGCTCCAGGTCCGAATGGTATTAGTACGAGACTACTGAAACAATTAAAAGATGTAATATCGGAGCCTATGGGGTTGGCGTTCGAGATGTTGTTTCAAGCGGGGGGTCATACCGCAGGACTTTAAACTGGCAAACGTCACACCAATCTTCAACAAAGGTGACTGGGAACTATCGACCGGTTAGTCTGATGTCGGTAATTGGTAAACTGATGGAAAAAAACTATGCGAGAAAGAATTGTTGAACATCTGGAGAACAATGGCCTCATCAAGGACATGCAGCACAGGTTCCGAAAGGGAAGATCTTGCCTAACGAATCTTATAGATTTTTTCATGATGTAGTAAACATGTACGATATTAATAAAGCTGTGGACGTAGTATATTTGGACTTAAGGAAGGCATTCGGCAAAGTCCCCCATGCGTGGTTGATAAAGAAATGTCACGCACACGAACTGCGTGGCAATCTATTGCGCTGGTTAGAAGATTGGCTTAATAATAGAGAGCAAAGAATCGTAATAAACGGCGAGCAGTCAGATTGGAAACCGGTTATGAGTGGCAGCCCCCAGGGGGTCGGTCCTGGGTCCAGTTTTGTTTCTTATTTTCATTGATGACCTTGGTGAAGGGTTAAAAAGTAGGTTGATTAAATTCGCGGACGATACAAAGCTCAAGGGAAGCGCACTTACAGATGAGGATAGGGCATTCTTACAGGAAGACTTAGAAAAGCTTATCCAATGGATAGAGAAATGGAAAATGGATTTTAATGTCGAAAAATGTAAAGTCGTGCACATGGGTTATTTTAATAAAAAAATTTAGTATAATATGAGCGGTAGAAATCTTGATTCTATAGAGGAGGAGCGGGACTTGGGTGTCCTTATAACCAAGGATCTCAAGCCCTCTGAGATGTGTATGCAGGCGTCAAAGAGAGCGAATAAGGTTCTGAGTTTCATCTCGCGTAATTTCGATTATAAATCTCGCGACGTAATAGTCCCGCTTTATAAATCTTTGGTTCGAACCCATCTCGAATATGCCGTTCAATTTTGGTCACCCTTTTACGTCAGAGATATGACAGGATGGAAAGGGTGCAGAGAAGAGCAACTAAATTGGTTCCAGAGCTCCACGGTTTAGAGTATGAAGAAAGACTGAGACAGCTGAAATTACCATCTCTTAAAAAGCGTAGACTAAGGGGAGATTTAATCGAAGTTTTTAAAATACTAAAAGGTTACGATAAGCTAGATTTTAGGCGCCTCTTCACCTTCAGTGAAGGGAACAATACCCACGGAAATAACGGTTTCATGCTAGAGGGTCGTAGGTTCGAGACTCTTATAGCAAAAGATTTCTTCACATATAGAGTCATAGACAAGCGGAACAGATTGCCAGCTGAAGTGGTGGGAAGTGAATAATTAAATATATTTAAAAATCGTTTAGATAAGTATTTCGAGAATTGTGGGGTAATATAGGAGAATAAACAATTGTCATCATGACTCATAAAAATTCGCAAAACTTTTAGAGCTGCTTCGAGTGGGTTGGTTGGCCCTTGCACGCCTGTATCTCGGTAAATGTTATCAAATACATTTCTAATTTTAAGGTGGTGAAATTTAGTTATTTTATTTATCACAGTTTATTTATTATCATTTTGTTTCAAAGTATGCATTAATCACACTGGTCTGCGTCAAAAATGTACCTTAGGTTTTCTATAGTGTTTCTTAATAAAATTGACCTCCTAAATCCAAATCTGTCATCTGTTTTTCTCTATCACCTCCAGTTTTTGCGATACAGGGGGTGATAATAATTTTATAGTTTATACATCTCCTATATTACATCAAATTTCAATAGTTTTTGCACTGCTCTATTCGCAGTAAATTTTGTGTACATTTTAAGTAATTATGCAAATAGGTTTATATTTTGCAGGTTGAAAATTGCTTAGCATTGTATGTAATAATAAGAATAATAATAATAGTGGTTGAGTTAAAAATGAACAGAAAATGTAAGAATAGCTCCGACATAGTTTGCTATGTTTGCGGCAAAGTGACTTTTCCCGAGCAGCAAAGTACAATCCCTCCTGCAATTAAATCTTTGTATCATGCATATTTTGGAGTAAGGCTAAGAGATCAAGATAAAAGTTTTGCACCACATATCTGCTGCAAGGGATGCTACATAAGTTTAAGACGCTGGAGTCAGGGCGAACAGAAGTCCTTCTCTTTTGGTGTTCCCATGGTGTGGAGAGATGGCAAGGACCACACTACGGACTGCTATTTTTGCATGACAAATCTTAAAGGTGAGCATTGTATCAAGTATTTAAGCTTTCTGTATTATACTGGCTCCTGAAAATGTCATTATTATGCAAAGACTTAGCATAAAATTGAAAACTAACATAGTTCACTTCAGCATGAACATATCCTTTACTAAACATTTATGTACTATCTGCAACTCCAAATCAATTCCTTTATGTAATATGCAATTATATTTTCCACAGGTATAAATAAGAAGAATAAACATAGTGTGGCATATCCGGATGTTCCTTCTGCCATCAAACCCCTGCCCCATGGCCCAGGAATTCCTATACCTTCTCCCCCTGAAAATATAGAGGTACATGAAGAGATTAATATGGAAGTTGACCAAGATTATGACACATCTGAGTCTTATCAGGTTTCCACACATGATATGGTCGCAAGACCATTCACTCAAGTTCAGTTAAATGACCTGACCAGGGATCTGGGGGTTTCAAAGGTGAATAAACAACTTCTTGGCTCTCGACTTCGTGAAAGTAATCTTCTCGCTTAAGAAACAACACTTAGGGGGGTACAGAAATAGAGAACAAGAATTTCGAAGCTATTTTTTACAGTATTCTTCCAGCTCTTTAGTATACTGCGCCAATATTAAAGGACTTGTTGAGGCCCTTGGAATTCCCTACAACCCATTAGAATAGAGACTGTTCATAGATTCCTCCAGTAGAAGTTTAAAAGCTCTGTTACTGAATATTGGTAACAAGATAGCTTCCGTTCCTATAGGCCATTCAATCCAACTTACTGAAAGTTATGAAAATATGAAAAAATTGCTGGATGAAATAAATTACTCTAGCTATAAGTGGAGGATATGTGGTGACTTAAAGGTAAGATCATTTTACACTTGGCATTTCTAAGCTTTTTGATATTAACATTTTTATTTTTAATTATTAATACTTGTATACACCTTTTGGTCAACTTACATTTTACAAGAATGCAAATCTGGAAATCATGAGTCATTTTTGAGTTATATTTTTTGTTGAAGTGTGTTCCCATAGGTTAATGCATCCTATTAGGTTAATGGGGAACTTATCCTAATTGAGAAGGTATACAACACAACTCAATAAACTCAAAATAAGATGTACATATATCCAATTAGTTCCAATACGATCATTTAATGCATCGGCATACAGGATTTTTCAGTACATATTCATATTCTTATTGTTTTAAGAAATATTACTTTGAATTTGTTTTTAGAAAGATTACACTGAATTTACATACCATGCTAAATTTTTTTCAGGTAGTGTCTCTTACGCTTGGGACGCAAACAGGCTACACGAAGCATCCCTGTTTCCTATGTTTATGGGACAGCGTGCAGATAGTATGCACTATGAGAAGAAGGTTTGGCCTCCACGAGAAGCATTTAGAATTAGATCAAACAATGTGATAGCTGAACCTTTAGTGGCTCCTCAAAAAATACTCCTCCCTCCACTGCATATAAAGCTTAGCATAATGAAAAATTATGTCAAAACCCTTAATAAAGTAGGCCAAGCATTTATATTTCTTCTTCAAAAATTTCCACAAATCAGTGACGCTAAGCTCCATGGGGGAATTTTTGATGGACTTCAAATCAGGAACTTGATCAGCAATTTGATGCATCAATGAAGGACATAGAAAAAGATGCCTGGACAGCTTTTAAAGCTCTAGTTATCAATTTTCTAGGCAAAAAAAGAAGCCCAGAAGAATATGTTGCCCTGGTCAATCAGCTCTTAACAAGTCTCAAACATTTGGAAGCTCGAATGTCTATAAAGATACACTTTTTACAGTCCCATCTGGATTATTTTCCCGACAACTGCGGGGATTACAGTAAAGAACAGGGGCAAAGATTCCACCAGGACATAAAAACAATGGAATCCAGGTACCAGTGTAAATGGAACGGAAACATGCTTGCTGACTACTGTTGGTGTTTGAAGCGTGATGCACCAGATGACAGGCACAAACGAAAATCGTCAAGGGCATCTGTTCTTCGAAATTATAATTATTTTCTTTATTATGTTGCATTCTTTTATTTTTTTATTTATTAAAAGAATTATAGTTTACATACGTGTATTCCTGTTTATATGATATAACAGTAATAATGCATTATTAGATAGAGAAAGTTTGTTTTTTTTACATTCAGAAAAAATGAGGTAATATCAATGAAAATGGTGTATGCTGTACTGAGAAAATCTGACCTGATTGAACAAATATACATTCATTTTTGAGCTCAGGAGGTTGGATTCATTAATAAACCACAAAGAAATCCTGGGGAACATAAAAAAAAAATTCAAACGCAGGCCTGTGTTATCATATGTCTTATATTTAATTACATTAATCAGGTATTTTTATGAAAATAGTTACAAGAGAACTAAATACATAAAACTTGGCATAAAACTTAGATTCGAATAGATAAAATGGGCCATATTGGCTATAATACGACTGATAGCTCTACATTAATAATACCGATTGAGATCAGAAAATTTACATTAGCTTCACTTATCAACAGTACTGCGACTAGTAAAATAATAGGCAGTTTAACACTCATACTTTGAAAATATCATTCACGTAATTATTAATTGCATCCAAAAATATTGGTCTCAGACAATCTCATATTGAAATTGAAGCCTAGAATCTTCCGAATTATTCTTCAATATGACATATTAAGTGAAACTGCAACGCCTGCATTCATAGGATGTGGTTATTATTGCAATGAATAGCCGTCCTAATTTTGCTATGGTCACGCATGAGGCAACCCTTTATTCACACGAAGTAGATATTTTTTTTTAAAAAGTACCTCAAGAAGCGACCAATTCATTGAAAATGTTGTCAAAGTATGGCCAATTGTACGGGAATATACGCACAGAGGCTCTGAAGTAGGCTAAGCAATGCGACAAATGTTATTGTTCTAAGATTGCGAATTGAATAGTTAGCGGCAGCTGCGTGATCAAGGAATATTCCAAATACAACAAAAAAATAGATTTTTAATACACACTAAATAAAAGGCACAAAATAAATATGGATATATATAGGTACATGAATAAGACGGAATTAGGTTCCGAATACTAATTGGGTTACCAGGGTTATTAAATGGTTAAAATGGGAGATTTAGGGTAGTGAGCGATTTAGTTCCTCTGAACCTCGAGAGTAAAGCAGAGCGAACTTGGATGGATGTTTTGGTGACCTTGATTACTCACGAGGGTAGCCGAAAACCCGCAGAGGGTGGTGCTACTTTCTCCAAACTTGGGTTTTGCGAGATGCGGTCCTCTTGTCCTCAAGAGGTCACCGGACGAACTTTAAAGGGGGCAGGTGACTTCTCCAAACTTAGATCCGGCGAGCTATCGGGCCTCTTGTCCTCAAGAGGTCACCGGTCCAACTTCGAAGGGAGGGGGGAGATGACTTCTCTAAACTCGGATTGAGCGAGCTATCGGGCCTCTTGGCCTCAAGAAGTCCCCGGAAGAACTTCGGAGGACGGCTTCTCCAATCCTTGATGCAAAGGTGGTTTAGAAATGCTGACGTTGCCTCACAAGACTCTTCTCCCTGACCCGAAGATACGGGTGTGATGTCCAGCTGTTCCGTGGCTTGCGACCGTCAATAAACACTTCTCGGGATAGAGCGTCATTGAATCGAACACCTTTCGGGGAAGTGTCGTCTAACCAAATCTGTCGGTCATCTTTAGGAGGGTGCATATATAACTGGAGTTCTCCAAAACAAGGAGAGAGATAGAGAGGACTTCTCGAACCCTCGTTATCGACCGTGACAACGGAGCTTCTCCTTGCGGGAAAGAGTGAGAGGCAGGGATCAGCGAGTCAGACGGACGACCACGTCTGGAGCCATAAAAGTTGTTCGAGGCGAACCTACAAAATAGACGTGTAATCTCCCGGCCCGGGGGGTGGAGGAGATTGAGACGGCGGGGAGGTAGCCTTCAATTTCAGCATAATGCCTCGGTGTTAATTTCTCAGTGACCTGGCAGAAAGTCCAAAAAGGTTGAAGTCGGAAGGGAAGAGGAGTAAAGGCTCGAGGTGGGGAAATACTATTATTTTAGCGGATCCCTTTACACTCCTCCCTATTCAAAGACATTTTTACAGCACATAACACTTTGAGGCTAAAAAAATGTCTACAACTAATAAAATCGAGAGGGGAACTTATAAAGCTACAATTTTAACTTTTACCAACAGAGAGAAAAAAACATATAACACTACACGGGATTTACATATGTGTAACCACAGATAACTTAATCTATACATACGCACTCACAACATCAACAAGGCAAAAAAAAAGAAAACTAGTATTTACAAAATGAATCAAACACGAATTTTACTATACACTCAGGTTGGTGGAGGGGGTCTTCTATTAGATTCCTACTCAAGCTATCGGCTAGGCAGTTGTCGGTGCCTTTAACCTTCAGGGTCCGAAATTGGTACTCCATGAGTAGTAGGCTCCAACGCGTCAAACGGCCATTTTGGTTCTTTCAGCTTTTCAGGTACACCAGGGGTTTGTGATCACTTTCTACAATAAATTCTTTACCTATGAGATACATCCTAATCTTACTAATATACCACACTATAGCTAACGCTTCGAGCTCTATGGTGGCATAAGCCTTTTCGCGATGGGACAGCTTCCTACTAGCATATCCTACAGAATATCCCACTCCATCGTCATCATATTAAACGAGAGCACAACCTAGGCCATCCTGGGATGCACCCGAATGTTTTATAAGGATTCGGAAATCTCAAAATAAGGACAGAGATTAGTTTGTCTTTTAAATGGTGGAAGTTATCTTCCGTGGAAGAAGACCAATTGACTGGATCGGTGGCCATTCTCTTAAGCATGTCATTAAGGGGCGAGGCTATGGCAGCGAAGTTCGGCACAAAACGACGATAGAATGACACGGGAAAGCCTTCCGAAAGGCAAGCAATTGAGCCATATTATTAGGGGCGAGATTGGGGATTACGTTCAAGTCGCAGTTAGGCTCCGCTTGGGGGGAAGGAAGAAAAGGCATGAATACTTATCATTTGCTTCTACGCACATCGTTTGGACAAGGCACAAGGGTTCAACGGTATAGATGTGCCCCTCACTTGAGGGGGACGAATTAGGCCTAAAAGGGCGCATTGAGACTCAGGAGAAGGGCTTGACCACTCTCTGGGTCTTTTGAAGAGGGGCGGGGTCTACACGCCCTTTGAAGGTGACCTTCTGGCGAAGGTCGCAGGATTTGCATACGTAGATAATTTCTTTGGACGCTCCTGGCCAAAAGAAATATTTGAAAACTCGCTGTGCCGTTTTGTTATGGCCGGTCCGGTCATAAGGTCATCATGAGCCATCTTTAGAATGGGTTTGATATACGCTCTCGGCACACACAACGCCTTGATCGATGGGCTTCCCGGTTCAACAAAAGAACTGTATAATAACGCGTCCTTCACGGTGTATTTGATCTTCCGATCGCCTCACACCATTTCAGTCTCCTTTTTCCTTTCTTTTTCCCAGAGAGGTTGTAGTGGGGGCAATTCATCTGCGCCTCAGAAAATTGAACATTGGTGGCGAGGTCGATGTCTGGGGACGAGAGGGGTACCAGAAGCGATAGATCCTTCTCAGCCTGGGCCCTGGTAACGACCGGCTGAGAAATTGGGTCTTGGGAGAGCTGTGCGCTCTGTCCGATGAGAACGGAGCAGAATTTTATCGGGACCACGACTACCCCGGCTCATCCGGTGAAGTACTGGCCCTCAATATGGCACCGTACCACTAGGAATCTGGTGGCACGACCTAAAATGTCATGCACCAACGCAAGCCCGTTATGCTGGGGACTTACGAGGGGTAGTAGTTTGTCGGATACTACTGTACAAGTGGAACCTGTATCTCTAACTAAGGTTGACACTTGGCAACCATTTACTGCGACATTTTCAAACTGGAGCCCACCAGGGGAACTCACGTTGAACATAAAATTTACCTGTTGATCTGGGGGAGAGGGAGCAGGCCCCGCTAGCGATGCTGCTGGCGGGTTAGGTGAGGGGGCAGCTGAGATTTGGTTGACCAAGTAACTAGACGAGGTCCTCAGTTAAGAATTTGGGGGGCAACTGTAACTTAAGTGCCCAGGGGTGCCACAGGTAAAGCATACAACTGGTCTACGGGGGTAGTCGCTAGGCGTGGAGCCGAGGAACGGGGGCTTCACGTCCTTCTGTTCTCACGGCGAGTAAGGCCTGTACTTGCTCGGCGCCTGCACTTTTACGAAGCCGTTGTTGCCCTTGGGTTGGCTTTGGTTAAACCCAAACTTGTGTTTGGGGGAGGGGGGATGGTTCTTCTTGACCTCCTTGGGGTAGAGTTCGTGACAGGTAGCATGAAGTTCGGCTTCTTCCGCACACCCCTTGACAGTGGACGCTCTTCTCTCCGCTATAAAGTCCCTTAGTACGCGAGTGAGGGTCGACATCAGTTGATCCTTTAGAATGGAGTCAATTAGCGACTCATAATCATTTGATAATTGGGCGGAATCCAACTAGAATTGAAAGTTACGCCGAAGTGTGAATCTAAATTGTTTATCGGTTTGGCCTAGCTGTATTCTCGCAGAGCGGAATCTAACCCTATAAAATTCTGGATTCATGTTAATAGCAGAAAGAAGTTCTGCCTTTTGGGATGAATAATCAAGGGGGGCCTCTGAATGAAGCGAAATGAATATGTCGCGAAGACGAGGATTCAAGAGTGTAAGTAGCCGGGCGACACCATTTGATTCTAAGTCCCAATTGTTGACATCGAAAATTTTCTCGAAGTGTGTTAAATAAGAGCAAAAATCTTCTCCATCCTTGTATGCTGGGAGTTTTAGTAAGGGCACTTGAGCCTGTTCATTTCGAAATCCTACGGAGTTTATTTCGACTTGGTCACGGCTTATCTCTCTCTCATGCTGCCTAATTATTTCTTTCTCTTCTGCTTCTCTCTGTGCTTTTCTTTCTTCGACTTCTGCGTCTCTCTGTGCTTTTCTTTCTTGGAATTCTGCTTCTACTTGTGCTTTTCTTTCTGCACATTAGTTACATTCCTCTTCCTGGACGCAAGCGATTAAATCTTTCCCAGATAAGCCCCGGATCTGCCCTTGCTTATAAAAGTGATCGAATGAAGACATCCTGGATATGCTACTTTCGGCTTTTGCACCCGAAAAAGCTAGCAGAGCTTTTGAGGCTTTACTCCAAAACAAATATAAATTCTACTAACGACAAAATTATTAAAAATTCATAGTAAAAATCGGGTGAACACACAAATAAAAATAACTAACACTCTAACGGGAGAATCTGACTCACTGCACAAAAAATGGCGGTTACTATTACCACTTAACTAGTATCCTCTTGTAAGGAACTAGAAAAACTGTGGACACACCACACAAGAATGGGCGTAAAAATTGGTTGTTAACTGTTAATCAAAAAAAATTGTTCTAATACATTAATCTTCAGATATTCTTAGTAATGAAGCTGCTATTAATTAAATTTAGTGCTTCAAAATCAGGTGGAGAGTATTCTTAGGAAGACCCCACACCTTTATGTTGAAGTATGGCCAAGTGTACGGGAATATATGCACACAGTCTCTAAGGTATGCTAAGCAAGGCAACAACTATTATTGTTCTAAGAGTGCGAGTTGAATATTTAGCTGCAGCAGCGTGACCAAGGAATATTCCAAACACAACAAAAAAATAGATTTTTAATACACACTGAATTAAATGCACAAAATAAATATAGATATATTACGGTACATGAATAAGACGGAATTAGTTTCCGAATACTAATTGGATAACCAAGATTATTAAATGGTAAAAATAGGAGATTTAGGATAGTGAGCGATTTAGTTTCTTTGAACCTCGAGAGTAAAGCAGAGCGAACTTGGATGGAGGTCTTGGTGACCTTGATTACTCACGGGAGTAGCCGAAAACCCGCAGAGGGTGGTGCTACTTTCTCAAACCTTGGGTTTAGCGAGATGCGGGCCTCTTTTCCTCAAGATGTCACCTAACGAACTTCGAAGGGGAAAGGTGACTTCTCCAAACTCGGATCGAGCAAACTATCGGGCTTCTTGTCCTCGAGAGGTCACCGGTTGAATTTCTAAATAGGGGGGGGGGGAAGATGACTTCTCCAAACTCGGATTGAGCGAACTATCGGGCCTCTTGGCCTCAAGAGGTCACCGGAAGAACTTCGGAGGACGGCTTTTCCAATCCTTGATCCTAAGGCGGTTGAGAAAGGCTGACGTTGCCTCACGAGACTCTTCTCTCTGACCCGAAGATACGGGTGTGATGTCCAGCTCTTCCGTGGCTTGCGACCGTCAATAAACACTTCCCGGGATAGAGCATCATTGAATCGAACTTTTTTCGGGAGAGTGTCGTCTAACCAAATCTGTCGGTAATCTTTGGCAGGGTACATATATACCCGGAGTTCTCCAAAACAGGGAGAGAGAAAAAGAGGCCTTTTCGAACCCTCGGTATCGGCCGTGACAACCGAGTGTCTCCTTGCGGGAAAGTGTAAGAGGCAGGGATCAGCGGGTCAGACGGACGACCAGCGGCTAGAGGCATAAAAGTTGTTCGAAGCGAACCTATAAAATAGATGAGTAACTCCTGACCCTGGGGTGGGGGGGGAGATTGAGACGGCGGGGAGGTAGCCTTCAATTTCAGCGTCATGCCTCGGTGTGAATTTCTCAGTGACCTGGCGGAAAGTCCAAAAATGGTGAAGTCGGAATGTGGAGGGGGAGAGTAATGGCTCACTTTCTCTCCCAAGTAATATCTTAGGAGGTGGGGAAATACTACTATTTGAGCGGATCCCTCTGCAAACGTGATTGTCCATTTTTTTGTGTAAATCTGCTCTTTCAACCTGAATGGTTTTTATTTTTTCACAATTTTCAGGAACATGAATTTAAATATTCGTAATTAAAAATTAGAAGTAATTAGAAGTTAGAAATTATCTCTTTCCACTTGAAAATTTAAAAAGATAAATTTCCAATACTTTAGGTACAGAAATTACTACCAGCATGCATTTGTTTTTTGGAGCCTTTGTGAGTTAGAAATTAAAATGTAGAGTAGGATCCAAAATAAGAATCACTACATTTATATGGTAGCAGTTGCAAATTCAAACAGAATCGAATCTAGATTAGGGGACAAATACTCCGAGATCTGGATTAAGGGAGCTCAGATGGAAGTGGAATTTAATAAATAGATATGGTTAACATGAAGGCAAGGTGAAAGCGATACTCAACGCTATTGGAAAGAAAACTCGTTCACAAAGGCTAATTAGTGAATGAATAAGGAAATGTTAATATAAAAGGCAGTGATAAATGATAAAAAATGGCAAGTTAAGCTGATAAAGCTAACGTGAATGAGTTGGAAAAGTCAAATGCAAAACGTTCGTAGAATTGAGTACAATAACTCAAAACATGGCTATATATAGAAATCAAAAGTACCTCGCATCATCATTTATATCTTGAATTCATCAGTGTAAGGAAACTCTAAAAATAATTGCGAAAACCAAAGTGAACTAGATCGTTAGAAAGCTGTTTACAATAGTTGAATAATAATATTGTGCAGTTAAAGAAAGTTAATATAACAGAAATATAACAAGAAGAGTAAGGGAAGGAACATGTAAGACGAGCAGCTCATAAACCTGTCTCCGCGTCACATCGAATTCAGAAACGAGAATTCATCAAATATCCCAAGAGGAAAACACTAGTTTTCCATCATCATTTCTACTTTTACTCAATTTAAATTTAAAAATTAAGTGAATTTGAAAAAATTATTAACTTTGTGCCTTTATCTTATCAAAGCTGACTTACATAACCTACAAAGGTTGAAAATATATGTGAATAACTGCATAATTGAAATATGAGAGAACGAAATGACCTCTTTAATGGTCTTCATTTCATTTGTTTCACATATGAAATATCTCGCTTTGTCTCCAGAAGCTTTAGTCTGCAAGTATGTTTACATTTCAGCGGCCCTAGTAGCTCTTTTCCATAGCTCGAACACCTTGATAGAAACAATCTCTTCTCCTCGATATTATAACTACATTTGCGACAATAGAATTAATTAAAGGTAGCATGTCTCTCAGTGTCTTCCCAACATTTTGTTGAAACGAACGTTTTTCATGTGATTTTTTATTTGATAACCATCAAAAAATACCTGCCTATATTTTGGCATCGCTGTGACGTAGAAATTTTTCGTATCAGAAAAGGGAAAAATTCGCTTTCTCTGTTGTGTTCTGATTAAAATCTATATTAGTGGAAGTTTTATGTCGTGGTGGAAATAGAATCATATGTACGCTGGGCGGTTAATAAGTTTTGCAATTCGGATATAAGGAAACGAGATATGGAGAAAAGTGTTTTATTATTTTTCACGTGCGCCACTTGTCCCTGAGGCTTTGAATTCCTGACAACCAGAAATCTCCCAACTGCTGTTCAATCAACTCGTGGACGGCGAGCTGGACATCTTCATCGTCCCCAAACCGGCGTCCACGCAGTGCAGCCTTGAGCTGGCGGAATAAAAAGTAGTCGCTATAGGCCAGATCTGGACTGTAGGGGGATGGTTGAGCTCCTCGAATCCGCACTAGCGCAGGCAGTTTGTGCAACTCTGGCTTTGAGGACAGGGGCTGTGTCGTGGAGGAGCAGGACACCACGTGTCAACTTGACGGATGCACTTCTTCAATCCAGCCAGTTCCTCGGCATAATATTCGCCTGTGATGGTCCCTCCACGAGGCGCATAGTCCACCATCAACACTCCCTCAGAATCCCAGAAGATGGTGGCCATGATCCTCCCTGCTGAGGGTAGGGTCCGGAACTTGATGCGGGTCGGAGAACCCCTGTGCTTTCAGGCCATGCTTTTGAGCTTGGTCTCGGGATCCCAGTGATGGACCCACGTTTCATCACCTGTCACTATGCGTGACTCGAATCCTGCCGGGTCTTGGTTGTACAGGATCAGCAGCTCCTCCGAACTTTGACGACGTTGAAGTCGATCATTGGGCATGAGGTTTCATGAGGTTTCTAGAGACCCAACGGGAAGAGACTTTGGTTATGGTCAAATTGTCGTGGATGATTTTGATAACATTTCCATGTGATATTCTAAGTTCTCGCTCAATTTCTTCTACCTTTACACGTTGATTTTCGAGGATCATCCTCTTCACACGGGCCACATTGTCTTCGTCGGTCACGTCTGACGGGCGTCCTGGACGGGGGTCATCTTCAAGGGACTCACTACCATGGCGGAACTCCCTATTCCAGCAAGCAATGGTTGCATAGGAAGGGGTGGTGTCGGTGTACATTGCAACTATGCGTTCATGGATCTCTTTTGCATTCTTGCCTTCCTTGGTCAAAAATTTGATCGGTGCGCGGTGCTCAACCATCTCCATTGTTAAAAAATTTATGACTCATGATCTGCAATCAGCTACTTCTTCTTAAAAAGAAGAGGCCGGAGCGTGCGGCTGCAGGTCCTGACTTCTCATAACTTGTCCTAACACTCTTAACAACTTGTCCTAACACAAAGAGCCATCCCCCTTCCTCTGTTTTGCCCTACCGATTCGCAAAACTTATTGACCACCCTTCGTAGCTTAACAAAAGGATCTTATAAAATAGCGAGTAAAGAGGTCGGCCGTTCGATAGCCGAATCCGGACGGTCTCGTCAGATAGCAGCAACCATCGGATGGAGCTCATTCACTACAGTTCTCCTATTCAATAAGTGATTAGCATTCCATTTCCCTCACAGATAGACTATCGTTTTCATCTAGTTGTTTAGTGGTAAATTATAAGCTAGATTCACCTTCTCTCATTGATCGTTCTCCCAAGGTAAAAACAAATCGGTTATATTCTGTCTATTAATATTTTTTTCTGCGGGTGACTTTCATCGTTGCATAATTATATTTTTTTATGTCTAGATTCAAGGTGGGACACCAAATGCTGTGGCCACTACTAGCAGCCCTAACACTAAATTGTATGTCAAGTCGACCTCAGAAGCTAACGAGAACATTGACTGATAGGAGTTAATTTGAAGGACCTTGAATATATACTCTTTAATCGGGAGGTATGCAAGGAAATATCTTATATTTTGTGATTTAATAAGGTAAATAATTAAGTTTATAATATTAATTAAATATACGATCTAATATAGTAACATAAAAAAGTTTAAATTATTCAATTAAATGATAATTGCTACTTAGTATTAGATTTATTATTTCAATGAATTTATTTGCTTAAATTTTGCACTGTAAAAAAATGAAATTAGATAGGAAGTGATAATTGGATTTTTAACCTTATGTTAAAGTTTGTGAACGTGCAGAGTGAATTAACTGATATTGCGTTTGTGTTTATATTATAACGCGTGTGGAAATCTTCTCAAGCAAATTAGGAACGATGGGCTCGATTTGAAGTCGTTCGACGATGTAGAATTGTAAGGGTCGGATTACGCATAGGTATTTCTGGCACCCCAAAATTGCTGGATTCAATAGGCCCGAAAGATACCTCCACATTCGACGTGAATTGGTCCTATCAAATCCAAACTTGCCCTAATAAATGTATAGATACAACTCTATATTAGAAAACAAAAGGGGTTTTATAAATATATATATATATGTAGCAAGAAGCGTGAGAGACAAAAGACGAGCAAAGAAATGGTTGAACACCTGCGTTTGATGAAGCTGTGTCTTGAGATAGAGTAATCAAAGGCGGATATTTATTTAGGAAGAGCCCGAGTAAACACAGCTTCTGACCATAAGAGATGTCGCAGCGAAAGTTGTATTAAAAGACAAATAAAGGTTTACCGTTTAAGCATACACACATTGTACACAGAATTCCTAGCCCGACCTAGAGATTGGAAATAGGATAAGAAATGGAGGTAAGATGTCCGACGGTAGCCGTCCCATGTATAAGCCACGCCTTCTGGATTTACAGCGCAAATACTCGTATTAATAGAAAGAAAACAGTTAGTTAAAACAGTCAGTTAATCAGAAAGTATCAAAGGAAATAATAACGAAAATGTGCGCGTTTACGCTCCGTCTCTCTCGCCGATTGCAATCATAAGATTCTGTTATTAAAATAAAGGGTTCATTTTATTAGTCCATCTTTGCCTTCAACCTTCGACGCGACAAGCAAGATAAAAAGTACACCGTTAAAACAATTATATTTGGAGTCAGATAAATAATTCATCGTAAAGTCATCCTTCACCTCGAAACTGAAACTAATCGTTCCTTAAATAAGATGGTGATTTGCGGTGATCTCATAATCTGGTGACGTACCCCTTCCATTATACAGGTTACTAAAACCTCCCTATAAACTGGCAACACGTCGTTCGACACTCTATAAACTGATGACCCTTCGTTCGATCGGACAGAGAAGACATAAAATAAAGAATGGACTCGTCAAGCAGTTTTAAGGGCGGAGAAGGTGAAGGGGATTTGGATAACGCCGTCAGCATCAAATCGCCCATCTTCAATGAAGCAGCAGTCTCAGGTTGGTTCCAAATCGTTCAGGCCCAATTTTATACCTCAGGGATAAAGAAGTGTGAAACTCGTTTCTTTCATATTTTGGCCTCAATAATTCCCGAGACTGTTGATCGTCTCATAGCAGGCCGTAACTATCAGTGTTTAAGGGAGGAAGTAATTGGCCTATTCAAGAGGACTAAATCCGAACTTTGTGAGAAGCTTATCGAATCCTCCCTGCTCACAGGCCGACACTCAACTAACTTAAAGAATTACTCAAGACAGCCATTCAGGTAGGAGTGGGGTAAGAGCTTGTACGTCACAAGTTCATCCAATAATTCCCGCCCAATATTGCGCCGATAAACGCCACTCAGAGAGAATTAAGCCTAGCACAATTAGGAAAACTTGCGGATGAACTTGTAAGATTCAACCGAGTGCAGTGCCATAATATAAATACATATAATGAGTTAAGAGGACACAGTGCAATTTCAAACGCGTTTATGCCGAATAGTAATGTAAGTGGTAATTTTAGAAATAATTCGGCAAGTTATACGCGGTCAGTGGCCGAAAGAAATTACAGTGTGATTAATCCACCGGGGGGATTGCGACCATTTCGCTTGCATATATATTTTAGCGAAAAGGATAAATTCTGCAAACCATGGTGTAAGTGGCCGAAAGGAGGAGGATCCGTGCAAATGCAATCCTCTTCCAGGCCACCTTTACCATCAGCGGAAAACTAGGAGAGCATGCAATAGTAAACGCGGCCGCAGGCAGCTTTGTTGCAAGATAACATCTGGATATGCACGACCATTTGTCCAGTTAGCATGCAGGAGTGCAATTTTCAATCAATTGCACAATCTGTCGCACCCTGGAATTAAAGCTTCATTTCAGCTCATCAAATCTAGGTATTTCTGGCCAAACATGGACAAGGATATCGGCTCCTGGACGAGAGAGTGCCTCCCTTGTCAGTCTTCTAAAGTGAATCACCACACAAAATCACCGATCCTCAACTATTGATATTCCTTCCTCGAGGTTTAACACTGTTCACATCGATATAATTGTACCACTCCCACCGTGTACCTTGCCTGGACAATCCTACCAATCGCACAATCAGCAATTGTTATCATGCATCGACCGAGCGACAAGTTGGATCGAACCGCTACCAATCCCGGACATCAGTGCTGCAATTGTTGTTAAAGCTTTTCTGGACGGGTGAATTTCCAGAGTTGGAGTCCCGCTTTATGTAATAATTGACAGAAGCACCCAATTCTAATCAGAACTATTTAAGGAGCTGTCTACCCGCGTTGGTTTCCATCGTCTTCGCCCCACGGCGTACATACCGTCCACGAACGGGCTGGTGGAAAGGGTACACAGGACTGAAGTGCTCAAGAATGGCCAGGAAACAAGGTTTGCTGGTGGCACTCTGAATTGTCCTGTTAGAAATTTTCTCCTTGCCAAATGGTTCAAGATTCTCACCGTTTACATCAGTTACGGGAACTACGCGTACACTGTTGTGCCCAAAAGCTTTAGTGGCATCATCTTCATCGAACACCGACTCCAATTTCATAAAAGAACTGGCATCCACGATGGCACAAATAGACTTCTCGCAAGCATCCTTAGGACACCTGCACTCGGTGCCCAAGCCTTTCGTGCTCCACCATCTCTGCAAAGCAACTCATGAGTGGGTCTGAATAGACTGCATCAGAAAACCACTTGACGCGCACTCAGCTGCCCTTTTCACGGTTATCAAACGTGGCAATAAAATTTAGATTTTAGAATTCCCTGATGGAAGGCGGGACACTGTCTCAATAGAGCGGTTAAAAACGGTGAAGCTAACTCCTTCTCAAAATGGTGACGTGCCGAGCGATCAGCGACGCCCTCGGACTAGGGTGGAAGAAAGGAGGAGAAACAGGATCACTTCACCTCGGAGAGTACAGGACACGCAAGAGTACGAAGCCACGGAAATTCACACGGACACGTCTACAGACACCAGAGAGAGGCTCGGTGAGACGAACGTGTTCACACAGTCCGGGAGACGAGTCACGTTTGATATAAATCCGTCGTTTATATATTTTTAATTTTCTGTGGCTGTATTATAGAGAAATATTGTAAAGAGAGAGGAAAAGTCATAAATATATTGACGCCTCATTGCCTCTATAGCTTAGTACATACATTACTATGTATTTGGTAGGTGTAAGTTTTATGTGTATGTACGAACCTAACGCGAGATACGTTAGCTACGAATGATTACATTGGTCTACGAGGTTCTTGGTGTATAAAAAATAGACATCATTCCTATACGAAATCGGTCACTTGAATTGAAAAATAACCTTCATTTTGTCCTATCAGGTCCAGTTTTAAGTTATTGAACATCCTTATTTATTTTTTTAGGTTTGAATCAAAGTTCATATTTGTTATAAGTCTGTGTGAGTTAACGTCCACAGTCATATAAGTATACGAAGGAGTTAACGTCTATAAGTACATGTGAGTCCATGTGTATGTTTTATGTTATAAATTAGTCGCTATCTATGTCAGTACCTCCAGTACACTGGGTTCTTTACTTTATCTTAATTCTAATTTCTTTTCCTTTTTCAGATGTTGTGGTGAACTAAGCAATAAAAAAGGAGCAAGATGTCCTCTGCAAGAAGGTGCTGCGTTAATTCTACAAATGTTTTTTTTATGTTTGTGGAGAATACACTTTACCTGAAAACCTAAAACCATCATTGATTTTGTTCAAAGAACGTATATGGCACATTTTGAGGTCAAGCTGGAAGGCTAAGATAAATTTGGGGCACCGAATAGTGTCTGCAAACAATGTATAGAACATTTGCGACAGTGGACTAAAGGGACAAGAGAAAGTATCAGGTTCGCTATGTCAATGGTATGATGGTAGCCCACGTGGATGACTGCTAATTTTGTGCCCTAAATTTGAAGGGTGTTAAAGGGGAAACCAACAAACGTTTGTCTATTCTAACCTTCCCTCCGCTGCTATCAGATCAGTTGCACACAGTGAAGAGTTTCTTGTATCTATCTTCAGTTCCTTGCCTCAGATAACTTTGCCTACAACCAAAGAAGATTAATCCCCTGAAGATGACAGTAGAGATCAAGACTTTTCAGTTGAGGCCTCAGCTCAGCTATTCTTCCAGGTTGAGTTGAATGATCTGGTTCGTGACCTGAACCTCCCAAAAATTCTACAGAACTGTTGGCTTTCCAATTAAAAGCAAAGAATCTTCAAGAGAATGGTGTCCGTATAACCTTTTATCGGAGTTGACATGAAGACCTTGCTTTCTTCACACAAAAAGAAGAACTTGTTTATTGCAGAGATGTCAGTTGGCGTTTTGATAAACTTAGCATTGAGAAATACAAACCAGAGGAATGGCATCTTTTCATAGACAGTTCTAAGGGCAGTTTAAAATGTATATTGTTGTACAATGAAAATTGTAAGGTTATATCCCTTTCGGCCACTAAACAACTCTGTAGGAAAATATGAAAAAATTTAGCTGGTTCTAAAGAAGATACTGTATCATGATCAAAAATGAGTCATCTGCGTTGACTTAAAGATCCTAAATTTTCTGATTATACAGCAATCTCGTTATACGAAATACCCATGCTTTCTTTGCGTGTGAGACAGTAGAGGCCGAGTAAACCACTATGTTAAGAAAGACTTGCCGCCTCGAACAAATTTGACTCCATGTAGAGCTGCCAATATATTGGTAGAACCCTTAATTGAGCGAAAGAAGATCATTTTCATCCCTCTGTAGATGTAGTGCCTAATTTCCTCTGGAAACACAGAAGTGAAAACTATAAAGATCTCGTTACCAACTTGATATCAACTTTTCGTGATATTGGCGCGAATATGAGCATCAAAATGCATTTCCTTTTTAGTCATCTTGATAGCTTTCATTAAATCTTGCAGATGGAAGCGTCGTACCCAAGGAGGCTGGGACGTTGTCATGATGGCAGACTATTGCTGGCGTTTAAAATGAGATACTCCTGTTGCTCAACATCCACGGTAAATTTATTCCTTGAAGTTTCTGCCAAAAATATTTGCCCGCGTGCATTTTAAATTTGGAATTTTTATTTGTGCTTTGTTTGTTTATGTGTTATGCTCTCTTTATTGCTTCATATTATTTTCCTCTGGTATGAATAAAATATTTTGTTAAAGAAACAGTTTTGTTCAATTCCACTAAAAATCACTAATATCAACTTATGTACACTGTTGAAAATATTTTAAGGCGCATTTTTAACATCTGAGAGAACCAAAATGGAGATGAGGAGAGACATCAAATTTGACTTGCTAAAGAAAAACTGATGTTATTTTCGAATTTAGTAGGTAAAATCACTTAAGAATTCTTTGAAATATTTCAGGCACCAGACAAAATTTCTGGGGGCTGTCCAGTGTTATATATAAAATGTATTAGGTATCAATTGATTACTGTTATACAATATGGTAGGACTTGTCATAAATAGGCAAATTTGGACAGAGGTATTTATTTATGTGAATGTCGACGCTCTGTGCGTTATTATTAATACTCCTGATATTAGGAGTGCCAGAAACAATTTAACATGTATATCTGACCTATGTAGTGTTATACAACCTTATGATCCACTCCGTTGCTGGCTGGGTAGTACTTGTAGGGGTCGGATTAAGAATAGGTAGGCTTTTGGCCTAGAGATTGGGAATAGGATAAGAAACGAAGGTAAGATGTCCGACGGTAGCCGTCCCATGTATAAGCCACGCCTTCTGGATTTAGAGCACAAATATTAATAGAAAGAAGAAAGTCAGTTAAAAAAAGTTAGTTAATCAGAAAGTATGAGAGCGAGTTGCTTCTCTCTCTCCCTTAACTTTAACTAGCGTCGAATAATAACTAGTCTCTCGCTGATTGCAATCATAAGATACCGTTATTAGAATAAAGAGTTTATTTTGTTAGTGCATCTTTGCCTTGCTCCTTCGACAATCCCAGCCAAGAAGAAAACCATTAAAAACAATATTCTTTGGAGTCAGAAAAATAATTCGCCGTAAAAGCATCCTTCACCTCGAAACTGGAACTAGTCGTTTCCTTAATAAGGTGGTGATTTGCGATGATCTCATAATCTTGTGAAATACCCTTTCCATAAACTAGTTACCAAAACCTCCCTATAAACTGGTGACCAGTCGTTCGACCCTCTATAGAATAACTTAATCAACGGCGATCTTTGACTTCGTAATACGGCAAGGATATAGTATCGCGGTTAGCAGAGATTGTTACCGTTGCTACAAATGCAAAATGAAAGTGTCTCGATTGAGGCAGTTGTCTCCTCCTTATCTTCTTCTCGTGGCGAAGAAAAAGATAAACTCTGATTTGGAGTATCAATATTATGGGTATTTTTGCAAAACTAAGGTTACAATCACAGATGTTGTTGGGACCCCATTAGTTTTAGAAAGTGATTAATCATGTTTTAATCCACTTTAGTAATACTCGGATTCCGTGAGTAGTAACTCCTTTCTTTAAAAAGAAATTGAGTAGATTTGTGCAAAACAATTTGTAATTTTGAAAACAATGTTAATTTTCGTATATCGGGATTATGGTTGCTCAGATGTCCAACTATTGTGTGTTTGCTTATAGATTCCTTAAGTTGTCCAATAAAGGATTCCGGTCAGATTAATCAATGATTAGGTATGTTCCTCTGATTAAAGTATCTATATAACGGTTTTTTAACTTGTTTATAAACGAGTTGCAGACGATTCTTTCATTCCGGTAATTCAAGTAACTTAAATTTTATGTAAGGAACTCACTCTGTTTCTCTTTCCATAACTGATTCAAAACGCTTAATATTTAATCTAGGCACTAGCGAATGAGGATAACGATGGCAGTAATCTAATTACCTTGGAGTTCTTTGTATTTATTTTCAGGAAAAATGAGATTATCTCAAGATTTAATATCATGTACCATTTAAAAATCGGGCACTGAAGTTTTGGGACCGGTACGAGGCAGAAGGACGCTCACATCTCTGTCACCACTCTTGAATCGACGAACCCAACTTATAATCATGCTGACATCAACTGCCTCGACCCCGTAAAAGTTCAGCAAGAGTTAATGAAAGTCGATTGGTTTAACTTCTTCTGCATGGAGGAATTCAATGACGCATCTCTTCTGCTTCTGACGCACGTCCATGACAGGGGTTGCTTTCTTAGACTGTCAAACTGTTAATATCTGCAAAATAGAAATAAAAAATTCAGAATATTAACGCAAAGGCTTAGTCATGATAACAATGCTATAAGTAGTCTCCTCGGACCCCGTGAGGCGGAATAAAAAATTAGGAGACATTACTTTCGGAACGCCTCCCCTCTCATATCATGACAGGGGTTGCTTTCTTAGACTGTCAAACTGTAAATATCTGCAAAATAGAAATAAAAAAATTCAAAATATTAACGCAAAGGTTTAGTCATGATAATAATGCTATAAGTAATCTCCTCGGACCCCGTGAGGTGGATAAAAAATTAGGAGACATTACTTTCGGAACGCCTCCCCTCTCATATCATTGAACAAACATTGTTATTAAGAGACCCAAAACAGCCCTATTGTATTCCACGATTTAGATAATTCCAAACTAATTCAATGTCGATAAACAAATATTGTTTGGAACTCAAAATTAAATAATACCAAAATGCTTCTCCACTAGTCCGTAGTGAGCCTCAATGATTTTAGTGAAGAATTCTTAAGATGAATTGGGTAGGATGTTTAGTGAAACCATTCTGAGTCTTAGGAGTTAATCTGGGCAAACTGGATATACAAAGGTTTTTACGATTGATCTCTCCAAGTAATCGCCTCTTCATTTTTTTGTAACGTGTACTATGTACCTTTTAACATTTTCATTTTCTTTAAGTTCAACACCTTCTCAACTTTGATTTTCTCCAATTTAAATTAAGAAATGCAAATAAAATCATTTAGATAAATATATGGATTCATTTAACTCCAATATGATATTTTTATATTTTCAATACATTCTCTGGTTCTGCTTTTTTAATTTATTATTTTTTTCCCTATGTATTCTTCTTTACACGTTAAAATCCAGGTCTATCTTATCAAGTCATCCTTCTTAGTTATTAGGGGGGGGGGGTTATAAGAAAGTAACCATTTAAGAGAAAATCAGCTTAAAACTAAATATTTCAAATCATCATAAAAAATGCTTTGGAGTTTATAAATAATGGATTCCACTCAAAGACGAAGAAATTTTGCTTTTTAGAGTCAATTTTCTGCCTGCTAGCGGCAACCAGTCGAGAAACAAATATATATCTTGTTTTGTAACAATTGGATACAAACGCCTCTTAGTCGAGAAAATAAATTTAACAAAGGCGAAAAAAACAAAAAAAAGATATAAATTGTGTTAAAAGTGTCAATACCAAACAAAAACAGCAAACAAATAGCTTTATTCAGGCTAAAGCAGATTGCAGTCTTTTGAGCGAATTGGATCGACATCGCAGAACAGTGATTGTATGTGCATAATATATAGAGTAGGGTGATGCAAAACTGGGGGGTAAAAAATATATTATTCAAATTTTTATGAGATACCATCTTATTTGATTCATTTTAGTGCAAAATCTATTTTGAAAAAATCTCAGATAAAAAGAAATCAATATTTAGAGGTGGCGCCCAGTACTTGAATGTTGCTGATTTCCATTGCACGCAGGAGGTACAACAAGCACCACGTTACTTTTTTAGAGTGGAAGTTTCCCACTCGGCCAACAATATCACTTTCATTTTCACTTCTATTGGAAGTCGCAACTCATTTGAAGCAGGTGCAATAATGGTCTTTGATTTGTCAATGAATCTTTTTCTGTAGTTCGAGACAACTTGTAACAGATACTTTTGTTCCTCCTCGTTATATAATATCATCTGTTTTCGGCTAAGGAGTGGATGAGTCTCTGATGCTATAAGAGAGCGAATGGGAAAATAGGCTCGTCGAGGTATGCCTGTGAAGACTCGCTCAGCGCAAGGGCGATACAAAAGCACGGGCAGTTAGCCGACCCTAGGCCGCCTGCGATATGCTTTGGGGCAATTAAAGGAGTAGGGAGCCGCCTCCTTGATTTTTAGAGTGCGTTTACGATAGACCAGGATTTATCTAATGGCTTGGCTTGCCAAGTTGCAGTTCAAAGCATATATTAAGAACAAGACTCCAAAATATAATTTTAATACATATAATAAATGGGGCAATATATATATATATATATATATATATATATATATATATATATATATATATATATATATATATATATATATATATACAAAAAAGGAGGAACAAATTACTCGATAAAGATAGTTAATTGGATTGTGACAATTTATAAAATGATAGTTAAGCGGGAGGAGCAAAAATTAACGTTAACTCGAACAAGAGATATTAATTACGATTGAGCGGGAAGTCAATTCAAAAGTGGATGCGGGTGACGATTGACGGGGTGTAATCAGAGGATGACCACACAAGATCTCTTTAGCTTAAAGCGTGGTAGTGATCTGAGGGGGAGTAATACCAACGGCACAGGCCTTCGCGAAGATACTTAGGGGAGTCCTAACGAGGTGGACTCGTAGATGGGGGGTTTGAGTACTTCTTGTTGAAGAACATGATTTTCTCTGCTCCAGAGAGATAGAATCTCAAACATGAGATGTTTCTGCGGCTCGGCAGGAAGTCTCAGACACGAGGGTACGGGAGGGTACGTTAGTACGGCTGCGCTCGTGGGGGAGTAGACATGCCTGGGAAGAATGGGGGCGAGAGATCGACGTTATCGCGGGGAGGGAGGTGAGCGAGGAGCGTCCGAAAGCAAATACAGCTGGGTTGGGTGACTCAGCGGAGGACTGCTTCCTTCTCGATGATTCTAAACTTCCCACGTCAAGGATTACGTGGTTTAGAGCGAAGAAGGGGCTGGAAGGGGTATTCCGAGGGGGCTTCCTCTCACGCTGGTTTTTCGAAGGCATCCCCTCACAGGGCTGACAAATCAAAAACTCAACAAACCTCTAAAAAATGCAAGGTAATTTAAATTTATGTGAATGGAGGATAATACTAGAATTCATACAGAAGCTTGCCTTCCATTAGTTTGACAACCTTATTGAGCAAATTATTCCTTTATAGAGTCTTATCCTCAAAATTTTAGGGGCCCTTCTTGAGGATAAATTTCTTCAATTGTTGAATATAAATAATAATTTTATGCTTCCGTGTTGTAAGTCTAGAGGAAAATCAGCTACTAGACTGGTTAGAAAGATTTCATCCAACCATGGTTCTGCCACCTGGCTTGCTGATTGGCTGACAGCCATTTTAGAAAACTGGTGGCTACTTAGTAACAGGAGTTAAGTAATTAATATTTCTATAAAGGTATCCTCTGCCAAGTACTTGTTCTGTACCACTGCCTAATATTATAGTTGGCAGGCAATCCACGACTTCTTATCTTGATATGTCTTTGAGAAGTTTTCCATTCCAATGAACTATCAAGAGTTTCTCAATTTGAAAATGTTTTTCAAGTTCTCACTGAATGTCTTTCTTGATTTTTGTCAAGTCGACGGATAGTAGAGTACTAAAATTATAGTCTTCAGGGTTCTTACCTACAGTCGAAATGGTAGGAATAATCACAAGAGAGGCTGAGTGGTCACTTATCTCGGTAACATCCAGAGAGGAAGGAATATTTTCGTTCAATATTTTAGTCATTTTCTTTGGAGGACCTTTTGATGTTGAAGGTTTTGGTTCATGGTATAAATCTTTTACTTCTATTTCACTTGAAGCATTGCTAGAACTAGAGCTACTTGCAAGAACGAGTGTTTCATTAAATAAAGCTGTTTCTTCTCTTGCTTCTTATTTTAGCTCCATTTTCTCTTGCTTCAATTGCCCTTCCAATTTATGCTGTTGCTCCTTCATATGTATTCCAATCATTATCCCTTTCCTTCCTCCTCTCTGTAGACGAAAAACTCTATCTTTTTCATTGGTTATTATTTCGATACTATTTATATGAGGAATTTCAAATAGCTCATCTAGACTTTCATTGCACTTCTTTTCTTTGACTCTTGCATGCAAGATTTTTTTGTCTCTGTTCTTTCTATTTTTTTCCAGTCATCATATAATATATTAGGTTTTTTACTGCATCAAATTTATGAGTGGTTGATATCTCTACTCTGTGCCACACATTTAATACATCTTTGTCTAGTTCAACACGTTTATTATTCATCAGTAAACAGATAACTTCTTTCTTTGAGCGTAACTTGCTATGGCTCAGGTGTGCTATTGGTTGACCAATCAACCAAACTTCAGTTGAACTTCTGGTTATCATAGTGAATCCAGCTGAAATTCTTGTGATTGGGTAAATGAGGAACAGAGTCCAACAACCTCTTCTTCCGACGGCAAGCAGCGCACTAAATTAAGTCACGTGTGCCTCTTGCTTTAACTCAACCTCTTGCAACAATTGTTCAGCTTCTATTTCTTTATTCAAAAAGAACTTAAATTTATATTATATAATCTATGTGGATTGAAAATCTTTGTATCACTTAAAATCTTACTTAAAAATATACGTGTAATTCAAGACCGTATAATCAATGAGTAATTAAGTATTAGAGAAGAACTGATTCAATACCATCGTTTATATATCCTGGTTATGGTGTAAAGGAAAGCGAAAAAGCCGTGCTCATATCACAGTATGAAGGTATAGAATCAAGACTATCAAATCCCATTACATCCAGTCTATAGTTAGTCATATATAAAATGGGGAGAGTAAGGCACGGACGTCTTTGGAGGTTCTTCAAAGTAAAAATCAAGCAGCATATTAATATTTATATTTCCTGGGTGGTTTAATAATTTAATGGGTGCGTGATATAAATCTTAAAAGACATTGATTGACCTAATTTGAATTATATACATTAGCTAGAATCAAGTTCGAAGCTGAAACGATTTTCTAAGTGAAAATGTTCCGTACGTTATTCGTCTGATAACTCTTTAATTTAAATTTACGGCCATTTGTTTCATTGTGTTCAAAAGTAAAGTAAATTTCTATTAACTTGATCTAGCAGAATTTTAAGACTTTCAATATACCGCGAAGGCGACCATCTCTATGCCAGAACAATTTAAGTTCTTTAAATCTGCTTGATGAAATTTGTTTCTCAGCTGCGGAAAGAGCTAGGTCGTGCAGCCTTGTACTCTCTCCATTGTAGCGCTGTCCTTTGGTAAATTAAAGCGACCACAACTGATCTGCATATTCTTTCTGGGGACGCACGGTTTATTTGAATAAGGAAACTAATATTTATATACTCTTATATTCAAATTATCTTCGGAATAAATCCAAATGTTCTATTAATTTGTTTACCTAGATGGACACGATGTTTTGAGAAATTAATACAACAACATCATATTCCTCTGACACGTTGTCTAATCGATGACTGTCTGATGTATAATCAAAGTTTCCATTTTAGGAACCGATATGCATTACTTTACCCTTATTTAAATTAAAATTCAGCTGTAAAGTAACATACCAATTAAATACTTCTTTTAGGTCGATTTTAATCGTGTTCCGTTATATAACATAGTTTGGGATCTTCGGGGAAAGTGGCAACCTTGCTTAATATGTAGTCATGTATGTAAGTTGTATTATTTATATATCCCAAGTTGACAATATTGAGAAATGCTCAAATTGTCTCCCACCTATTTGATTGCATGTCTCAGCACCCCTACGCTTTTATTGTGGGTGTGGTTTCAACCTACGCAAATTATTTCTAATTAACCGAAATATATAGAACACATGTACACACCTTTCATCTTGTGCGTATAGACTTCAGTTTCACAAACAGTGCTTTTAAATTACCACTTCATGAATTAATCAAGAATATTAATATGAAGTGAGCTAGCAGAACACGAAGCAGGGTCGCTGTAACGTATCCACCCTTGAGGCTGCACGTCATCAAGGTACTTTACCGCCTGAGGGCCAAAATCTGCTGAAGTTCCATCATGCTTCATTCACTCTGTGGGAAACACAACGCTACTTAATTACAAATGAAATTTTATCTCTCTAAAAGATAAATTTTTGACCGGTTTCGCCCACTAACTGAAATCTGGACGGCACAACTGACTGACTCGTAAGTCGTTGCAATTTATCCACGAATTCCCTCTTCACTAAAGTCGCACACACTCCAGTCTAGCAAGGTTGAGGAGTCTACATTGCTCCCTTTCCAACTTACTACTAAATCCCTTGCAAGTCCTTGACTTAAATAAATATTTTTGATAGGAGAAGCTCACATTTCTCACTGTGGCCTGAAGGGCCGGGCATGCTAAATGATACGAACGGCAAACAAATCATGAAAAGCCCCATTTTCACCCTCTCTTTCCATGTTGCGTGAAATACTTTCCTAATGGACAGCAAGGGCTTGACTAATTTTACATCCTTATACACCTCCTTTAGTTCCTTTTTAAGTGTATACCAAGTGGTAGCAGGAATTATAAAGTATCTCGCGTTGAACAGAACATGTGGATTTCTCTCCGAAGGGTAGATGAAGCGTTTCGCTTCTTGAATCATTTCCTCCAGGGACAAATATTTTCACTCAGAAAATATTATTCCAAACTACCCAACCAGTTTCCTATAATTGGCCTTAAGATCTTACCTTCATACGTGCCTTTAAAGGGGACAACAAAGTCTGACAGATATAATACATTAAGCGAGCTGGGTGATTGATTTGGGTCAGCATGAGTCAGCGTATGTAGGCAAATATAATTTATATATCAAACGGGAAAATAAAATTCACACCACGATGGTCAAATCTATGCCCGTGAATGACCTATCATTCATTTGTTTTCCGACTTTAAAATGGGAGCATTGCAACCTTATTCGTAAGCTTCAGTAAAATAAATCCTAACTAAAATAAAATCTTTTAAAAAAAGGGACAAAATTATTGGTGTTATCCAATATTCATAAAAAAGTATTACCTAAAAAATCCCTTATCAAAACACATTCTAACAAAAAAGGATGATGTTGACCAACCAAATTTATTTAATATGTAAAAAATCTTGGAGTAGTATATACTACTCCTAATACATTCAAATGTAAAACTACTCTAAAGGAAAATCTACTCGTACTTCGTTTATGTTTCAAAAATTAACAAGCTGACTGGGAAGTTGGGTGACTACGGCATATCGCTGTAACTTCTATCTTCTCTCAGACACGATATCACTCCTCTACGTAAGAAAAAGTGATCGAAAGAGAGGATAACGATTGCCGAATGCGATAACATAACATAACATAACATAACATAATTTCACGTATGACAAAAGCCACAAGGGCCTATCAAAGGTCCTCCGCATCCGTCAAAACCCACCCACAAAAAGCACCATCACCAAGGGAAGACAAAATCAAAGTCCCCCACAATATAATATAACAGATGACAAGAGCCATAAGGGCTCATCATAGGTCATCCGAGTCAAACGGCCTCTTTTTAAGGCACCCAAACTCCCAGGAAAACTACATCTAGAGGATTGCGTCCAGAAACAAGGGTATCACCAATCAAGGCTTGTCAAGAACTAAATCATGCAGCTATAGATATATACAAACAATATTAATATATACAAAACTTAGGAACCATCACAACCTTCACTCCCCATAAACTCATCCAACCTACTCTTAAATGCATTTAAATTTGGACTACCTACTACCCTCCGCGGCAATTTGTTCCAGAAGTCTACCACTCTATTGGTGAAAAAATATTTTCTTAAATCCAACCTACACCCTTGCTTTTTAATTTTCAAGTGGTGACCTCTAGTCCGATTTCCATCATCAAACTCAAAAAACTTGCTAACATCCAATTTATCTATCCCAGAAAAAAAATTAAAGAGCTCAATCATTTTCCCTCTCACACACCTCCTTTCGAACGAGAACATATTTAATACCCTCAGTCTATCTATATATTCAAGGTGCCTCAGGGAATGAATAATCTTTGTTGCCATCCGTTGCACTGACTCGAGAAGGTTAATATCGTGTCTAAAATGTGGGGACCATGCCTGTATACAGTACTCTAGATGTGGCCTAACATAAGAGTTATAGAGTTTAAGAATAACCTCCTTACTTTTGTAACTGACATTTCTCTTAATGAAACACAGCACTCTATTTGCCCTATTTCTTGCTTCAATACACTGCTTAGAAAACCTTAATGACTTATCTATAACTACTCCTAGATCTTTCTCATCCTCTACTGAGCTCAGCCAATGCCCATCCATTTTATAGTTAAATTCTCTATTATCTTTTCCCATGTTAATAACTTTTCACTTATCAAGGTTGAGAGTCATTTACCAATTATGTTCCCAGGATAACAATTTATTTAAATCCCCCTGCACTTTAAAATTATTATCAATATCTTTAACTACAGCTGCTAATTTGGTATCATCCGCAAAAATTGACACTTTATTATTAACTGCCTCCCCAAGATCGTTTATATAGATGACAAATAATAATGGACCGAGAACTGATCTTTAAGGAACCCCACGGATAACATCCTTCCACTCTGACTTTACACCATTTATCACTACCCTTTGCTTCCTGTCTTTCAGCCACTCAGCTATCCAATTTGAAACACACCCACATATCCCAATCCTTTTTAATTTATGAACTAGTCTCCTATGTGGTACCTTATCAAATGCTTTACTAAAATCTAAGTAAATTATATCTACATTCTCTCCCTTATCTACTTGATATGTTACAAACTCCAGATAGTCTAGTAAATTAGTCAAACATGATCTACCTGATCTAAACCCATGCTGAGCATCGCTGATTAACCCCTCCCTCTCTAGATGTTGGCAAATCCCTTTTTTAACTATTTTCTCAAGAATTTTACAGACTACAGGAGTTAGGCTAACCGGTCTAAAGTTATTTGGATCCTCTTTACTACCCTTCTTGAAAATGGGGACTACATTCGCTCTCTTCCAATCATCGGGTATTTCTTCATATTTCAGTGACCTAGTATACAACTTCTCCAGAGCTATTGAGATACTTTCTCCCCCTTCTTTAAGTATCCTAGAATGAATATTATCAGGGCCAGAGGTCTTGGTAGTATCTAACTCATCTATTAGTATTTTTATCATCCTCCGATCCACACTAATGGTAGCAAACACCTCTTTCCCTGACCCATGATTACTATACATAAGAATATTTAGTTTCTCCTTTGTAAATACTGATCCAAAATGACCATTTAGTACCTCAACTATTTCCTCATCAGTTTCTCTCACAACCCCTTCATATTTGATAGGTCCTATTTCAACTCTGCCAGACTTGTTATTAATTTTATAGTAACTAAAGAACTTTCTAGGATCTTTGTTGCTATCCTGAGCTAATTTAATTTCTGACACCCTTTTTTTCTTCCTTATAATCTTATTTAACTCATTCCTAGCCATTCTATAATCACTTAAATTTTGAATATTATTTTCTACCTGTAATTTTTTATATGCCCTTTTCTTCTCTGAAATTTTCCTAGCTATCTCCTGATTCCACTATAATGGTTTCCTTCTTTTGTTCCTAATGGCCTTCATTGGGATACATTGTTCTTCGACTACATTTATTATATGCTTGAAAGTATCCCACATCCCATAAGCATTTTTACCTCTGAATTCTACATCCCAATCTACAAAATTTAGCAAGCTTCGGAGTTTTACATAATCTCCCTTATGAAAATTTGGAACTTTTCTAGCATTCTCGGTTATTTTATCCTTCTCAATTCCTAAAGTATCCTGGCTGGATCAGCAGTATAAAACGGGCGGGGGTTATCAGTACTGTGTGCGCTCTTTTCTTAAGGCTCGTTTTGTTAATAGTGAATTATTTAAAGTACTGGTTGGCCCACAGTTGTCCTTGAAGGCAAGGAATAGATAATATGACTGCGGGATAATATATTAATAGTGGAGGGGGCTCTTGAAGGTCGTCCCTAATTATTGGGGAACCTTAAAGGTACTCGTGAGGACAACCCAAGAGACTTTGAAGGGGGACGCTGGTTGCCAGTAATGGTGAAGGATTACCGAGTTATCGCCTAATCTTTTGGCAAGGACTCCGGTCGATACAGATGCTCCGGTTGGTTTTCGTTGCCCTTCCTTAGTTCCCACGAGAGTTATTTTGTTGATTGCTATGGGATGCCTTAAGCCGATGGGCGTTCTTATTCGAGCGACGGGGTCAAATAGCCCGGAAGAAGGGGATAGACCACACCAAGGTAGAACACTGGTATTTCAGGAGTTATGTAATCTCGAGGAATTGCGATTAACGAAGATAATGCGCAACGGCTGTTTTCCCGATTAATAAGGCCTTGAAGCAGGAAGATTGAGGAACGTCAGGATATTGAAGTCACCAAAGCAAAAGTAGAATTATTATTGAACCAGATCTTATTGCACTTTACAAAAGTTCTTTAATTAAGTTTTATGTTTTAAATTATGACATAAATTGAGTTCGAGGTCAAGTGCGGGTAAGGTCTAAAGGAGGCCGGACGAATAAAGCCTTTAAGAGTTACACCTTAATGTCTGCGTTATGTACACGACTATATACAAAGACGAATTACGCGAATTCGAGAGATCGGACTGAACTATAAATAACGCGATATATTGCTATATAAAATAGTAATTTAATTACCTTCTTTGTTCTGGCTTCATACAGTTATATATTCACTTTAGGCCACGCACTACAAGTTCCTCGTCCAACTAAGCCACACCTCCCTTTTATGTACCAGCCTGTTGCTTTGTCGGTATTAACATAACTCGACTTTTGATTGGCTACTGCCGAACATATTGATAATGAAGGCACTCCGACTATTGGGTAAAGTTCTCTGTGTGTGGTGGCATGTTGCCATGGAGACATCTTCCTAATCTGGTTTCTATTTTGTTTAATAGTGATAGCTATCCGGATTATTCTGGATTCTGCCTTGATTATAGTGTTTGCCTAAGATTGCCTCGACCAACTCTAACAGAGATAACTGTGCTCCGTTTACTACCATGTGTCATTCTCGTAAACGGCGCTAACTTTATGTTTCTCTCTATATATACTTTATTTGTGTAGCGATTCTCGCGTGTGTCCTATTTTGGACGTACACGCAGGTCGCTACAATATAACTCGTGATAAATGGATTAATGTCTCTCGTTACAATGGTAACTGGTTCCTAGTTTTTTCCAGGCTTATTAATTGTTGTTATACTGATGAATATAAGTTTACCACGAAAAACCTGTTGAGACAATCAAGATGCATTTTGCTATATTTGTGGTGAATATACTATAAATAATAGTAGGAAATTATAACTGACTTTATAAAACAAGCATATTTTGTTTATTTTGAAGTAAAGCTTGGATACCAAAATAAGTCATGGGCTTTCCATGAGGTTTGCATTAGAAAATAGATACAGGACATTTTTAGAATTTAGTATGTCAATATTGAAGGGAAAACAACAAAACTTTCACAATGATGATATTATTGTGTTTTAAATATTAAAAAGATTTTAATCACAATAAAAGTATTAAAGGGAGTAGACTTATTTGGAATCGACAAGGTATCCTTGCTACCTAACCAAGAATTACCAAACCAGTTTTTACCACTTTCATAGTTAGATATAGAAGAAATGCAGGACATGTTGTTTAGCACAAGTGGTATTAGCAGGAGGTATAAATATGAATGAAGTTCTTGACCACCTAAACAGTTCTCTCCAAAAGAGTTTAACAATCTGACGCTACGATACTTTATTTTGGCAAAGACATTCGCTAAAATCTTGTCATTAAGGCTTAAAGAAAAGAACTGTCTGAAGCCAGAGCTAGAGAAACATCATATCTGAAAAGAGAGAGGGTCTTCTTCTTTTCTTCAGCTAGAATAAGGAACTTGTCTACTCCAATAACATTTCAAGGGCTTCTTCACAAAATATGACGGCCAGAATATCAACCAGAAGGATTAGAGACATTTTATAAACAGCCCCACTAAGGAGCTTAAAACATGTATTTTTCACAATGTTTATCGCTATGTGTCTGTGACAATTGCTTACTTAGTAAAATATATAAAAAATCTATGAAAATGTCAAATTTTGCTATAGAAACTCTTTTATCATAAGAACCAGTGGTATATTAGTGTTGACTTAAAAATGGTGGATTTCTTGCTTGGTTTGAACCCTTCATTCTCCTTCTACTCTATTTATTTCCAGATTTGACTGATGAAGCAATTATTAGGCCCTTGTAAAAAGAGGTTTATTGTTTTAAATACATCTGCAGATCGTTCCTTGGACTGACTATTGAAAAACTAAGTTCAGGAATATTCACTTCTCCCCAAATTTGTAAACTCATTAACGATTCTAATTTATTTAAATTATAAATACTGATGAAACTTCAATCTGGTTTACTTGTCTTAGTTATTAAGAACTACTTGTATAACAATAAAGCAGACAATAATGAAGAATTGGAAATAAAGATGCTCAATAACTTTAAAAAATAGGATAATATATATTTATAAGTATACTTTATCCATAGCCACTTGGAAGGATTTACAGAGAATCTTAATATTTTAGTGAGGAACAAAGAGAGATGTTCTAACAAGAAGAAAATGTGATGGATGAAAGGTATCAAGGCAGATAAGCCTCTCCAATTCGCCAATGGATTTCCTCGAGTCTTCGGCCAATCTTGACTATCCCTATGAGTATGAGAGAGTTAATCATGCCCTAAGCCAAGAGTGAGGAACTTCTGAACAATTATGTGCACTTTTCTGAATGATTTCAAATTATTCAGATTAAATCATTTTAGTGCTTTCTTACGAAAGTAATCACCGAAAGTCAGTAAATTGTTATTTATCTTTATATTTAATCATTCTTTCCATCTTTAAGCTGATACATAGTCGTGGAGGTTCGTTATATACAAAATAATGCGTCTTTTTAGTATATCTAATAAAAGAAGTATGAATAAGGCATACAGCTAACTTAATTCCACCTTCAATAGTTCAAAAGCTCCCCACCCCTGCCCCAAGCTTTTCAGGTTTCAGGATTAGACACTCCTTTGAGAGTAAGATGTAATTCTCGGATCCGTGCCTCTGATGGTTCTTTCCCAGACATCATCGTAGATGACACCATCTTTGAACGTTTGCCGCCACGTATCAGTTCTCAAAGCTTCTATAGCAGCGGGTATAGCTTTCCTGTGTTTTGGATCACGTATCGTGTCACACAATAGCCGTGCCGTTGTACACGGAGAAATCCACGTTTGAATGGGAATTTGGCTTCCATCTCATCTCTCTCCTGTTTGAACAGTGTGGTAGTCTTGCGGGAGCTGTCTGTGATTTTACTGCTAAGCTAATTACAACGAACCGCTCGGTACGGGTGATTGCGCGCCGTACAAACTTCTGAGAACGATTCATAATCCATAGCAACTCATAGCCCGATACTTGCTTTTGAGGGATTGGAAACTCGGCAGCCTTTAGTTCGCAGTATCCGTAATACCAGGGCTGCTGCGAGTTGGGAGGATGTTGAGATTGTCTTCTACTGAGTTCCTCTACACCCTAAACCAGGCTAATAGATTGGTAGGGAGAATTAGGATTTCTGCAGTTTCTCTGAATTAATTTTGATGAAGGTTTTTTCAGCTAGTCTAGACGATATGACAACACTAATGTTATGTTGTCTTATCTCCTCCAATTTTTATTTCAGATTCGTCGTTTTGCGGGGTGAACCACACCTATAGCTCTTGAATGAAAGTAGCCCATTTTGACATATTTGGGGAAAACGAAGAATAATTATATACATCAAACATGCATTGTGTAAATATTAAGCAAAATTCCATAGTTATAATACACGATTACTGGACATAATGGATTATTTTCCCACGTGAGCGCCATTTCATCGGATGACTTCAAAAACTCTATCATGCATTGAATCTGTGAACTTCTTAATAGTAGCAGGTTGGAATGCTTCTGCTGCAGCTTTGATGCTTACCCATAAGATTTGTTTATAGGTAAATTGACGTCCATCGGTATAAACATTATGATTAATGTTGGATCACAAATTTCCGATTGGGTTGAGATCCGGAGAGGCTGTGGTCTACACCATCAACTTGTCACCTTGTATGCCCTAAGAGCCGAAAAACACTTTGGCCTCTCTGATAGAGTAAGAGGAGCGATGCCATGCATGAAAACGAGAGTCATTAGAAGTTAAAACTGTATGTCCTTTAACCAGGGATCCAAGACCTCCTTTAAGAGAATGGAGTAGGCGGCTTCGGTTATTTAAACCCCATCAGGCACCTTGACTGGGCCAACATGTATGTGGCCATTTATATCTGCCCACCCCATGACACCTCATCCCTTTTCTTAACGTCACAAACCTTGGTGACGTTTATCTACGAAGTAGGTACAACATTTGCCCAACCATCAGATTTCAACACTTTTCTTGATGATGAGAGACTTTTCTTCATCGTTGCGGCCTTTGCGACGTCCCATTGCTCTTAAAGAGGATAAATGCTATTAGCGTGGTTCACCCCAAAACGATGAATCTGGAAAAAAAGACGTATAATCAAAACATAATATTAGTATTGCCATATTTTACAAACCAGTTTGGAAACCGTTCGTCAAAATTGATTCACAGAGAATTGAGAAATCCTAACTTTCCCTACCAAGCTATTAGCGTAGTTCAGGGTGTAGATGAAAGAATTGTGGGGAATAAACGTGCTACCCATGACGCCCTGTTCTCTTCACTCTGCCTACATGGCAGAAATCAAGTCAGCCATTCGGTTAGCATGCAAAGAGAGATGAAAGACGCTACGCAATAATTTAAAGTTACCTATTATTGCCCCCAGGTATTTCCTTGGGCCTACCTACCAATGCTTTGAATGTATCAGAAAATTTTTATTCCCTAGCAAACTCGCGGGATCAAGCACTCTCCCGAACCGTTCTCTTGGGATTGCTTGGTCGTCCCGACGCTAAGACATCTTTTGGTTCAATGTCTTTGCCTTGTCTAGGAGAGCATCATTAAGTGTATTTGTTCTAGTACCAAAACAGGCGAGGTAGCTACCGACTGTCCCTAGTCCTAGAGGATATATGCACTTTTGACGGAAGCTTTTTTCCATAGTATTTGATAAAATTATTTATTTTATTCTCATGCTTCTATACAACACCTAAGCGTGCTTTTTACCATTATTTTTTTGTCCGTTTCACCTAAAGATTTATTAATATAGTTTTAGATTAACCTAACATATAGATAGGGTCATTGTAGTCTCAGCAGCTGTGCCCTTGATTGCAGCCGTTAAGAAAGTAACGCCTACCTTGATAACCATAAGAAAAAATAATGTCCATCTGATATGCATCCGTTCTTCCGAAAAATTACACAGAAAGGAATAATTTGTTTTATATTCACTTAAGGGCATTTCAAATCCTGGCGTCATGGAGGCACGACCTACTGTTTAACAGTAGTTACTAACCATGGGTTTCTATAAGAGTTAGAACCTGCCACAATGTTGCCCAATATGGGAATTCTTATCTCGCGAATAAACATACCCAATGTCGTTTATTTTTGTTGATAGTATCACGCGGCGCTCCCTATCAACCAGGTCATAGCAGTCTTTGATTCAGGTAAAAATGGTAAATTAATTTATTCTCGAAATTACGACACAAATTGATCAACATCATTACTGAATCCTCAGGCAAACATTCTGCAGGAAGATTAAAGACGGTAACTGGAAGCGAAGACTTTAGGCCTTATGAAATATTTGTTCTGAGGTTCGCAATTAAGTGATTGTTTACAAAGTTTTGTCAGGCGGTGATTAAAGAATATATATTTTTTGTAATTGTCAGGTCTCTATGCCGAGGGAAATTCAGGGTAGGCATTGCATATATTAACTTTCTACCACTGAAGTTGAATTATGTTTAGTCATAGATAACGAATACTTGATTGGTAGCTCAAAATCATGCGATTCCATAGTCGGGCTAGCCAGAAAAAAAAAAAAATCGTTCTTATTTCTTTTTTTTTAAAGATATTCACCCCAAATTTGGCATGAAGCACCCTAGAACCAATGTACGTCGAGCTGTGAAGTCAAATTTTGATTTGACAAACAGATTCGGCGTGACGAACGAAAGTGTGACTTATTTAATGAAAAAGAAAAAATAAATCCTCATATTTATAACCCATGTTGTTTTTATTCAATTCCATTTTATTTAATAAGGCTGTGTACAATGGGATTCTTAGATACTACAGGGTGTCTACTAATATCAAATTTCAAAATTCAATAGGTTTTCCAGGTACTTAAAAAAAAATAAATGGCAAAATCTCTAATTAAAACTAGTGAAAAATGGGTATATTACATTTGACTACAAACATATTTCAAGGTATATTCTAATAAATGAAATAAAGTAGGTAGCATCAATTAAAGAAAAAAAGAAGAAATCCCTCCAGGGCCCACACCTGACCAGTCTAGCAAACAATTATATTTCCATTAGGTATCATTTAGCTAGACCCCCGCATTTGATTTCATTTTTTTTAACATTATAAATCTTTTTCATACCCCATGGGTGAGTACCAACTATATTATTCTGAAATAGGTATAATAAAGTAATAGCTAGTAAGAATCTAAGGTGTGGACACCCTGTACTAGTAACCTATTTCATGGCTAACCTGGATTCTAAAATTTACCCTACAAAATAAAGATACATAACAAATGTCAGTGGCTGCGCACACTTAAATTGACTGAGGACTTTTTCTCACTAAAAAGTTTTATCTTCCTGTAGTCACTTTTGCTCCTGGTAGCTTTCTCGGGTGCATCCGGATTACCTCTTTTTATGACTCTTCTTTTTATTTTTGCATGGGCATCACTGTTAGCTTTTGACACCATATTTTTGCCCATGACATGGAAGAGGGACCTGGTGATGGCAGGAACAACGGTGTTGACCAGGCTGCAACCCTTTTCACAGTCCAGCAGGGACATGCCTAAGTCATTTATCATTATTTCCTTGTAGACAATCACAAACACTTCTTCTGAAGAGTAGGCCACCTGGAACTTGGCCCTCCTTCCGCCTGGTGTTGTAATCGCCTTGAAGACTTCCACGGCCATCATGGCCATGTGGATGCACTCGTTTGAGGGGTAGAGGAGACCGCCGCGGTCCTGGAATTCAATCATCTCTCTGAAAGTCTCTGGTAGTGGGGAATTAGAAACTGGTCTCAATATTTGAGTACCTGGTATCTTTTCGTCAATGCCCCTAACATTACATTTCGACATTATGGGTGATATATATATCGTAGGCGTGCGGTCATTAGAAGCAATGCTTTCCCTATTAATTACGAGGAATATGGAGAAAAGAAATTATGAAAATACAATTTAAATTAGGTAATTACAAAAAAAATGAACTCTTCAAAGGTATAACTACTAAAATCAAACTTCTACTAATAACACGAATCATAGTATATTTGCTTATTCTAATTTGAAAACTGTTTATAATTGCTATTTTTAAGAGAGTTAACTTATGATGTGCTTATATTTAAGCTCTTTCATACTTACAGTCATAACTAAAAGTTTGCATTGTCAGATATAAATGTAAGATAATATATGGGAAAATGGAAGCCATTTGCCTATTGCCATTACCAGAGAGTAAGTGAATTTTAGCTTTATTGAAATCAGCTGAAGGATTCAAAAGTGAACCTACCGGATTCCTGCATTAGGCTCGTTTTTTTCTATTAAATTCTGTTATTTATTTGGGTGTCTCATTTTATTATTACATTTTTATTTTACTAAAATTAAATAAAAGCCTTATCTTACATTGATATTTAAATAATTTATCTTTATTGTGAAATTAAAGTTTCATGACAGCTTTTATATAAGAAAGAATTAGAATGCAAAAACGTAGAATAAATAAGCTCTGTTATACGTAGTTGTCTAATTTTGGTGACATTTGAAAACAAGTAACTGCAACTTGCTTGCAACATTGTAAAATCAGTTTTTCGAGTTTAACGTATTTTATTGGTGCATAGATTAATTAGCTATTGTTAAATAATTTTTGTTATATTTATTGTTCTATTTAAAGTGTGTCGTGGTACAACTACTCTATACCATACACTACTCCTATATTATGTGGAGGGGTGACTTAATCACCTAGTACAACGCGAACCGTTGAGGGACTGTTCGCAGGGATTAACGACCGACTAAGAGGTCACACTTGAGGCGTTGGGTTTTTAAATCATTAATAATCAGACAGAGTGCTTAAATGGTTGGCGACCTTTACTTGAATAGGCCGAGAGTATCGTTCAAGGTTAGTTAAAGATAAAACAACAAAAATATAATTTTATTTACACAGATCAAAATAAGAATAATAATAGATAAAAGGGAATAATTTAAATTGAGATATTCTCTTGATAATTATTATGGGGAGGGATTCTCAAATGGAATTAATTTATTAATGTAATTAGGTTCAAATCAAAAGGGGAAACTTGACAATACTAATAATGGAGGGGTTTCAGTCTTACGGGTCGATGACTTCGAAGAAGTTCCTTCTTGTGATGAGGCGAGTGGGGCACGATCTGAATGAGGCAGGTGGGGCACGATCAAAACCAACTGTCCGTTGAAGATAGCCAAACTTCAAAGATAATGTTGGACGATGAATGTGGAAATTCTCGTAATTCCACTGAAAGAGGAATCTTCTTTTTCCTCAAAGGTAATCGATGAAGATTTCTTCGGTTCGATTAAACGAAGGGAGACTGTTTGCCAAATTGAAAGGCCTGCCGTTCACAGAAGCTACAAATTGACTTGGATAGAATCACGGCTGAAAATGTCTAATTTCTGACGAACACTCACGGGACGAGACGATAAGGGAGGCCTTGAGATGTGGGCTGAACTCTTCGAACTACAGAATAACCGGTGTATTTGTATGCTCGATTCTGGAGTGGAAGGGGGAGTTCGGAGAAAGGAGTCACAAGCTCCAGGCATCTTAATCCGGAAGCGGAGTCGATCCGTCATTTAGCATCAAGGGGGAGACAGACTCTTTCACACCTCGTCACCGGCTTGGGACGACTTCGCAGGATTGGGAAATATTTTGCCAACGTGCTCACGAGTCGAAAATTCGAGAATATTTGAACCGGAAAGGACGTCCTCCATGACGTGATACCATAGCACGTGGTCTCCAATAATTTGGGGGGGAGAGGTCAGAGGTTGTTCTTTTACACGCCTTTCTTCCATAAGATGCCACTTTTCTGAGAAAGAAGGAAGAAAAAGGGACATCGCAAAGTTGGATAAGAAGAATTATTATTAATGCGTCAGCCCGATAAAAAATAAGGGTGGAGCTGACCTATATTCGACAGGCTTACAAAAGGCTATGATATTTATCTGAAAAAAACTTAATGTAAATGGGTTGATAAAAAAATTACATTTAAATTAAAAAACAAAATTAGAACTTTGTCTAAAAGGGTAGTGGAACAACAACAACAAAAAAACAACACTTTATTAAATAAGTATCTACAGGGACCATAGATATATGTTCAGAGTTAAAAAAAGAAAAATAATATATACATGATTAGCTGAGGTGTTTACAGGCGACATATAATTTAGTAGACTACCAGTAGTGTCGGCTAATGAATTCCGACTAAGATTATCAGCTATACAATTTTCGGTACCACGTATATACCAAACTTTGAACTGATATTTTTGGAGTATCAAAAGCCATCGCATTATACGTCCGTTCTTACTTTTAGTATTTCGGAGGTACGACAAAGGGCGATGGTTAGTTTCGACAGTAAACTTTTTCCCTATTAAATGCATGCTAAAACTTGGTAATACTCCATAATACTAATACTTCCAGTTTTATTACTGAGTAATTACGTTCACGGGGCAGTAGCTTTCGGCTCGCGTAAGCCACCGGGTGGCTTTTACCTTCGTCGCAGTATTGGAGCAGCAGGCATCCGATTCCTTCATCACTTGCATTTGTCCGGATGCCGAAGGGTTTAGAGTGATTAGGGAGCCTCAAAACTGGGGCAAATGCTAGCTTGTCCTTGAGGACCTGGAATCTGGTAGTAGCTTCGGGATTCCATGAAAAGGGATCTGGGAATCTCTTCTGAAGGAGGGCACTTAAAGGGGCGAAAATAGACGCAAAGTTAGGGATAAATCTACGGTGAAAGAAGGCCCATCGAATGAATAACCTCATCTGTTTCTTCGTGCGGGGAAGAGGCATCTCGACAATAGGGCACATCTGATTTTTCGAGAGAACAGGCTCTTGGGTATTAGGGACGATGCTATGCTCAAATTGATTGGAGCAACCAGGGGTCTCGGGGGTAACATCTTCAAATCCATTTTGTAATTGCTGCAGCTGACTCTTTTGAAGAGGCGCTAGCCTGGGGACGATATCCAGCACGGGGGGTGATGATTCCGGGGTCGAGGTAAAGATGGGATAGGGTAATCGCCATCTTGTTCAATATATACTACTTGCACGACATTGAGGGGGTCAGCTGGATACACCGCTTCCAAAGGGAACTCTTTATCGAGGGCCACAATATTGTTGATACACGTACGGCGGTGATATTTTTTAACATATTGATGTGAAGAACCTTATCTCCTGAGGAGGTTCGAATCAGGTAATCCTCTGGTCCCTTTACCTCAAAAACGGAAAATGGGCCCTTCCACTAGCTCAGGAGTTTGTTACTTTCCGTAGGAAGTAGCAACAACATCTCCTCGCCAGGCTTAAACCTTCTCTCCTTCGCCTTTAAATCGAAATAAGTTTGATACTTCTCCAAATTTACCGCAGCATTTTTGTACACAATGTCGGCATATATCTCGAGACGCTTTCGGAAGTCTAGGAGATACGAACAGGAGGATTGGATTTCCATATGCAGACTGAGATTGGTGAAAAGTTCCCTTTGAAGTAGCAAGGGGGCCTCGAACATTACGGCCATACAGTAATTCGAAGGGGGCGAATCCTAATGTCCTATGGGGGATTTCACGACACGCAAACAGTGCCACGGGTAAAAGGCCGTGACATTCTCGGGGCTAATCGATACACAATTTTCTGAGGATTGATTTCAATGTGCCATTTAACTTTTCGCCACCTCTATTTGTGGCTGGGTGGTATGTGGTGATAAACAAAAGTTTTACCATGAGGAGCCTTCCGACATACTCATTAAGATAGGAGGTAAATTGTCTTCTTCGATCGAAAATAGCTCTTTCGGAATTCCTATCCGAGAAAAAATGGAAAAGAGGGCTTCGGCGCATAAAACGCTTCCAATGCGCTTAAAGGGAACTGCCTCGGGAAAACAGGTAGCGAAGTCTAGCAAAGTGATGACTTAACTATCTCTTTCACTAGACGGGGGATGAATGTGGCCAATAAGATCAATGGCCACACGAGAAAAAGGTTCCGAGATGATCGGGCTTTTCTGAAGAGGGACTGTCTTGGCGCGCCCCTTTGCAGATGTTCTTTGGCAGGCATCGCATTATTGCTCTGACCGTACTTGGCTAATAATAATACTTGAAACCATCCAAAATGTTTTATTATGGCTAAAATTACCGGAGAATAAACTATCGTGGGAAATCTGGAGGACTTGGAGAGCGTGAGAGCAGACAAAACACAGTTTTCTGAGGTCCTATTAAAGATTTCGATTCTTTCGTAACATTAACTATGTAACAGATAATCCTAGAAAAGGTATGAGATGCTTTTAAGGCCTGGCTTTCTCCCAAAGTGGGAGAAGAGTTGCGCACCCCTTCTTGGCGCAGGAAAATTCCTTGTGCCAGGCCTTGACGGCCTGGGCACTGGTTACCACTGATTGTGCTACTGGGTTACTTGTAACCTGAGGGCTCTGACCAATCAATACAGAGCAAAACTTGATTGGGGCTGCTACCACTCCGACCCAACCAGTCATATACTCACATTCCATGTGGCATTTTACAAAAGGGAAACGATTCGCTTGGCCGAGGTAATCATGGACCACAGCGAACTTTTGGTGGTCAGGACCGACCGGGTGAAGAAAATCCTCGGATACCACGCTGCATGTGCATCTAGTGTTACGTAGAAGGGTGGACACACGGCATCCGTTCACGGCTCCAGTTTCAAATCTCAAACCACCAGGGAAGCGGCTAATCAAAGAGAAAATTTAATTGGTGACCGGAGGTGTTGGTCGATCAGAGAAACGTAGTGGTATCCTGAAGAGACGGGGGGGATGGGCAGGACTGACACTAACCTGGTGTACCTGATGGGAGGACACGCTTCTAAATTGGGAACTTTGAGGGCAGTTCGTGCGTACATGACCTTCTATTATGCACGTGAAACAGATTATCTGCCTTCTGGGAAATAACAACGCGGGGGGAGTAGTAATTATGGGCTTAATGTCTCTTGGTTACAAAGGAGGGAGGTTCCTGGGTTTTGAGGGGCCTTAAACTTTCAGGAATTTAGAGGTATTTCTTGGAGGTGGCCTGGAGTTATTAATCTTAAACTTTGGAGGAGACGGAAGAGGCTTCTTATTAATTTGGGGATACAAGTTATGGTTACTTGCATAAACATCAGCCTCTTCTATGCATTTCTTAAACATAGAGTAGCGCTTGTCCTTGACGAAGGCATGGATTTTGTGGATCATGAAAGCTAATACTTGATCTATTAAGACGAAGTCCATAAGGGACTAGTACTCTTGGGGACTTTACACGCACCTAAGCAAAATTAGAACTGTTTCTGGAGGGTATACCCAAAATAGCGAAATTTCTGACCAGGGCGGATCTTTTCGTGACGGAAACGGGCACGATAGAATTCCGGCGTCATATTCACGGCAGCTAAGAGTTCGGACTTAAGGGGGGAGTAGTTCACAGTGGACTCTGAGGGAAGGGAAATGAATATGTCTCACAAGTGTGACTTTAGGAGGGGGGTCAGTTTTGCGACACCATCTACCTCGATATCAAAATTGTTTATATCAAAAATCTTCTCGCAATGCGTAAGATATGATCCAAAATCTTCTCCTTCTTTAAAGACAGGTAACCCTACTGAGGAGGACTGGGATTTCCGTCCGAGAGTTAACTGACATTAACTCCAATTGATTATGGCGTAATTCCAGTTCATGCTCCATTATTCTCTCACGCTCTTCCATCTCTCGTTGTTTTATTCCTCTTCTCTCTTCAGCTTCTCTTAGGTATTTTGCTCTTTCTCTCTCAATCTTCTCTTAGTTCTTTTTCTTAGTTCTTGTCCCTGCGCTCTTAGTTCATGTTCTTTCGCTCTTCTCTCTTCTTTCATTTCTCTCTTCTTCCTGAATATAAGTTAATAATTCTCGGCCTGACAGACCCAACGACTCTCCTTAACTCTAGAAACGGTCAAGCGAAGATATCTTGTTGGCTTACTTGGGGGAAAGTAACACGCGAACGGGGCTATTGAAGTAACGAAATTTCTCGGCAATATACGTGAAGCCTAACTTTTGCCAAAAATAAATATTTAAAATTGTCCCACTTAAAAAACACTAAAACTCTTCCGGTAAACGGAATACAGAAACACAAAGAACGGGCCCCAACTAATAATGTAAATTTTACATGGTCAATAGACTAATGTTCCACTGATCTAGAACTAACTTGAACGTACTTCGGCCAAAATAGAAAAATAAAAAAAAATTCAATAGAGAGAGGAAACTACTAAAACTCAAAGGGAGGGTAAATCAACTAAACTGATTTATTATGTAATAAGCCTCACACACTTGACACCAGTTTTTATGATAGAGAAGTAATATATATAATATATATCGTAGCACACCACTCTATACCATACACTACTCCTATATTATGTGGGGGTTGACTTAATCACCTACTACAACGCGCACCGTTGAAGGACTTTTCACAGAGATTAACGACCGACTAGGAGATTAAACTTGAGGCGTTGGGTTTCAAATCCTTAATAATTAGACAGAGTGCATAAATAGCGGGCGAGATTTACTTGAATAGGACGAGAGTATCGCTCAAAGTTAGTTAAAGAGGAAACAACAAAAGTATAATTTTATTTCCAAACATCAAAATAAGAATAATAATAGGCAAAATGGGAATTATTTTAATTAAAATAGGCTATTGATAATTATTATGAGGAGGGATTCTTAAATAGAATTAATTAATTAATGTTACTAGGCTCAGATCAAAAGGGGAAACTTGACAATACTAATAATGGAGGGGGTTTCAGTCTTATGGGTCGGTGACTTTTAGGAAGGTCCTTCTTATGATGAGGCGAGTGGGGAACGATTCGATGAGGCAAGTGGGGCACAACCCGATGAGGCAAGTGGGGCACAACCCGATGAGGCAAGTGGGGCACAGTCCGAATAAGGCAGTTAGGGCACGATCCGACCCAACCTTCCGATGAAGATAGCCAATCTTTAAAGATGACGTTCGACTGGGAATGTGGGAATTCTCGTAATTCCACTGGAAGGGGAAACTTCTTTTCCTCAAAGGCAATCGATAGAGATTTTCTACGGTTCGATTAAATGAAGGGAGATTATTATGCAAATTCAATGGCTTCCCGTTCACAGAAGCTACTAATTGACTTGGATAGAATCACGGCGGAGATATTCTTGCTGGCTGACGAACGCTCACGGGACTTATTTAGACTTGAGACGATGAGGACGGCCTTGAGGTGCGGGCTGGACTCCTCAAACTACAGAACAACCAAAGTATTTGCATTTCTGATTATGAGAGGAACGGGAGAATTTGGAAAAGGGAGTCACAAATTCTAGACATCTTATTCCGGAGTCGGAGGCGATTCATCATTTAGCAGCAAGAGGCTAGACAGAGTTGCTCTTTCACGCCTCGGCCCCGGGGGGTGGGGAAGAGGTTTGGGACGAGTTCGGAGGATTCGGGAATATTTCCCAAATGCGCTCAGAAGCCTAAAATTCATGAATGTTCGAACAGCTACTGTATATATTAGGGTGGTACAAAAAAGGAGAGTAAAATTTCAAAGTACACTGATCCTTTCTCCACATCAGTGGAGAAATTTCATTAAAATGCAATGATATTTGGTGTTCGCACCACTTTTAATCTTTTCTTTTTTTCTTCTTATTTTCAGGCAGAGGCATACAATGCGACGCTGACGAAGGATAAGGATTAATGGCAATTCAGCTTCCTTCTCATTCACGAGCAGCGAATGTCCAGCCCGACACCTTCAACGAACAACCTGACAAGGAAATTTAAAAAGTGGGGCGACCACTAAATGATGAGATAGAGAGACGAAATTCTTTTTCGTGAAGTGCAATAAAATTAGCCCTTTGGAGAGAAAGAAATATCATTCAGTTTTTTAGACCACCCTATTATATATATATATATATATATATATATATATATATATATATATATATATTCGTATATTTGGGCAGAAGATTCTCTTCGTGACATATTTTTGTTGAAGGCGACTGCGAATTCAGTATTAATCATTTTCTTTTCGAGTCTCGATTTCTCTAATATTTCGCTTTTGGTCGTTCGTTAACCCGTGTATAAGCTCGCCAAAATTCATTACAAAAGCACTGACGAACGAGGGCAGTAAAATAGTTCACTGGATAAAACGAAACATTTATTGGCCTAACGCGTTTCGATGCACTCCTCTATCATTATCGAAGGAAGGTAGAAATAACATAAAGAATTAAAAACATGGCTATATATCTATCGGGGTTTGAAGGTTAACAATTATACGAATATATTTATAGGAAATGGAAATTCTTAAAAACAAAGGATTAAGACGGTTTAAAGAGGCTAGTTTAAAATGGGCACAAGATTAAGATAGGCGGGGATTATTACTTGGCGCACGAGGACGCGAGGAAGGCAGGGTAAACTGTATGTCTATTTGTGTAGTTAATTTGGGCTGTTTTTCTTATATAGAGAGCGGTTCTAATATGAGTAATTGTTGACGATTTGGAGCATATGCAAGAATGTCAGTGTTATCTTCGAGTGACTTCCGGTCCAACTGTCTTCCATGTTTTTCAAATCTATGTGTTTTGGGTCCACCGTTGTTTAAATGGTAGCTCATTCTTCGTGTTAATTTTGTTTCTGTCATTCCGATATATGAATGAGGTAGGAGCTCACAGTCTCCTATTTTGCAAGTGTATTCATATATTAAATGACTTCTTTGTTTAGGTGTTAGGGTGGGTGTATGGTTATTTTTGAGTATAAGGTTGGATGTCCGTTTATTATTGTAATAGATTGTGAGTGATACGTTTTTTTCGTTTTGGGTTGGCTTCACTCCTCTGTTTATGATTTCCTTGATTACTCTTTCGTTTCTTTTTGTACGCTGTACTCATAATATTCTTGTAAAATAGTTTAATAGTATTTCCTTATTCTTCCTGATTGGTGCTGACTGTAGGTGACGTGTACCATTTTTCCATCTTCTTCCGTATAGCTGTTTGTATGTGGTTGTTTGTAAATCCATTATCTATGAGTACTTGGGTAGCCCTCTCAAGCTCTTCGTGTGTGTCTTTCCATGTGGAACAGTTGGTGAAAGCGCGGTTGATATATGCATTAATTACACTTCTTTTATAAGGGTTGGGACATTCGCTTTTAGTGTTCATACAAAGGCCTAGATTTGTCTTTTTTACGTAAACTTTGGTATTTATTTTGTCGTCGTGCTTAGTGGTTAAGGTGTCTAAGAACGGGAGTTTGTTATCTTGGCTATTTTCTATGGTATAGTTAAGAGAACTCAAGAACTGCTCCTCACTTAACTATACCATAGGATATGAATATGAATACCCATGTGATGGTTTCAAGCATTTAATTTCCAGACGTTTAGGTCATTAACATATATATATATATATATATATATATACATATATATATATATATATATATATATATATATATATGTTAATAAAACAACTGTAGAGGAGCGTAGTTTTTATTATCTTGAGGCCGGTTTCGGCATGGAGTTTGTCATGCCAGCCTCAGTCGAATATATATATATAAATGGTCTTTCAACAAGGACGCTCGAGCTTTGTCAGGCGATAGTGGCCATGTTGTTAAAGGGACATCTGGCAACATCACTGAGAACTGTTTAGTAAAACTTGTCAAGTCACGATGGAAGGTTATAGCGTTGAAGAGTCTGTGCAAATCATCAAATGTTATTATTAAAATCAGTGCTCCGTTCGACAAACGTTCCGCTCATTACGTGATTTCTATCCTCGCCACAGCGACGAGGTCCATTTTTGGATGAATTGATTTGTGAACAAGCAAAATTGTCGGATTTGGGACGAAAAAAATCCACATGAGATACACCAGCACCAATTTCATCCCAACAAAGTCACTGTTTGGTGCGGATTTTTGTCTAACGGAATCATCGGTCCGTATTTTTTTAAGAACGAAGATGTGATTGCCATAAACGTCAACGGCGAGACCTACAGATCGATGATAAGCAACTTCTTGTGGCCTCAACTGGATTATATGGATACTGACGACATGTGGTTCCAACAGGACGACGCTATGTGTCACACTGCGCACGCCACGATAGACATTTTGCGCCAGCGAATTCAAGGCAGGGTCATCTCGTGCGGCGGCGACGTCAACTAGCCAACAAGATCATGCGATTTAACGCAATTAAACTACTTTCTTTCAGGCTACTTCAAATCGCAGGTATATGCGAATAATCCGCAAACAGTTGATGTCCTCAAAGTCAACATAACGAACACCATCCAGCAAATTCAGCCAGATTCATGCGAGAAAGTCATCGAAAATTGGCCTCCCAAATACGTTCCACCAAGCAAAGCCGCGGCGATCATTTGAACGAACTCATATTCCACACTTAATGCCATCAAGTGTATTTTTAAATTTAAAATAAATTGAGTACAAATATCGCACACAACTTGTTTTATTTACATTTAAAAATCGAGCGACCTTATTGAAAGAACATATATATATATATATATATATATATATTTATTACCATTTTTTTTAAATACTCGTAAATATAATAAATGCATGTTGAATGTTCCAATTCACTTTTGTTTTAAATTCATGTTCGCCAAGATGTATTCGAGTCATGAGTATGAATGAAGATTGGGAAAGTGTCTAAAAGTGTAGTAGAAAAAAGCTGGGCGAATTTTTCGTACGCTGTAGCATTGCCTTACTACCTTTTGAAGAGTGTTTAAACTCACGCGTGCTATTGAAAGAGAGACTTTTGAGCCTTCGTTATCTAAGAACGCGACTGTCCTGGGTATCATTAGGAGACCAGTTGATCTGCAAAGATTTTCTTGAATCTTTTCGCTGCGAATAGAGGAAAAATGATGGGCTAAAAACCCTCATTGCTCCCGTCCATCGCCCTGCGTGGGAACCTGCTCGGATGACTGCCCTTCATTAATTTCGTCTTAACTATGTCGGCCACTTGGAATGGCATAATTAAGGGCTTGCGTGGAAACTGGTTGAGGCCTATCCCACAGCAGAAGCACAAGTCAGAAATTTTATCGAATCTGGGGCAAAACTGCGAGTCCCGGACGGAGGAGAAATCCTCATCGCTCGGTGGACCCGGCCAGAATCATAGAGGGAGTTACACCCGTCTCTATGTAGTTGGATGCAGTTTTGGAGTACGTACCCGTGAGGGGGTGGCACAAACTTAGCGGTCGTTGATTCGGCCGCTATGCATTAAGTCCACCAAGCTCAACCCTCTGAGGTCCCCACTCGAGAACCATCCCCCATCCATCATCACCCATCATCCCGGCACCATCCGAGCAGGGAAACAACAGGAAACTGGACGGGAGCATTCTTCTCAAGTCAGAGTCAAAACCAACCCTCAACTCTACCTCCTTTACCACTTGTCACTTTTTTCACATATAACATTTAACATACAATTTTTACACGAAGTAAGAAAAAATTCAAGAAAGAAGAGAGAAGACGTCGGCGACGATGGAGGCCCTCCCTAAGAGGGTCCCCCTACGGACCTTACCCGAAAAAAAGACCCCAGAAAAAAAGGATCGCCTTGATCAAGCTAATAGACATACCAAATGGTTCCATCGCCATGTGCGGTGAAACCAAGGATATAGACCGGCTCCTATCTGACGAAGGAGCCGATGTACTTCAACAATTGGACCTGGAAGCCAAAACCCCGCCAGCGATCTCCGCGAATAGGAGCATCATCTGCCGAAAGGTGAAGAGCTGGGTTGGCGAGAACTCCCCCGCAGACCTGAAATCAGAGATCGAAAGAAACCATACATGGGCCAAGATAAGGGAGGTGATTAAGTTCAGAGATCACGCCTACGTCTTCAAGGTCACATTTCAAACTACCGAAATGGCCCACAAGGCGGCAACCGAGGGACTCCTCATTTTTAATATGAGGATCCCAGGATCAAACATCGAACACGAGAGGTATCTCAATATCCAAATGTGCTTCGTATGTTATGCCCTAGAAAAACATACAACCGCTAACTGTCCCCAAAAAGGCACAACTTGGTGCAGTGAATGTGCCACACAGGGTCATCGATATGACGCCTGCCAAAGCCAAGAGAAGAAATGCATGAATTGCAAGGGGCCCCATCGAACGATGGCCCTGAACTGCCCAAAAAGAAAAGACATAATTCGAAAGAAGGAAGAGGAAGAAAAGAAGAAGAAAAGCTGTACCTACGCGAGCACTTTAAAGAAAAGCGAAGGGATGGCCTCAACAATGGGAACTCCCTTACAGATGGTCTTTAAGAACGACCTAAGTGCGAAGATCTTAATTTGCATTACTCATGCAAACGTGGCAAACGCGGTCAAACCCGGATGCTACAACCGGGTATTGAACGCGCTGTTAAAGGCCAACAACCTACCTTCCATCATCATTCCTGATGACCCAGAATGCTCTAGGGCATTCAAAGATAGCGTAATTAGGAACAATAGCATCAAAGCAAAAGCCACAGGACTTAAACAAGTCATTGAATCTCCCCTATCGGAAGAATCCGAAGAAGAGGATGAAGTAAATGACGACGAAGAAGAACAAGAATCCACATCTTCGGATAGTGACGAGGGCCCATGCACTCGCACTAGAGCGACGAAGAGTCGGTCAAAGACGCCTAGTCCTCCCCCGAAGAAGGAAAAGCCTGGGCACTCCAGACCCGCCCCACAGGCCCCCAAGAGTAAGAAAACAAAGAAAAACACAGGTAACTCATCTCACCGTGGAACGGAACTCACTAAGAATCATGGAAATTAACACCAATGGCTGGACAACAAAAAGAACTCTCTACGGAAACGTGTTCAGGGAAATAGATGCAGATGTCATCTTGATTTCTGAACATGGGATTGACACTCGTAGTTCTGAAATGAAGATCTGGAACTACGACGTGTTAGTCACGAATTACTCTCAAGAGCGGTACGACGGTGCCGCCATCACCATCAAAAGAGGGATCAAGTATAAACCCATAAGAAACTTGGAAGAATCCTATCTTGTAATAGAGGTCGAACTCGATATAGGAAAGCTGGTCATCGCCACCGGGTACCAGCCGCCTAGACGATAATATTTACCTATTCATTCTCTCTCTGGCCTATTTGGCAGAAGGACCCCCACCATATTAATGGGGGACCTTAATGCCAGATGTCGGGAGTCTGGGTACAGGACCTTCAACGGAATCGGAAGGTGCCTGGAGACTATGATGGACCGAAACATGGTCCATAGAATAGGCCCGGACTTCCCAACCTATACTCGAGGAAGAAGTGCCACAAAACCAGACATTTGTCTGGCTAATCGTCAGCTGCCGTTTAATTACTACATGGAGCCGGTCCAGGTACCATGTAGTGATCATATAGGGATCCTACTTACCAACAATAGGAACCCTATACAAGTCCCAGCTCCAGTCAGAAAAGACTACAGGAGAGCCGACTGGGCACGGTACGCTGATCTCCTCGAGGCCTATCGCCCACCAGATCTGGACGAGGCAATTCTCGAGGAGATAGACGAGGCACTCGACGACCTCAACGAACATCTAATTATTGCAGATAGGGCTTGCATCCCCAAAACCCAGTATAAAACCATCTCCTCATACAGGTGGACTGGGTACATGAAAGAACTGTACAGAGAATTGAGAGTTATGTACGAGTTAAATATAACAAATGCAACATTTGACTCGCTACAACGAAGTAGAGAGATCAAGGAAGAGCTCAACCAGTTGATCCTCGAACAACAACAGAGACAATGGGACGATGCGATCGAGAGCCTCGATCAAGATGCATCTCCCAAGGACTTTTGGAAGAAAGTCAAAAGTCTCAGAGGATCATCTGGAAAAAAAAGAAAATGGTAATCCCAAAAGAAGATGGATCCATTGAAACTGCAGAAAATAACATCGAAGTGATATTCCGGCGTTATTGGGAAAAAATCTTCAGCATATCGGAAGATGCAAACGAAGATTTTGATATAGAGTTCGAAGACAACATCATAGACGAGCTTAACACGGAAATACATCGAACGCATCCTCATCACCAGGTGTATAGACTGCGTGACGGAGACGCCGAGATCACCGAAGAAGAGATCCTTGGCGCACTCCGCTCATTCCAACAAAAAGCCCCAGGCCAATCGGGGCTTACGAAGCTTAACTTCGAAAAGGCACCAGCCAACGTCATCGAAGGAATGAGACGAATTTTCAACGCATGTATGAATACAGGGTACTTTCCAGATGCTTACAAGACGGCAAAAATGATCTTCTTGTCCAAGCACGGAAAGGACCCTACGTTGAGAGAGAGCTACCGCCCAATTTCACTCCTGGAATTTGGCGGAAAACTCTTTTAGAAGATCCTCAACGGAAGACTGGTGTCTCACCTGGAAGAAAACCCCCTCTACAACCCATGCCAATTCGGGTTTAGAAAGAAGCGAAGTACGAAAATGGCAATTAATGTCATAACGGAAAAGCTTTCCCAAGCCAAACGGGACAGGAGTTATGTGGATATCGTTTGTCGGGATGTGTCAAAGGCGTTTGATAAGGTGTGGCAGCGGGGCATGCGGTATAAGATCTTACGGCTGGGTCTAAGTGAAAACTTAGAAGGAACTCTCTGCGACTATGTCATGGAGAGAGCGGCGTATGTCAGTCTAGGGTGCACGGACGGACCAAAGTTTCCGCTCACTGCGGGCCTCCCGCAGGATGGGGTGTCTGTCCCCCACCCTTTACTCGATATACACCGCGGACGTCCCAGACCCTGTGTACCCATATTCCCTCAATATTCAATACGCCGATGATTTCAGCCAGATAATCGTATCTCCATGGAGGAATGCGCCGTGGCAAGCTCGCATGACAGCGATGGAAATCGCGAACCTTAACAACTAAGAGGCTCAGTGGAAAATAAGAACAAACCAAGAGAAATTCAAGGTGGTCCCCATCGGACGCACCTCAAGGGCAGAAGTGCGTGTGGGGGATACGCGATACCCCTACACTAACGAATGCAATGTACTCGGTATGAAAATCACCTCTACCAGGTACAAAAAGCACGTCGAAGAAAGAATTTCTTGAGCCTCGTCCGCTGTCAGAACTCTATATAGTTTCAGAAATCTACGTGAAAGCAACAAGAAGAAGATCTACAATGCCCTTGTAAGATCTACGTTGCTTTACCCCGCCTCCTCTCTCTCATGTGTCTCAAAAACACAAAAGAGGCGTCTTCAAGTAGTGCAAAATAAATGCATGTACCTAATAACGGGTACACGCAGGCATGAAAGAAGACGGCAAGAAGACCTGCACAGAGAGGCGGGGATAATTCCCATTAACAAAGTCATTGAAGAACGGACCCGGAAAATGCAGGATCTGGTTAATCGAGAACTGAGTGATGAAATCACCCAGATGATTAACCAGAATAGAAGAGCTGATTGTCGCCCCAGATTCCCCAGCTCCGCCAACCGAGTGGCTGGCGGAGACGAAGTACCGTTCTATGCGTAAAATGAGATAAAAAAAAATACCTGTGTAAACAAGAACCAAAACAAGAACAAAAGAACTCGAAAATTACTACGACAACCCACGGAAAAAGACTACCCTACCAAGAAGAAGAAAAACCCCCCGATTATGACGAGAACTTCAAAAGAAGAAAACAACCAAAGAAGAAAGAAGAAACAAAAATACTATTATAAACACACACACAATAAAACAAAACAATAAGCACGCACTTAAATGTATTTAAAACATATACAAAGTAAGCAATGCACAACATAAACCAAAAAAACTAAAGTTGCTAAGACAAAGGGCTTGAACGCCATAATAATTATAATTTTATAATTATTACAAAAATCCAATACAACAACAATGAATATACGCATCCAAGAAAATAATTAAAAGTGATAAGTCCGATCACCAGGCCCTAGGCATCTCTTTGCACCTCTACCACACTTCTTTCTCTCTTCTCCACTTGTCTATTTTCTCTATCTCTCTACACACCCTATCGTTCTCCCCTCACATGCACCCCCACTTAAACAAAGTCAAAGTCAAAGTCTAAAAGTGTAGAACACATCATCCGAAGACTTTCAAAGGTCCTTCTAATAAAGAATATTGAATCTGCAATTATGGCATGGTATACTGTATACCCCAGCGTCATGATTGATTGGACGCAGTCTAGTCAAGGATTTTCGTATGTAATTAGAATATTTAAATGTGATATTTAAATCTAATACCATACGAAAATCCTTGACTAGACTGCGTCCAATCAATCACGACGCTGGGCTATACAGTATACCATGATTTAATTGCAAAGAACATCAAGCCGATATCAAAAGGTGTACAAACTCTTCAAGTCTCTTTACGCACATGGAAAAGTACGACCATAGAATCGATTTCAACCAAGCAAAAATTATTTATAAATCAAACAGTTTTATTGCGATAAGAATTTCGGAATCTATCATCATTAACAAAGTTGATAATTTCAATTCATCTAAAGGGCAATACAAATTCAACAAATCTATATCGAATAAAGTCGCCAATCGTATTTATAAACTCCCAGAAGCAATTGCTCTCGGAGATAGTAACTTTCCAGATTGTTTCCTGCGTTTTCATTTTGTTTAGTTTTTTGTTCTACTTATATTTACTGTTTTTTTCCAGATTGTTTCCTGCGTTTTCATTTTGTTTAGTATTTGGTTCGCCTTATATATACTATGTGCCTTGCTTGGCCTTTTCATTACTTAGTTAAAAATGGCAATTATAACTTTGCCGAAACTAGTCCATTGGTTATAAATTAATCTCGAATCAAATATTGTGGTTTACTATTATCTTCTCACTGATATATATCACGCTAATGTGATATCTTCTATTTTATATATATATATATATATATATATATATATATATATATGTGATGGAGTCGTTCCTTGGGAACCTTATTCGTAGCAGGAATATGAAGACATATGCGATGGTTACGAACATTTAATTCTCCCTTCGTTTTGGTCATTAACGATGTCCATCATCAGCGAATTCTAAATACAAAGGATTATTTTTATAAGAATAACTAAACACAGCAATAAAAAACATGACAGCAGTCAAAAATGATAACCGAAAGCAAGAAGTTAAAATGAAATATATAATCCTAAACCGTTGAAAGCAAATGGGTGAAAATCTATTAATAAGAAATTGATTAATATCGTAAAAAAATAACTAAATTAAGTAATAATCCCATGAGTTAAAAATATGCATAATAAACATGAATTAAATTCCTATCGAAATACAAAAATTGTAAACTATAGCTATAAAGTAAACTGCAAGGGATGAAGAAATCGATTAATAAGACTGAAAAAAAAGATTAAATAATCCCATGAGCAGCCATTATGAATAATAAACATGAATCAAGCATTAAGCGGAATACAAGAAATTCACTATAAACCACAGCAAGAAAGAATTATAAGGGCAGGGCGAACAATCCAAAATAAGTTAGATCAGGGGGTATGTAATCGAAGCGGATATTAATAGATGGAGCGAAGCAAGTAATTCAATTAAGTTAAATTTAGTTAGTTGTAGTTGTATAGGTTTATTGTGCAATAGCGTAGATTTATACATAATCTTAATACAAATAAAAAAAATAATCCAATACAAATACAGTAATAGTATGATACAATAATATAAATAAACGTAGTATAAGTGTACACATTACACAAAGCGGGAAGCCCGTCAGTGTTGTCGTGCAGTAAGACGTGGTGGAGCGTTCCACGCGTGTCTTATCTGCTGAAAGTGGGTGGCGGCGGTCCTCATCACCCGTCGCCCGGCTGGTCGAGGGCGGCGATCAGCGCCGAGAGGGTGCTGTTTTCAGCCCCTCCAGCAGCTCGTTTGTTGGGGTGTGGCGGACCACCTGGGCGGCTCTTGCCTCTCGCGCCCTCAGTAGGGCGCCTCTTACAGGGGGAGGGGCTGGCGCTGGCTCTGGCCTGAGGCGGGCGCTGGCTGGGCAGGAGAGGTAGTGCATCAGTGGTCGCGGGGAGCGGCCGCCGCAGTGTTCGCCCCTCCCTGCCATAAAGTGGGTGTGCAGCTCTTCCGGCGTGGAGTAGCCCAGCCTCATACGCTGTAGCAGCACGCCGTTCGCTCTGGGCTGCTGGAAGGATGGGTTCAGTGGGCGTTAGGCTGTGGCTGCAGTATACCACGCCGCTTCCCTCTTGGTGCTGCTGGTGGGCGTTGTGGGCGGCCTTGCGTTTAGCCTGCACCTTGAGTTAAATTTTAAGTGATTGAACATTAAATGAATACGAGTAGACTAAGGCACGAAAGTTTAAATAATCAATAATGGAGGGGTCAAAAAGGACGACTAAAACATTAAATTAAGGAAAAGTCAATCATAAATCAGATCATTTAGATATTAATGGGACAAACTAAAATAAAAATTTCTCTGCACGAGTACTAACCTTATAACGGTTAAGCTGGGAGTAACAACTGATAGTACGGACAAAATTAGGCAAAAAGAAAACTATTAAGGGGGATGTGGTTGGTTGTACATTTGTCTATATAGTGAATAATTTAAGGGATGATGAATAATCATTGAGTTCCGGGTTAATTTGTTTGATGTAAAGAGATTCAAGAATTTTTAAACTTAGAGAAGAGGATGCAGAAGAGAGTATACTAAAGGAATCAGGGTCAAGCGGGTGGTTATGTTTTAGTGAATATTCTCGTATAGAGGAGTGTTCGGGTTTGGAGATGGGAATGTTGGTTCTGTATGATACTCCGATATGCTTAGCGATCCTACATCTTAATTGTATACTTGTTTGGCCTACATAGCGACTTTGGCAGGTCGCACAAGTGAATTCATAAATGATGGAGGAACGCAGGCATAATGGGAGTGATTCTTTGTGCCGAAGGAAAGTATAGACAGCAAGAGGATTAGAATTAATTAGGAGAAACTTGATTTTGGGAAAGTATTTATTAAGAGTCGAGAGTAAAGTTTGTCGAATTTGGTGTTATCAAGTGGAAGATAAGGCAGTTTTAAGAATAGTTTTTGTTTGGGGACAGTTATTAGAGGGATTTTGCGAGACAACATTTTAAATAAGAAATTGGGAGTAAGTCTGTCAAAAAGGTCGTCTGGGAAAAAATTAAAAAGAAAAGCGGTCCTAAGATATTCTATTTCGGAATGAAAGTGAAACCAATTTGAACTGATTTTGTAAGCTCTGTGTATACTCTTTATGATGGCAGAATGTTTGAAATTAGTAGGAGTACAATTAAAGAAGTGGGTGCCAAGTTTAGTGGTAGTGGGTTTCCTGTAAACTGATGTGTTAAATTTAGAACCAACTTTTGAAACAGTGACATCCAGAAAAGAGATTTTACTGTATAATTATGTCTTCATGGAAAATTTAATATTAGGATATTGTTGATTTAAATAATTTAAAAATAATGGGGCATAGCCTACGTGTTTAAAAATAAGGAAGTAGTCATCGACAAATCTTTTAAACACTAACGGTTTATATTCAACGGGAGAGTCCCTTAACCAGTTTTTTTCGTGGTAGGATAAAAAAGCATTAGCTAAAAATGTACTAAGATGTAAAACAAACAGAAAAACTGATTAAAATGCAATATAAAGGACAAAATTCTGTATATTAAGATAAAAATAAATAAATTCCAACAAAATTAATAAAGTTACAATTAAAAGAAATGCAAACCTCAATAAATACACTATAATTTATCTGATTCGGAGAAAGCTGTGAACTGAATGAATGAATTTAAAAATTATACTAACAAGAAAGATGTGATTTAGTATTCGTTGGTTCTCTGATCTATGTAGTTGATTGGTCGAAAAAAATGTTAGTTAGTTGGTTGTTTAGTGGTAATTAATTCATGGTGACTAGTTAAAGAAAAAGAAATCGAAATGAAATTAATCAGGCAATATATAACGGTGTGGAAGTAGAGTCCTCCTTATTTAACTGAGACTGATTATATTTAATTAAAAGAGACTCAATTATGAGAAGGTCAGATTTAGATTTTGATGCGGATAATATTTTAAATTGATTATAATCTATAGGTATTTTACATAATTGGAATGAGATCGGACAACAGAGTTTTCTTTTACGGAGAGATCCATTCCTGTTCTGTAACTGACCCCACCGTGACCATCAATATGAACCTTGAGAAGACGTTTCGTACATCCAATGTACGTTCCCAAAGAACATTTAGAACAAGTATATTTATATACTATTCTGGAACGCAAAATGTCAGGAAAGAGGTCTTTTACAGTGAACACAGAACGAATTTTTAAATCAGCCTCAGTTAAATATTGACTCTACTTACACACCGTTATATATTTCATACATAAATTTTCAGTTCATATTCATATTCTTATTGTTTTAAGAAATATTACCTTGAATTCGTATTTATAAATATTACACTTTGAATTTACATAGCCTACTAAATTTCTTGTCAGGTAGTGTCTTTTATACTTGGGATGCAAACAGGCTACACGAAGCATCCCTGTTTCCTATATTTATGGGACAGTCGTGCAGATAGTATGCACTATGAGAAGAAGGTTTGGCCTCCACGAGAAGTATTTAGAATTGGATCAAACAATGTGATAGCTGAATCTTTAGTGCCTCCTCACAAAATACTGCTTCCTCCACTGCATAAAAAGCTTGGCTTAATGAAAAATTATGTCAAAACTTTTAATAAAGAAGGCCAAACTTTTAAATTTCTTCTTCAAATATTTCCACAAATCAGTGACGCTAAGCTTCATGCGAGAATTTTTGATGGACCTCAGATCAGGAACTTGATGAGAGATCAGCAGTTTGAGGCATCAATGACGGAGATACGAGTAGAAAAAGATGCCTGGAAAGCTTTCAAAGCTATAGTTAACAATTTTCTAGAAAATAAAAGAAGCCCAGAATATGTTCTTCACCGGGGATTACAGTGAAGAACAGGGTGAAAGATTCCACCAGGACATAAAAACAATGGAATGTAGGTACCAGGGTAAATGGGACGTAAACATACTTGCTGACTACTGTTGGTGTTCGAAGTGTGATGCCCCAGATGAGAGGCACAAACGAAAATCGTCAAGGGCGTCTTTTCTTGGAAATTAGAATTATTTTCTTTATTATGTTGCATTCTTTAATTTTTTGTTTTATTAAAAGGATTATAGTTTACATACGTTTATTCCTGTTTTTATGATATAACAATAATAATGCTTTATTAGATAGAGAAAGGTTTTTGAAAAAAAAATCAGGAAAATGAGGTAAATCTCAATGAAAATGGTGCATGCTGTACTGAGAAAATCTGACCTGATTGAACAAAAATACATTCATTTTTGAGCTCAAAAGGTTTGATTCATTAAGAAACGACAAAGAGATCCTGAAGAACATAAAATCATTTTTCAAATGCAGGCCTATGTTATCTTTGTTTTCATTGTTAATTCTTAAATATAATATATTTTCATACTTCGTGTATACAAACTCTTCGTATTTACCGCATTCCTTCACGTAGCCCGAATCTTAAAATTCAACCTTCATCTCTATTAATCTAATTTATGTTTACAGGATATTGTATTTATATGCTATCTAGGTCAACAACATAATAACCAGTGCACATAAAACTTAAAAAATTGGCATGTTTTGTAGACAGATAAATATAATTTCCATTTATCACTTTACCACTAAATAATTAATCTGAATTGAAATTAAGAGAGTCGAATCCATCTTCTAATATTATTAACATTATTACACAAAACAAATTCATTGATTTTGATGAAAATTCTATAATACTTCATGAAAGAATAGTCCAAATAACCAAGAAGATCGGTTTTATTGAGAGTAAGGATTCTCAGTTAAGGCAGGAAAGGAGTAAGACCTTCCCGAATGGGCATCTGGCTGGTATCCACCCGTTCACAGGAAAGAGCCGGAAACCGTGTATTCTTCCGGACCTTGGGGTAAACAAAGATATGTTTATAAAAGCCGAACCTGTCCTACTACCCCTTACAGGAGGAGCTTGCACATCACCGGAAGCACCTCGGTATGTTGGTTACGGCCCATCTAGCTCTAGTAGCGAGATTTTGGTCTAAAAAATTTAAAATGTTTACAGTACATATCTCCTAATAATTTCCTCTTGGTTTCTGTTTTATCAGATTTATACTTATTTTTTAGGCATGAGGGCAAAAAAAACTGAATTCTTTTGTAATACAAAAAAAACCCGTGGGTTGTTGGTTCCGATCTAAATTTGCTCTAATAATTTACTTTTGATTTATTGAGATTTAGAAGTCAGTATCTATTTTTCTCTAATTTTTTGCTAAACTTCATCATTTTAGTTTCTTTTATTTTTAACTATTCGATAATCATATTTATATTCATAAAGTTTTATTTTCTTTAAACAATGGAATAATTAAAGAAAAAACATAGTGATTCTCAAACTTTAAAAAATCTTAGTCAATACCACATATATATATATATATATATATATATATATATATATATATATATATATATATATATATATATATATATATATATATCGAGAGAGAGAGAGAGAGAGAGAGTGTGTGCTGAGGGTATTCTCTTTTATTTTTCAACGGTAATTTTAGCCAATTTTCTTTACCTTCCTTGTCAGTCGTTTTCTTCTTAAAAAACAATATCCATTTTTGCTTTATTTTTTGGCAGAATAATTGCCTATGGATTTTTTTATTTCCCCCCATCATTTTTTGCAAAAGGCTCGGAGTCCTTACAATCCTGCCGGAACGACAAATAAAGATATTTCAGACTTTTTCAACCTCAGTAGAAACTTGGTGGAAAAGATCAGAAAGGGCTAGAAAGTTCAGGGTTGACTACGAAAGGACAACAGAGAGGAAAAAAAAAACATGGTTGGAGCCAGAAGTGATGTGGTTTTTCTCCGACGGGCCAAATTTCTGGTTCGCTGTACCACCCAAGGACGTGCCTAGAGCCATGCATATAAAATTTCGAGCGACAATAATGGTCTTAGGTGTCGTCAACAGTGAATTTAACCTCATATCACATAATTTCTTATCTGAGGGCTTCAGGCTGGACACCAACGGCTACATCTGTTTTCTAAGCGAGGCGCTAAGCCCTGGATCGACTTAAGTGTGGCAGCCAGACTATGCGCCTTGCTACGCCAGCCAGAAGACAAAGGCTTTGCTTTTGGCGAATTTCTTCAATGGCATGGACCCTGACATTTTGCCTCCAAACTCGATTCACTGCAATTCCCTCGATTTCTTTGTGTGGCGTAGTGGAACGAGAGACCAACACATGTACCCGCAACACGAAGAGCGAGGTGAGGGCCAGGAATATCAAGGCATTCAACTGCCTAAAACTTGAAATAGTGGCGAAGTCCTGTGGACGGTTCTTAGTTAGCTTGAAGCTTTCATCGAGGGCACAGGTGGGTAATGCGTGTAAGATGGACAGAAAATATAATAAAGAAAAACTTACAGACATTTGACGAATATATCTAAAAAAATTGAAGAAGTTTTATTTTTCCCGGAGAGAGTCACCATGCGAACGAATACCGTCCGCTACTTGTACAGCAGTGATCAAATTATTATGGATTTCTTGAAAATTCGTAATTTTTCTGGTAAAAGGTAACTTAAACCTATTTAATGAGTTAATAATGAGGTTATTTTATCATATTAATGTGAAATAACTATTGTACATAGTTTGAAAACTAAATATTAGAGTGTTTCACTTAATTTTCTGGTTACTTGTTGAAATAAAAGAAGGCAACAAGGATTTAGTTTTACCCACTGCGGCAACTAGTAGTCTCGTGCTTCAAATCCAATGCGTTATTTCTCAGTTACTCCATAACTGGCAGGGAAGTCTCTATGTGGAAAATGTGGTAAAATAGGTAGACCTGTGGCACCTAAATTGAAGGATTTAATAGGCCTAGCGTATAACTCGACAAACAAACGGACGCTTGGTAATTCTATCAAATCCTAAAAATGGCTATTTGTGCAAATTAAGGAAATAATACGCCACGTGAAATAAATAAAGAACCAAAGAGAATTATAAAAAGAAACAAATATATATATCAAATTGTACATTGATCCAATAGATATAACAGCAAGCGGCTCGTCTAAGTCACGCGGAAACACATGAACATACGAACAGATATCAAAGGTCACAAGCCGCACAAATACGAGTCTCGCATAACGGGTGAAAACAGGCAAGCTGAACAAATATAGGCTTTGGCCAGCAAAAATTAACAAAGAGCTGTAGAGACAAGCGATTCCCTATTATTAAGATAAATCTGAGGCAGGGAAAATATGTAGGTACAACAAGTACACATAGATGTTGGAACTCCGCTCAAGGGGTGGAAATAATGAACCAATTAGATCACTAGGTTCCTCCTACCTACAAGCCAAGGTTACGCCCCTTGGAGGCAGTACACAATATATATATAGAGAGACCGAGAGACAGAAATTCAATTTCGGCAGTTAATTCATTCGATGATTAAGTCAAAATTTAGTAGTTAAGATCAGTCAATCAGAGCCGGCTAATCAGAGAATCAATCAGTCCCCTTAGTAGTGTTACGAAGCCCCGTCAACTCACCTAAATCCTGGCGCCGTTAGACTCGATACTTCGCGTAAAACCGAAGCCTGAACACTGACCGCAAAGAACTCGAGAGACATTTTCGCTGTCCACTTTTATTAGGCCAATTTAAGAATAAAGTTATTTTCTTTTGCCGAGTCCTTCGAAGTCCTTCTTATCCCGATCATGAAAACACCTCCAGTAAGCACAGCCTAACGCATAATCCCTCCCGAGAAATTATAAGGAGTCAGAACCAATTCAACAGAGGCATAAAGTAGGCCCACTGCTTAAAGTCCTCGTTACCCGTTAAGTCAACTTAATCGGAACCTTCTCCCTGCGCATTGCTCTAGACTAGTAATTTTGAGCAGTGCAACAGCAACGATGACTCTTCATTACACCACCTATATAATTACCGAACATGCACCCACAAATTGGTAACCTATGCACAAATAAATAATAGAACATTTATCACCCATAATCTACTGCCCAACTATACGAATATATATATATATATATATATATATATATATATATATATATATATATATATATATATATATATATATATATATATATATATATATATATGAATTCAATAAGGCGCAAGAAACAAAAAACGCTAAAAAAAATTCGGAAATATAATTTCCTAATTCTATTTCGAGCTCATGAAAGATTTATACATTGTATATTCACCGTGTGTTTAACTTAATTCTCCTTTCTCCTTTGAATTCCCTATTAATTTTCTCTCTCTTTAATAGTTCCGATCGACCGTGCGAATGGTAACTTAAAAGCTTGTTTATTCAGAAGATTTTTTTAGTCTTCCGCGTAGCCAAGTGGCCTAAAAGATGATTTAATTGAGGCTAAAGCAGATGCTCTCTACCTTAGTGTGCAGGGTTTGAATCTCACCTCTGTACGGAATTTTGGCGAATTTGCAAATAATATTTCCGAAAGAAAAAAAAATCCCGTCTTCTGTTTCTTGCGGTTTGTTGGATTCATTTTCATCATTCTTTCGCGCTCATGAAAGATTTATATATATTAATTGTGAATGTTTTGTTTTCATTGTAGATACATAGTTTTATTTATCGACTTTAATGATTCTTTGTATTTATTTTCAGATCGTGGTATAGATGCTAAGATGCGTGACCTGAGTAAGTTAAAAAAGGGCACATTTTAGAACTTGAATTGCAGGAGCTTCCGCCACCAGAACAGCTAAACTCCTTGGTTTTCGAGAGCTATCATATCAAGTCCCATGACAGAATTCAAGAAGTAGGGTAAAACCTCCAGCAGGAGGAGTAATTCCGGTAGGTCCTCAAAGCTCGCTGAAAGAGACCGACGAGTGGTGAAACGCACTGTGATGAAAAATCCCCGGACAACTGCCCCTACAGTGACTTCAGAGTTGAATAAACATCTCACTAGCCTAGTTTCGACCAAATCTTTTCGTCTTGAGCTCAATAAAGCCAGATATCATGGAATATCCGCTATCAAGAAACCTCTTCTTTCTCATAAAAATATTCATAATAAGCTGAAGATGTGTAGAGATCACAAGGGCTGGTCTACAGACCAATGGAAGCAAGTAATATTCTTCGACGAGTCCAGTTTTTTTTCTTTTTCCCACTGTAGGGGGAGTTATGTGTGGCGCAGCCCGGGAAAGTTTTTAATCCTGACTGCTTTCTTCCTACAGTGAAGCACGGAGGAGGGTGAGTGATGGTTTGGCCACCAATATCTTAGAATTCTCTTGGTCCAATCGTTTCCCTGCATAGTAGGATCAACAAGAACGTATATCTAAATATTTTGGAAGATCAATTCCATCACTTGGTCTTATCATTATTGCAGGCCGGATGACAGTTGTCAGATTCTTACTTTCGAGGATAAGAGATCAACTTCAGAAAGCCTTTAATCACTTGCTCGCCAAGAAGAACAAGATTACTTAACTAAGAAAACACTCTACACGACTTCAATGGATTTTGATTCGACTATTGACAAAAACCTCAGCTTCTCTATCTCACCTCTACTAGGGCGTGTCGGTTAGGGAACTTTGAGCCTCTCTAGATACCAAAGGGGACAGGAGACAGGGGCCATATCTGAACCGGGAGGCTAACTCGACGTAGGCCAAAGCTTATCCCGGGACGAGTTAGTACCTGTGTGAGGGGCGGATCCGTTTGAGTGAAGCAAAACCTGTTAGAGTTAGGCGTCAGGCAGGTTAGTAGAGTTCACTGACACGCTAGCGGAATAAACCAGGATAATAACCGGATCTGAGCCGCACTTTATATTTTTATGTTCCCTGCATTCTCCTTTTTCTCACATTAAGAGCATCGATGAAGAAAAGGAAGAAGAGAGAGTAAAAACAAAATTGAATCATCGAAAAGGCTTCTCTTGTGCACCCTTAAAGGTGCGCAAAAAGCCCAACAGAACATCAGTGTTTAAAATTATATACGGAGAACTCGGAATTGTTCTGATTAGATTACTCCCCTATACCTCAACTCATGTAGCATTATGCCAATCAGAGAATGATTTTGATAAAATACTCAGCGAAAAGCAACTACACTCCTACTGAGAATAGGGTTAGAGGCCAAAATTCCTTCCCAAATAGAATCCCAAAAAGCAATATACTGTCGTGAGGTCGACTCATAGATAGGAGAACAAACACCTTTAGAAATTAAAGAGGAAATTGAACAATGCCAAGAATGGGCAGGAGTAAACGAAGTAGTAAAATTCTAAAATAAACTTACCAATGAAGAGTATACCAAGTCTTCAGATATATTCAGGTAAACAAGTATGGCTCGATAGGCAAAGCAGAATGGTCTCTTAAACCAGGTATGTATGTGAGAGTATGCAGGTGAGGGGATAGAAAGGGTGTGTGGATAGACAGCGGAAAGTAGACCAGTGGTGAAAAGAGAAAAAAGTTTGGGTAGGGGGCAAAGTGATGCTAGAGCCTAGTGATCAGGCTTATCGCTTTAAAATTTTTATGTTTTGTAGTTCCGTTGTTGTTTATTGTTTAACACAGAATCAAATAAAGGGCGATAATGTATTGACTTGCTTCAATTGCTTTGCCTTGAACAAACATATATCAAGAGATTGCCTTGAACAAACATATACCAAGAGACTGTCCGAAAAAAAAGAAGAAAAGAAGTGTTCTATATGCAGCTTTAAATCGCATACTTGGAGAGATTCTAAGAACTTAAAGAAGAAGTGTGCAAATTGTAGGGGGAATCACCGTACGATGGCGATGGCTTGCCCTATAAAGAAAGAGATAATCGAAAGAAAACTAACAGAGAAGGCAAAATCGGAAGAAGAAAAGAAAAATCAAACATATGCAAAAGTTGCCAAAGCTACAGCTGAACAGTTTCAGCCAACAAAAAATATAATATAACTGAAACAAGAAAAGTCACTAAATATACTGGTGTGTATATGGCACGCACACGTGATAAATGTTGCCAATCCGGGCACATATTCAGAGGAGCTTAATAATATGTTAAGCAACAACAGTCTAGATCCAATGTGGTCCCCGAAGAACCCGCCTTCGGCTGATGTTTTAAAAAAAGAAAATACAATTTTCCGGTTTAAGCAACACAAACGTCAGCTGAAGAAATAGAATCACCAAGCCAGAGCCAAAGCATCAACCAGGGATTACTGAGAGACCCAAGGCTCAAACAAACGAAGATTCAAGTTGCAGAAGAAGGAATGGACGTGAAACAATAAACAACTAATGCAAGCTACTCAGGAATCCAACAAGAGGGCGAGGCAGCGGAGGAGGAATGAAACGGGAAACGATAACACCTGCTACCAGACACAAAAAGAGAACAAAGAAGGAAAGGGTTTTAACTTAAGATTCTACGCCCAAGAGGATAGGACCTTTGTAATAGGAAATAAGAAAAGACATCCTTTAAGGAATAAAGAGGGGAATTTACAAATACGAATTTGAAGGACACTATTCAGACCCCGAAATCCATAGAATCATCATGAGCGGAGGCGTAAAGATCACCGAAGAAAGCTGCTACATTATAAAGAAGAGGAATTCAAAAATAAAACATGAAAGAACCAAATTTTCCTGCGAAAGAGAACTAAAGAAGACAGAGAGAACATAATCATTGGATCAATAGAAACTCACAAAATAACGGAAACTAAGAGAAAACTAAAAATAGTTAGTCATAACGTGGTGAGATGGGATGCCAAAAGGCATTCACTATGTAATTCATATCTGAAAATCTAGATATTATTATCCTAAACGAAATAAATATCGATCCAGATATTTATTTGACGACGTTGAAGTCGATCATAGGGCGTGAGGTTTGTAGGGACCCAACGGGCAGAAACCTTGGTCATGGCCAAATTGTTATGGATGATGTTGATAACACTTCCATGTGATATTACAAGTTCTCGCTCGATTTCTTCGACCTTCACCCTTCAAATTTCGAGGATCATCCTCTCCACACGGGCTACATTGTCCTCGTTGGTCACGACTGACGGGCGTCCTGGACGGGAGTTATCTCCAAGGGACTCACGACCATGGCGGAACTCCCTATTCCAACGAGCAATGGTTACATAGAAAGGGGCAGTGTCGGTGTACACTGCAACCATTCGTTCATGGATCTCTTTTGCATTCATGCCTTCCTTGGTCCTAATATTTGATCACTGCACGGTGCTCAACCTTCTCCATTGTTGAAATATTTGTGACTGACGATCTGCGATCAGGTACTGCTTCTTAAATAGAAACCTCACGCCCCATGATCGACTTCAACATCGTCAAAGTCCACAAGGCCAGAGTTGCAGCAAACTGCCCTAAGCGAGTACTGATTCGAGGAGCTAAACCATCCCCCCTACAGTCCAGATCTGGCCCCTAGCGACTACTTTTTATTCCACCAGCTCAAGTCTGTACTGCGTGGACGCCGGTTTTGGGACGATGAAGATGTCCAGCTCGCCGTCCAGAAGTGGATTGAACAGCAGTCGGGAGATTTCTGGTTGTCGGGAATTCGAAGCCTCAGGGACAAGTGGCGCAAGTGCATTGAAGTCGAGGGTAGTTATATTAAAAAATAATAAAACACTTTTCCTCATATCTCGTTTCCTTATATCCGAATTGCAAAACTTATTTACCGCCCCTCGTATTTATTTCTAACTCGTGCCTTCTGTTTTGTGTCTTAGAAGTAATATTGAATCGTCTTCAGTTATATTTTTTCATTTCATATGGTTTAACCATTGGAGGCGAACCTCATTTTAGGAAATTTATCTATCTAGGAAGTTCCACTCTAAATAAAGCACAAATATGTAGCCATACTAATGGACTGTTTTGGACAGAAAAGAGTAGGAAACGGCCAAGTATTCTGAATCTGTATTCGTTCCAACGAAAATAGTTCCCCAAGTGAGCTGAAATATACGAAAAAGTTACACTTCTCCAAACACACATATATTATACCATCATAACTTCGATAAACCATAATAGCACGCTCCACTAAAGATGAAAAATAATACTGTACAACAAAGGAAAAAAACGGAAATGAGAATAACCTTTTGCAGGGGTATTTCTTTCGTAAATAACGAATATGACATCCATCTCTTCCTGCGACCCTCCAGTTTCTCGTAAATTACCATCTTACTTAAGTTAAATACACTGCTGGTTCTGTAGGGATTGAATACAAACAGGATTGAGCTGAAACTGACAACTCTAAATGTTATAATCGGATTTTGATATCATTTTAATGGAGTATGTCTAATGTATTTATCAACTTAACCTATAAAATTTATGCCTGCGTGAAAGGCACAGGGCCAGGCCTCATGTTTGGTGTACCAATGGTTTGAAGGGAGCCAAAGGACCATACAACGGATTGCTACTTCTGCTCATCAGATATTAAAGGTGGATTTTCAATGTCTTTTCTTTCCTGGTCTTTAATATCTTTTCAAGAGATGTATCAATTAAAAAAATCAAAATACATATTATGTTGTACTTCCACTATTTCTGCAAGTGATCACAGCCAGTAATATTCATTTCTATTCCGATTTTATTTTATTTCACTGCAGGTTGCAACAGAAAAGGCAAGAAATATATAATGTATCCAGAACGTCAGTCTGCTATTCGCCCAGTTTGACATTCAAGCGCTATTCTTGTACCACAGACGCCCTCTGAACTACCAAGCGATAACATGAGCAACTCAGACGATTCAGAATCTCAAGATACACCATATGTGACACAGCTTGAATCTGACAAGAAGAAACCACACCTCATCACCCAACCGGAACTCATTGATCTAATTCGTAATCTAACACTTACTAAGCAACAGAATGAGTTCCTAGCCTCAGATCTGCAACGATAGAACCTGTTGGATGAACATGCTTCAATTACGGTATTTAGGAAGCATTTTGCAGATCTACAGCAATTCTTCACTTTTGAAAACAACTTGACTTATTGTAATGATACCAGAAGCCAATTCATTGTCCTTGAGCTGATCTTTGAAACAAATGAGTGGAGGCTATTCATAGATGCATCCCTTTACAGCATAAAAGCTGTTCTGTTGCACATTGGAAGCACCATGCCTTCAGCTCCAGTTGCTCACTTTAAGAGACAATATGAGATATTTGCTATTATTCTAGACCGCATAAGTTAGGAGGAGCATAAGTGGCTAATTTGTGCGGACTTGAAAGTAGTAGCCAGACTTAATTGGCTACAAACTGCATACACCATGTTTATGTGCTTCCTTTGTAAGTGGGACAGTAGGGCCAGATCAGAACATTAAGTACGCTCAGAATGGTCACCTCGGGAAACTATGACGCCGGGATGTCATAATGTAATTCATGAGCCACTAATTAAGAAGTAGAAAATGATTTTGCCACCAATTCATATAAACTAGGACTGATGAAGCAATTTAGCAAAGCACTGGAACAAAACAAGCCATGTTTCCAGTAGTTCAAAGCGATCTTCCCTAAAATAAGTGATACCACGATTAAAGAAGGCATATTCGTAGGTCCTCAGATTTTTCAACTTATACTCGTACCTGATGAGGTCTTCGAGGCGACATGGATGAAACTGAGCTAGCGGCCTGGCATGCATTCAAAGATGTATGTAGAGGACTTGTGGGAAAGCACCAAGGAGCCCAGTGAGAGCGTATAGTGGAGAGCATAATCAAGTGCTACAAAGATCTCGGATGCAATATGTCACTGAAGATACACTTTCTTGATTCTTGATGTCCTTCTTCACAGAAAATGCAGGAGATGTGAGTGACGGACATGGATAGAGGTTGCATCAAAATATAGCGTCAATTGAAAACAGGTATAGGAGAAAATGGAGCCCTCCTATGTGGCTAACTTCTGCTGGAACCTGAAGCGTGATGCACCTGAGACGTCTTACAAACGAAGAAGTAAATACTAAAATGTAACATTATATAATGCTAACACACATCCCGATTGATCATATATTCATGAGGTAATTACAATGGACACATTTAATCTGACTTTGAGAGCGAAATACATTTATGGTATCGTGGAAATCGGTACCAATTGCATAATTGTTTAAAAGGCAATTTACAAGAAAATGTTACGTGATGTGAAATATTTGTTATCAAATTGGAATTCAGCACACTCAACTTCATAATAAAATGCAGATGAGATCTAGTTTTTTCTCTTGATACTGAAATTTGTTGTACCATGTAATCAACATCCACCGGAATTCGAACTAGTGATCTCTCGCGCGTGAGGCACGGGCAATTATTGCCTTCTGCACATAAATAAGAGCACACATATAATCAAAATCTTACCCACTACGTGAGTCTAGACGGGAAAAGGTGTAAAAATTTACTTAACCATAGACCTGACATGTCTTTGTAAAACGGATAAAAAAAAACACTAAAAATACAAAGATTTTATCAGTCGACGTTTCGATCATCTTGAGCTTCTTCAGGGCAATCAATGAAAATTTGACTAGTAAAATCATAGGTTTATAAGTGGCATTTTTTCCTCTCCATTCTATAAACTTTTGTGGCCATGCACACTACCTTATGATATGTATGTACTTGGAAGTCTTAATAGAGTTCAAGGGGCGATATTTTGTCGTGCGAGGGATCGCTGGTTCGAATTCCGGTGGTGGCTGATGGTTCTAACATCATATCCATTGTCTAAGGAACTATAAGCTATAAGAGTAAAGAGAATTCAAATTAAAGAAGGTAAAGTCAGACGATTCGATAAATTATATATTCTCGGGATACAAGAATTAGTAACTTCTATAGCCTTATAATTTTATCCTTTATGCATCCCCAAATTAAGCCCTAACCCACCACTGTCCTAAAAATTGCCTCAGTACTTGGAGATGCAAGAAATACTGACACAATGGTCTAAAAGAAATTGCATCCTGTAAGTGGTCAGAAAGATTAGAGCCGTTTGCAGAAAGGGTTCAAGCTTTACTTTCGGAGAAATCGTCTCATTTTGTAATTTTCTCGAGCAACCTCCCTACATTTATTTGCTCGAGATAATTTTTTTCCTTGTCCTTTACTTTGCATAATTTAAAAAGATCATGTAACCTCCTATTAATTCCCCTCTCTTCCAAACACGATCTCTTCTCATCCCTTTTGGAAATCGCTATTTATGCATTGATCAAAAAAACCTTGGAGATGAAAATTAAATAGAACAGGTCACTAGAGAGAGGGAAAAGGCTTCCCCTTTTCACGTTCTCCCCTCTTCTTTAATCAACTGAAGTGGGTGAGAAATTATCTCTCTTGTACACTGAGTCACGGTGAGGATGATATTGAAACATATGGGCTTCATCTAAACAAATTATGGCGTCGATCTTCAAGAGCTCGTATTTTCTACACATTTCAATGGTGAGAGATGGCTATGTTCAAACGTTACTTGGGGACATTTTTCTCAAAGAGGGAGTTTTGGATGCTCAAATTAAGCCGAGGTTGAGAAAAGGAGAATGAATCTTGGAAACGCAATGAGAGTTATAGTTTATCCTACATATATGGCTAAAAAGGTTTGGAGAACATTTTATATAATCTAGATTCAAAACGATTAGATAAAAAATGGCACACACAGCAAAAGAAGCGATTTAACAGAATAAGAATAAAGAACTCTAGAAGCGATACTAAAAAATACTCGAATATTTTACTTATTAAAAATATAAAAAAAAAGCCGGAGGAACTCGAACAGAACTTTCTTTAAATTAGCATTTATTTACTTAAAAATAGGAGTCGAAACCGAACAATAGTACTTCCCCTTCCAGACAGTTTGTGAAATGGGGGGAAAGAAAGTTTGGTAATTAGAACGAAGTGAAAATATATTAGAGATCAATAGGCTACACTTTAAAAAAGAGAGCTGCTAATATGAAGTAAGAACTGTATGGCACGCAACTCTCATAAATATGTAGTCTACATAATGAAGGCAGATCGCCCTGTCTTCATAGCACGTGAAAATTATGTATATGTTACTAAAGTCTCTAGAATATGCAGTCTACATAATAAATGAAGATTGCCATGCGGGAGGGTGAAATCTTTGAAAATCTAATCTGGAATCCCTGATTGGTTATGAATGTGTGAGACCGAGAATTATGTGAATCAAGTTGAAATGTACAAGGGTGAAAAAGTTCGTGATTGCAGTGCATGGGCTGTAAATGAGTGAGATGATGCTAAGAAGATAGATTCAGGAATCTGAATGGACGAGTGGTGGATGGAGTTGGGAATGTTTATCACTTAATGCTTATAGGTAATACGAACAGCCGAATCTAGGCGGTGGTAAGAGACAAAAGCGTTTGGTATTTTTGGTGCATTTTGCATGGATGAGAAGTGAAAGAAATAGGTTTCTATGCTTAGGAGACTCAAAGAAGATTGCCACTAGAAATATTGCACCTGAAAATAATGTCCACGAAGATTAATTTCCAAATAGAACCCTATCTTTCAGTTTTCACAGAGGCTAAGTTAAAATATCTAAACTTTAGGGCCAAAAATATAATATTAAACCCAAATGCACCTTTAACCCGTGTATAAAATAGTGTATCTTTTTACCCAAAGAAAAAAAAATTAAAACCAGCTGAAACACATACTTATATTAGACCCTACTTTTAACTTGAGTTCATATACCACGCTACCGAGCTTCATAGACAGGTACTGATTCCCAGTACCAATTTGATGTATTTTTTTATGGAGTGGAAGCAAAATTATATTTCCTGGGTCCAAAGGGAGCTTATAAAGACAGCTGAACCTTCTGTATTTATCTTTGGATATGCCAACCATTCTTTCCATACGTAGTGCTCAGCATTAGCTCTACTGTTCCACAATCACAGAAAGCAATGTGTTTTGTATAGCCACTGTGAATGACCAGAAATAGACAGATTAATCTAAGGTCCCCGCATATTTTTCTCTGGTGTTTCTCATAGTTGATAGCAGAAAACACAATCTTTATAGTGACATAGATCTTAGTCATCTTCGTTGCATATGCATTTAGCACGGAGGGAAGCCAACTCTTGTTGTGTAGGAGGACCACTTTCAGAGTATATTTTTTTCTGAATTGATTAATAGCCTCCAATCATCCAGCTTGTATATGTCATACCTTAAGTAGCATAGGTTGTCTTTCCCTCTCGAAAAATGCAGACAGTTGTCTATAGCAATAACGTGCTGTAGTAATGCGCACTTCATCTTCCAGCACATTACGCTGCTTCAATCTTGATCAGAAGAGCTCAGACATCTCTTTAGACAAATCAAGATCCCTTATGGGATCATGAAGGGCTTCCTGACTGAATGGGATTATACCACTGTTTTCTGAGTTCACTTGATAGTTATTATCCCTCGGGCTACAACGAGAATCAAAATCACTGCTAAGTTTATATTTTGCAGGTGAATTTGCAACTGGTAGTTATGCGCTGTACGCTACTAGATGGGTTGGGGAAGCGATATTAGGATACTTTACTGTACATCTTGTCTTGATAATTATTCCTATAATGTTTGTGTCGCAGAAGTAGCAGTCGTTCTTGTTGTACTTGGGTGATCGCCGCACTACAGCAAATGGCAAACCTAAACTTTGCTCCCCTATACTCCATGAAAGCGACTATTTCTTGTCTTGGTCGCCTAAAATAGATTGAAAGTAGCTTTTTTTAGTTGAATCAAACAGATTTCGTGATGAGTTTCTTGAATCTTTCCTCTATGAAGTCTTCAGGGTTTTTTTAGGGCTCTCATCTGGTGACTACCACCAGGAGCATAAGTCAACGTAATTTAATTTATCTTATTATTAAGCGAATCAGACAAATACAAAAACAAAAATAACAACGAAAAGAGTAAATAAAGAAAAACACAGACAAACAAAATGAAGAAGAAATATCGGGCACTCTCCGGCATTGGGAGGGGGCATGCCTCCAACTGACACTGAAGAATGAGCCGAACACCAAAGAGACTCAAATAAAATAGAGAAGATCACTCTCCACGGATTCGTGCAAGCTTGAAATCTGCGTCGTGTAAGACAAGGATGGAACAATTATAACAAGTAATAACGAACAAGCTCGTACCGGTACTGAAATAGGTAATAAGAGCGAAGATCCACCACACAGAAACACTCAACTAGAATGTGCCCAACAGTCTTGGAGATGACGCAGTCCTTGTAGTAGAGGGCAGTAGTAAAGTGCTCCACCAACGCATGGCGTCCCGCAAGTGTCCCCAATTCGAAGAGGAAAGAAAGCCACCCAAAGCCGCAGAACCATTGGGGGAGGCAAGTGAACAGTCGCGGCACGACTGCGCGCAAATTCTAGTTTCATTGGCAGTCTCTCATATTCTCTGCCATGCATCTGTGAGGGGGGTTGACATGTTTACTAGTCAGTGTGAAGTAGGTCAAAACGCTTGTCTTGTTGCCCAGTCCTTAGACTATTTGGCGCCCTCATTGGTACGCCCATGCTTAAAATCTCTACAACTCAAGCAACCCAGCAGAAGATAATCTGAACATCTGCCCAGATCGTGGCAAACAGTTGAGTCACAGATACTTCCAATTAGGGGTGCGAGGATACCAATGCCCCGAGAGCACCCAGGGCGTTAATTGAGTTGCTATAGATAAAGATCCGATCTCTAAACATGGCACAACGCTTTATAACCCGTACAGAGCATTATTTACTGGCTTAAGGTAGTCCATCGTATCCGATGATGTCGTTTTCTCTCTTACTCCCGTCCATGTTTTCTCCGGTGACTGTACAGGTCAATCCTCGATAAGCATCGCCTGCCACAGGTAGGACGTTAAAAATTTGTGGTAGGTTAGGGTGGTGGCTCTTGCTGTCTTGCACGCTGGCGACTACGCTTCTCGTGTTGATGGTCTCGTCGGTCGTCTTCGAGACGATCCACTCACTCATGGATGAGTCGTTTCCAATTCACCTTGTTTGAAGCCCAATCCTCCAGATTTGAATGGTCAAACCATGCATTTCTTCAGCGTTTTCTTAATGTCATATTTGAATCTGAGCCTGGGACCACCCGCCACCTTCCTTCCGTCATGGAGCTGACCATATAGCACTCTGCGGGGAAGTCTTTCTCCAGGCATGCATATGACGTGAAACAGCTATCGCAGCTGGTGTTTAGCAATGATTACCTCGATGCTGGTGCTCTTGGTTCTCTCTAGTATCGATGCGTGTCGCATTTTGTCTTGCCATGTGATACTAAGGATCTTTTGCAGGCATCTTAAGTGGAACGACTCTAGAAGCTTTACGTTTCTCCTGTGTGTCTTCCTTCTTTCACAACCCGACAGGGAAGGAAGATAGACATACCGCATTGTAGACGGTTATCTTCGTGCTCAGTTTCAAGTTTTTATTTTGAAAGACTCTTGTAGAGAGTTGACCCAAGGATACTGCTGCTTGTCTAATGCGGTGCTCTATTTTAATATCCAAATGCATGTCATTGGAGAGGCAGCTACCAAGGTACTTAAAAGTTACAACATTTGCAAGATTCTCCCCAGCAATTTTGAATACTGCGGGATTAGGAGGCTCTTCATCAGACCACTGTGTGAGTATTTCTGTTTTCTTTATATCTACACAAGGCTCAATTTTCTGTATATATCATGAGCAGTTGTCAAGACATCTTGCATACTGTAGGTCCAGAATGTGGTCTCTTCAGAGCTTGGTTCTTGCGTGAATTTTCCAAATCTTAATTTGGCTATCTGAAGTTGATGGTTATTCCGCTTCTCATACGGAAAGTATGAGTAACATGCTAGGTACATTTTGAACAATACTGGTGCCATCTCACACCCTTATCTCACCCCAGAGTTAACAGCGAAAGGGGTTGACTCCATACTAACCATCGTCACTTTGGCATACTAACCGTCGTAGAACTGTCTTACAATCTTTACGAGTTTTGGTGGGCAACGGGAAATACGCATAACCTCACAGAGAGTTTCCCTGTTTACAGTGTCAAAGGCCTTCGTGAGGTCAGTGAAAGCCATAAACAGATTATTTTTTTTCTTTTTAGGTATTTTTTGCAGCTGCCTGGCTATGAAAATCATGTCAACTATACCTCGAACCTTGCGAAAGCCATATTGCTATTCCGGGGGTAGGTCCTCTGTAATCAAGGATGTTAGTCTCCGCACATGTTTTTAGAGAGGACTTTTCCGGGCACCATAAATTAGTGATATACCTCTGCTGTTGCCACAAATGTTTTTGCTGCCCTTGTTTCTATATATTGTGATAAATATCCGCATCATTCCACCGTTTGGGCACTAACTTCCTGTCCCAGATGTCCAGGATGAACTAGTAGAGATTATGTTTAAGCAAGTATCCCCCCCTTGCTTAAAAGTCTCTGCGGGTATGTTTTCAGGATCTGAGGATTTGTTGTCTTTGAGTGACTTAATTGCCCATAGCAGTTTATTGAAGGTAAGAGGAAGATCCATCTCGTGCGTTAATGGACGCTCATCTAATCCAAGTATGGCAGTGTTATCGGTTGGGTTTGCTTGATTAAGTAGGTCTTGAAAGTGTTCGCCCCATCTTTGGATTATCATTGGTAAACAGTCAAAATGGTCCACATATGAGATTATGCTCATACAACTGAATTCATATTGCTGAATTTGAATCTGATACTCATTTTTTTCTATCAGACTAGGTGCAAATATTCAATATTCCGTCACTTGTGTCATGCAACAGATATTTAACCCAAAACAGACAAGCTTGTCTCTTATGTGACTGTGCTTACATGACTAATTTCACATTGTTGAGTATGGTTCAGATATTTTATTCTACTATCAGATCTACTTAATTAAGCAATGAAAAAATAGTAAATATGATAATATTAATTGTCTCACGCAAGATAACGATATTAAAACCAATATGAGAGTGAAAGAAATGCCATTTTAAGGACATCCTTTCTCTTAATGCATGATACTTCTGCAGCATGGTTGTAACGATTTCTTTGTAATTTTTAGCACGATAGCTTCCAAGAAAAAGCTTTGACACATTTACAAATGATTCCCATGAGTTTTTCTCCAGTGGGTTCAAGGCCTTGGTAAATTCGGTATCATAAGCTAGCATGCGAATCTGTGGTCCATTCAAGACACCTACTTTCAACTTGGCTTCGGAAACCACACCACCTAGTTTCTGACATAAGTATCGAAATCCAGCACCAGATTAATCCATAGCCTTGATACAATTTTTAGCCAAACCGAGCTTTAGATGCAGTGGAGGCAAAAATATCTTTTCTGGATCTACAAGAGGATTATAAGCCCAGTTTAACCTTCCAGGCACTTCTCTGTGTCATGTCAACCATTCTTTTCTCACATAGTGCTCTGCGTCAGCTCTGCTGTCCCACAAACACAAAAAGCACATCTGCTTTGTGTAGCCACTCTGAAGGCTTACACAATACTATAAGTGAGGTCGTATTCCCGTTAAGTGAAGTCACATATGCCTGCTAAAAAGAGTGGCGTGCGTGCTTCGAGACATAAAGTAACCTAGCGCTAATTCAAGGAAACTCAACGACGATGAAGTCGTTCGGACGGCGCTTTCAGTGCTTGCAGACGTATTGCTATTATCTTAGGGTCATCTGACACTCGCCGATCACCAAGGAACCGGATGGCGTGAAAAACGGATAGATGTCTAGGAATAATGATTATACTAAAAGCGATGAGGTTGCCGGAAAAAACTTAACAGCCTCATCAATCGACCTGAATTCCTCGACTAGGACATGTAAATCAATCATTTCCTGAAATGCTGATCACCGCGTCCGCTCTAAGCACCAGCGAGGCAATTTTTGAGGCAACATCGGCCCAGATATTGATAGCTGAATAGAAAAAGGTTGTCACTACTATAAAGTTCGTCGACTCCCTCCTACCTCAAATCAAGGTGTGCATCCGTAGAGCGGGGTGACAGATAGAGACAGGAAAATATAGCGGTTCTCGGGCAGTAATGTGTAAACTCATCCACATTTTGAACAACCTAACTCCAGATCGTCGATCAAGTGGGGAAAGACAAGATGCGTGGTAATGATCGTTTAGGCTCCCAGAAAGAATGCCTACCGTCCCGATCCCAGAGCAGGAAAAATAGTGTTGGCCACCGAGCCCAGCGTCGAAGTCGGCTAACAGTAGAATTTATGCTGAAATTACATGTCGTAGAATACCTTTTTGTAGTGAGGTACTTCTTTGTTGAAGTATGCTTTGATCTAAGAGTGCGAATTTTGTTGTGTTAAGGAAGAGCCGCTTCAACACGTAAGGATATAAAGAAATGCACAGGAATTACCCCAAAATAAACATATATTTTATATTTAACAATTAATTATGACACAAAACAGTAAAGACATTTATATCCTCCTCTTACGCTAACCGAGACCAAACCGGTGGGCACCTGGGCCTATTACAATATCGCTCAATGACAAAAATAAATAAATAGGCTACACGTAAACACACCACTTGCCGATTAGTATTTTTATCGCGACCCTTTTTTGATTAGCATTAAACATTAAATTAAAGTACTCTCTTCTACTAGCAAATATGGCAGGGGTTTACGCACAATTGTTTCTACTTCCATTAAATCGTGAAACGTACTAAACTCATACTATCGCAATATGAATATAAATGTTATTTCTAACTCACATGACAGACGGGATCAGGGTTTGCCGGATGTCGTTGGACGGCTTATCTCGCGCTTCGGAGATTTGGAATGGCCGATGTTAGAATTTCGTCGAAATGGGATGGAGAAAGCGAGGTGGGGCGAAGTCAACTCCTTATTGCAAATTTGCCTCCGGTTACGTTAAGAAGACGGAGAGAGTTAAGGTGCTCTTCGCTCCAAGAGTCCTCTTCTGAATAATCTGCAAGCCTCTTGGTGTCTTATTCTTTAACGCAGGGCGCGGGGGTATACGGGGGGATTTTTACTGTAATTAACGAATGGAACCTCGTTGGGGCTTGGTTCTTCATCTCTCACTCTTACGGTGCTTGAGCTGTGAGAGTCACTCGAGTGTGAACGGGTTCTCTTTGCTCCAGTCAGACTTCTTCTAAGTCTGTAAAGGATTCTTCAGTATGGCATCGATACAAAACTTGACGATTTATGTTAATTCGGCCCTGGGAGGGAGGGGTCGATCTTCTCAATCTGATCCTTTATCGTTTCTCACCGAATAATCTTGACTGGTTGAAGGATCGATGTTCACAAACTGATCCTACGTCGTTCTCATCGAAAAATAATCCTTTCTCTTTCCTTCAGGGCTTATTTATAGGCGGACCACCGCCCCATCTAAGGGGTGTGGCCGCAGAGGGGAGCACGAATGGTGAGTTTGCATCTGGGAGAGCGAGAAGTGCATAGGTTGACACTGAGGTGCCCAAGTCAGCTTGTTAATTAGCGAGACCCTCACCCGCCACACTCCTAGGCGTGCCTTTTGACTGGCACCGCTTTTTAGTGATATAACCCCCGGCCTACGGATCTCGTAGGCAATTGGATCTTTAGAGCGTCGTTTAAGGGCCTTTGGTGGTTGCCTTAACACAGATGGTCGCTCCAACTACCTAGGCGGCGGGGAGATCAAACAGGGTAGGAAGTTACTGTTATTTGCCGGCTACCGTTCCCACGAGTCTCCTCATAGGGCTCGCTTCTCCGGCTTCTTCCACAAGGTGGGGGGAGACTTTAAGGTATATGTCCGCCTGGCCCTCCGGGAGGCTTTATATTGCCATTCCTCTACATTACATTATAGCCGTAACCAAAAAGTTTTGAGGCTAATAAATATTTTTATATTTTAGTCGTTTTTAAAATAAACACGATAAGAATAATTATTTTAATATTTAGATTATTGCAGTTTTATTATAAAGTCAGCATTTAAAAAATAATAAAAACAACATTCCTTCGGTGAATCATAAATCGCGCTCTGGTCCTGGAGTTTTGCTATTGGATCATAAGTGTGAAATGGTGACAAATGTGAGTTGAATGAATGATGTTGTGTAATTATAATCTATTTTATTTTTTCAAATAAATGTTTTCGCTTTTTCAATCCCAAAAATGTATTGTCAAAGTAAAACGTGCAACCATTGTTGTTCTGTCCCAAAATGGCCTGAAATACGAGAAGATAGTTACTTCCTGAAGATATTGTATCAAGCAGCCTTTTGTATTTATAATTAAGGATGAAGAATTACGATTTATTAATTGTCCTTCACAATTTGTGCTATAAATTTGATTACATAATGGAGGGTTCATTAAAAGCTAGATGATGTTATTATGGCAGTAACCGCGGGAATAAAACGTTGATCTAGAGATGTAGGAAGGAGTTAGAAATTCAATAATGGTACTTTTATTCTTTATTTTTTTCATCGACCCTTTTCCTAAACTCTTCTATCTACAAAACATCGAGAAAAAGACGATCATAATTTTGATTGTAAAAGATTCTACCCATTATCAATATTAGAGATGTTGAAACTATACAAATAACGGAAGCATTTCACATTTTGAAAGAGAATTAATTGCATTGAAGTCAATAAAACCTCTTATAATCTAAGTATTTTAAATTTTGTATGGTTAATAAATCCTAAGTATTCAAGTAGTTTAATAGCGCCTTAGTAAAACATCGAGAAAAAGAAGACCATAACATTGATTTAAGAATTTTGCAACCAATTATCAATTTTAGAGATGTTTAAAATAGATAAATAGCGGAAATATTTTACATTTTGAAACAGAATTACTTTGAAGATAAAAAACGTCTTATAATCTCCTTCTTTTAATCTTTAATATTATTTACAAATCAAGTATTAAATATCCAGCTGATAAATATTTAATCTACGTATGCCTCATTGTTTTAGTAGAGTTGCCTTTTTGGGCATATATATGTTCAGTATCTTTTCCCACTATGAAAAGGATAAGTTGTTCCTTATCGAAATTCTTACGTCAACTTCTTTTACTTCATTCGGATTTTTGTAATTAAAGGGCGCTAAACAACTTAAAAATAACTCTATAATTACCATACGAAATGCGGACAAGCCATGAATCTTTGTCATTATACCTACAGAGCAGTACCTCGCCAAAATGAACGCCATACTCAATCATCAGAATAAATTAAAAAAAATATTAGGAACTCAATCGACGCCATTAAAAAGCTAAATAAACTCATAGAAATCATCAACAAACAACCAGGAAACGTGAAAATAAAGAAAATAACTGTTGACTTCAGCCCAGGCTATGCTTACGCTTATGTAAAGACCCACAAGGTAGGGTACCCTCTTAGACCAATAAAAGGTCAGATCCTCACATCTACCTATGAGTTGGCCAAGTTCTTAAACAAAATATTAACACCCTACTGGCCCCAACTTTACACTATAAAATCGTCGACCGATTTAATGACATTATTAGAGCTACTGCCCCTAAAAGAATAATAGCTTCAATGGATGTTGTCACTGTTTACAAATTTTCCAGTTGTCGAAAAAATAGAAATAATACTAGAACACATTTTTGACCATAATGATCAGTCCCCTCTTGGCATATCTGAGCCGCCTTAAGACAACTCTTACACGTCTGCACCTATAAGTAGATGGAATTGCTATGGCTTCTCCTCTTGGAACTCTATTCGCATTTGTTTCTATGGAAACTGTCGAAGAAAGAGTTTGCGCAAAATTACCCAGACCCCATATAGACTGCCGATACATAGACGACATTGTCATAAAGGTAAAATCGGAAGAAGAAATACAACACTCAAACAATTATTTAAAGAATGTTTGTCCCTCAATTATACTGTTGAACGAAGCAAAAACAACCAGCTTCCATTTCTTTACACCTTAACTACTAAACACAATGACAAGATTACGACGAAAGTATAAGTAAAAACCACCAATCTTTCTGCATGAATGCAGAAAGTGAATGCCAAGAACGATACAACAAACGTGTAATTAACGTTTATATCAACCGTGCCTTCGCCGACTGCCAAACTTGGAAGGATACACGCAATAAGACTGAGAGAGAAACACAGGTACTTGTTAACAATGGATTCAGCAACCACGATGTACAGGTAGCCATCAAGAAGATTATTTTTCTTCACACATCAGTATAGCAACGGAAACAATAACAGAGAAAATATCATAAAACTCTTCTACAAGAAGGCGATTAACACGGCGTAACGAACAGACGAAAGAGTAATAAAGGAAATTATTAACAGATTTATAAAGACTACAAATACAGAACAAAAATATCTTTAAGTCTATATTATCAAACTAAACGCACCCCCAGCCCCATCATGAAAAATAACCAGAAACCCATACCCGAACCTGAACAAAGGACCCATCTGATATATGAGTATAAATTCAACCTAGGAGACTGTCAGCAACTCACCCACTCATATATTGGAATGACTGAAACTAAATTATCAAGAAGAATGACATACCACTTCAGCAACGGAGCCCCCAAAAGCCAGACAAGTTAGAACCATGAAAGAAAACACCCCAATTATTGACTTTGCACCAGATCGCCGACAACTACTTTTCCTAGAAGCCATCTACGAGTATATACAATAAAAACAACTTAGCTAAACATTCAATTCAATTTGAATGGAATGCTGCCAAACGGTAGAATTAGGAGCTGAACTAAAACGGATACTTAATCTCCCCGTATGAAGACCCCCCACCTCTTTTAATGTGACAACGAAGTTGACCTTCGTTTCTAAACCTACATCTTTAAACCGTGTCTTAACATGCTCATAAGTTTGTCAGTTAGTTCAAACTTGCTTATCTCTTTGTTTGTTTGTATATAAGTGTGTCCCTTTTTTGATATATAAACCAATATCCTACTCGTTTGTAATTTTTTACTTTCTCTCTTAAGATAATACAAGCTTTTCGAAACTTGTCAGATTAATAAAATGTTTGGCTAAAGGGGTCTTCTCCTATTTCCCCTTTAACTTTAAAATCCCAGTTTTAATGAATTTCGGACAATTTATCCACGGCCTCAATCCAGACGTAAATTTGAATATACGACTAATTGAGAGATGTGAAAAGAAAATGTCAAATTCGCCCAAATGCAAATGTGCCTGTAGGATAGAGAGGATGAAAACGGAAATGCACTCATCATATAGACACAGTTAGTTTCATTTGGGCGGTGTCTCTGGAGATGCGAACGAAGAAGTTAAATTGATAAAATGTGCTGTCTTGCTCATTATTCCCGTTAGCTCAGTCGATTTAGCAATGGTTTAGATAGACAGAGGTATGAGGTTAGAGTCGTTGCCGGGTGACGTGTTTTTTCGTTTCTGCTTTTCTTAGGGGCACCTCCAGTAATATCTTTTCTCTCTTGTTTCTGTTTATCACTTCTAACACATTCATTTATCAACGGTTTAACTTTGGGCTGGATGCGTGCTAGGTTACGCGCCAACAAAAGGGCCAATAGATGAGTACAATATAATTTTACTCATCTTTGCTGCGGGATATGGAATGAAACTACGCAAACCTTCTTGCATGCATTAAAATCCGTCGTGTCCGTTTCCGTCACGAAAAGATTCGCCCCAGTCAGACCTTTCGCCATTTGGGGTATACGCTCCAGAAACACCTCCACTTTGGTTAGATGCATGTAAAGTCCCCCGAGAGTACGAGTGCATTCTGGACTTCGTCCTAATAGATCAATTCTTAGCTTCCCTGACCCACTAAATCCGTGCCTTCGTTAACGACAAGCGCTGCTCTACGTTCAATAAATGCCTAGAAGAGGCGATATTTACGCGAGTAGCCATCACTTGTACCCCAAGGTTAATAAGAAGCCCCCCCGTTTCCTCCCAAGTTTAAGATTAATAACTCCGGGCCTCCTCCAAGAAATACCCCTAAACTCCTGAAAGTTCAAGGCACCTCGAAACATAGGAGCCTCCCTCCTTTGGAACCAAGAAACACTAAGACTATAATTACCACCTCCCCCGCGTCGTTATTCCCCAAAAGGCAGATAATCTGTTTTACGTGCGAAATAGAAGGTCATGTACGCACGAACTGCCGTCAAAATTCCCACTTTAGAAGCGTGTACTCTCATCAGGTACACCAAGTTAGTGCCACTCTTGCTCCTCCTTAGTCTCTTTAAGATACCACTACGACTCTCTCGTCGACCAACAACTCCGGTCACCAAGTAAGTTTTCTCTTTAAAAATAGCTCACCCGGTGGTTTGAAAATTAAAAACGGAGCCGTGATCGGATGCCGTGTGTCCACACTTGTACGTGACACTGGGTGCACATGCATCGTGGTATCCGAGAATTTACTTCTCCCGGTCGGTCCTGACCACTGAAAGTTCGCTGTACTGATTGGTCAGAGCCTCTAGGTTACAAGTAACCCGGTAGCACAACCCGTGGTAACCAATGCCCAAACGTCAAGGTTTACCAGAAACCCTTACCTTTATAAAACACCGTCGATCCGGAGATAGAGTCGTTCCGGTATGAGGATTTCGCCCGCGCCCAGAAGGCATATGCAAGTCTCTTAACCCTTTGGGAGAAAGCCAGGACTCATGAGGAAGAGTCTCCCCGTAGTGATAAAGCATCTCATAACTTGTCAAAAATGAACTGTTACATCGTAAATGTTCCGACAGAACCGAACCTGAAACACACTCCTTATGTGTTCCCCCCTCTCACGGACCCCAAGTCCTCCAGATTTCTCACGATAGTTTATTCTCCGGTCATTTTAGCTATAACAAAACCGCTCAGAGGGATTTTAAGTATTTTTATTGGCCAGGTGTGGCTAGAGAAATTGCAGAGTACTGCAAATCATGCGATGCTTGCCAATGGACATCAGCAAAAGGGGGCGTCAAGCCAGCCCCCCTTCAGAAAAGCCCGATCATCTCGAACCCTTTTACTTGTGTAGCCATTGATCTTATTTACCCTATTCATCATCCGTCTAGTGAAGGATACAGTTACGTCCACAATTTGGTAGATTTCGCTACCCGTTTTCCTGAGGCAGTTCTCCTTAAGCGCATTAATAGCGGTTCGTGCGCCGAAGCCTTCATTTCCATTTTACCTCGGGTAGGAATTCCTAAAGAGGTATTGTCGGATAGAGGAAGACAATTTACCTTCGAGCTTAGGGAGTATGTCGGCAAGCTCCTCATGGTAAAGCCTCTGTTTGCCGCCCCATATCACCCAGCCGCAAACGGAGTTTGCGAAAAGCTAAATGGCAAATTGAAAGCAATTCTCAGAAAATTGTGTATAGATCAGTTCCGAGAATGGCACCGCTTTTTACCTGGAGCGCTGTTTGCGTGTCGTAAAATTCTCCATAGGCCCCTAAGATTTGCCCCCTTCGAATTACTGTATGTCCGTAATGTTCGAGGCTCCCTTGATATTTTAAAGGAACGTTTCACCAATTCCAGTCTGGTTAACGAAATCCAATCCTCCTATTCGTATCTCCTAGACCTCCGAAAACGTCTCGAGATTTGTGCCGACATCGCGTACCAAAATGCTGAGGTAAATTTGGAGAAGTATCGAACTCATTTCGATTTAAAGGCAAAAGAGGTGCTGTTGCTGCTTGCTTCCCACAGAGAGTAACAAACTTCTGAGCCAGTGGAAGGGCCCTTTTTTCCTTTTTTGAGGTAAAAGGACCAGTGGATTACCTAATTCGAACCCCCTCAAGAGATAAGGTTTTCCACATCAATATGTTAAAAAATATCACTGCAGTGCGTGTATCAACAATATTGTGGCCCTTGATGAAGTGTCCCCTTTGGAAGCAGTGTATCCCACTGACCCCCTTAATGTCGTGCAAGTAGTAGGCATTGAACAATATGGTGATTACCCTATCCCATCTTTACCTGGATCGCCTCTTCAAAAGGGTCAGCTGCAGCAATTGCTGAATGGATTCGAAGATATGATCTCCGAGATCCCAGGTTGCTCCAATCGATTTGAGCATGATATCGACCTCACCACTCAAGAATCTGTTCGATCGAAGCCCTATCCGCTTCCTATCCACCTTAGGAAAGCATTGAACGAAGAAGTGGACAATTTTTTAGCCTTAAATATCATCGAGCCCTCGAAGTCAGATTACTGCTCCCCTATAGTCATACTTCGCAAGCCCAAACAAACTTTTCACATGTGGGTCAATTTTCGAAAATTGAATTCATCACGGTGTTTGATGCAGAACCTATCCTCCTTATAGTCGAAAATCTTCATTAGCCGACACTACTGGCTAATCTACTAAATTATAGGTCACTTGTGAACCCGCAAGCTAATCATGTATATATTATTTCCTTTTTTTTAACTCTGCACATATATCTATGGTCCCTGTAGATACTTATTTAATAGAGTGTTTGTTTTTTTGTGTGTTGTTATTCCACTACCTTTTTAGACAAAGTTCTAATTTTGTTCCTTAATTTAAATGTAATTTTTTTTTTGTAGACTCATTTACATTATTTTTTTGCTCAGATCAATATCATAGCTTTTTGTAAGCCAGTCGAATACAGATCAGGTCCCTAGTTGTTTTTATCAGGCTGACGCCTTAATAATAATTCCTCCTATCGAAATTTGCGATGTCCCCTGTTCTTCCCTCTCTCTCAGAAAAGCTCCATCGTATGGAAGGGAGGGGGTTAAAGAACAACCTCTGACCCGTCCCACCAATTGATTGGAGACCACGTGCGATGGTATCCCGCCATGGAGAACGTCACTTCCTGTTCGAACATTCACGAAGTTTCGACTCTTGAACGCATTTGGGAAATATTACCCGACCCTGCGAACTCGTCCAATCCCCCTCTCCCCCGCCCTCCGGGGACGAGGCGAGAAAGAGCCGCTGTGTTTCTCGCCTTGCTATTAAATGATGAATCGACTCTGCCTCCTGATTAAGATGTCTGGAGCTTGTGACACATTTTTCCAAACTCCCCCTTCCCCATCAGAATCGGGCATACAAATACTCGGGTTTCACTGTAGTTCGATGAGTCCTGCACGCACCTCAGGTTCGTCTTCATCGTCTCAAGTCTTAAATACCGTGAGCGTTCGTCAGGCAGCAAGACTTTCTCCGACGTGAACGGCAAGTCTTAGAATTTGCGCAACAGATAACCTCCGTTTAATCGAACCGAAGAAAATCTCCATCGATTACCTTCGAGGAAAAGAAGTTTCCTCTTCCAGTGGAATTACGAGTACTATCATATTTGCCGCCGAACGTCATCTTTGAAGATTGGCTATCTTCATTGGAAGGTTAGTTCTGATCGTGCCCCACCTGCCTCATTCAGACAGTGTCCCACTTTCATCATCGGATCGTGCCCCACTTGCCTTAAAGGATCGTTCCCCACTCGCCTCATTGCAAAAAGGACCTTCCCCGAAGTCACCGACCCATAAGACTGAAATCCCTTCATTATTAGTATTGTCAAGTTCCCCTTTTGATCTGAGCCTAGTAACAATAACCAATTAGTTCCATTTGAGAATTCATTTTCATAATAATTATCAAGAGAATATTTTAATTTAAATTATTCCCTTTTTCCTATTATTATCCTTATTTTGATCTTTGTAAATAAAATTATATTTTTATTGTTTCATCTTTAACTAGACTTGAACGATACTCTCGACCTATTCAACTAAATCTCGCCAACCAATTATTCACTATGTCTGATTATTAAGGATTTGAAACTCCAGGCCTCAAGTTTAACTCTTAGTAGGTCGGTAATCCCTGCGAACAGTCCTGTAACGGCTTGCGTTGCAGTAGGTGATTAAGTCACCTCCCTTCCCCACATAATATAGGAGTAGTGTATGGTATAGAGTGGTGTACTACGACAGTGGGCAAAAATTATCTGGTCACATGAAATTCATTATCATATATGTAAGAAAGTCTATTGTATTTTCGCGTTACATGATTTTAATTTAAATATATCTGTTAAGTATGAACTCCACGCCGTATACCACCTTGTCAAAAGTTTTACAGCCTTCTTTTTAAAAATTACATCACACAAAACGAACAAATTAAGTTATATTTCAGCACGGCATACATCCAATCACACCAAAGAATTGGCTAGGAGTAAAGGAGATCACCTCTATGGAGTGGCCACCACAATTCCCAGACCTAAATGGAATAATTGTGGGGATTGATAGAAAAGAAATATGAAGTACCACATGTACATATAAAACAAAACTGTAAAAAACATTACCTCCATGAAGAATTGTGGCTGTAATTGAAGCAAAAGTGGTTTCACTAAGCATTAAAATAATTAAAAATAAATAAAGATTTTATATATAAAGGGTGTTCCATTAAGACAGATCGCAGTTAGCAGTAAATATACATTGCAGCAAAATATATATTGAGTTTTCTGCCTCTTTCAACACTACTTTCAATCATCAATATATTGAGGCAGCGAGAAACCGCTTTGGTCTAAAGGGCGGTTTAATTGAGATCAAAGCGGTTGCTCTCTGCCTCATTGTGCACGGGTTGAATTCCACCCGAGCTCGGATTTTTTCGAAGTAAGAAATAAATATTTCGGAAGAAAAATTATTCCGTTTTCTCTTTCCTGCGCTGAAGTTGAATTTATATATATATATATATATATATATATATATATATATATATATATATATATATATATATATATATATATATATATGCAGGGTGTTTCAGAATGAATTCCTTGAACAAACTTTAACCTAAGGTTCCAAAGGTTAAATAAGCATAATTTACTCTATAGAGGGGTATCCAAAAATGTTTAGTTTAAAAGTTACGAAGACTTTAAATGTTAAAGTACGATTTAATTAAACTGTTCACCTTCGCATCTAAATTCCCGATTGGCAGGCTATTGCTCTCGACAACGAAGATACAGATGCAATGGGGGCAGATATCCACTTAATTTACGGTATGGCAAACGGCAATTCTAGAAGGGCTGCGAGAATATACAGTGAAAGATATCCCAACAGACATGTGCCTGTGCATCAAACATTTGCAACCATACATAAGAGATGCGTGAAACTGGATTATTTCACGTTATAAGACCTGATGCAAGCCGCCTTAGAAGTGTAAGAGACCCTGAGATGGAGGACAACATACTTCAACATTTTCATAATGATCAAACAACAAGCACACGCGCTGCAGCAAATGTTTTTCCTGCAAGTTACAGTACGGTGTGGCGCGTGCTGCACGACAAGCTTCAACATCCATTTCACATTCAGCGTGTTCAGAGCTTAAATGCTGACGATTATCCGCGGCGTGTTCAATTTGCCACGTGGTTTTTGCAACAAGGATAAGAACCCGATTTTGTATCAAAAGTTCTTTTTACGGATGCAGCAACATTCACGCGAGAGAGAATATTCAACACGTATAGTCAGCATTTGTGGTCTCACATCAATCCACATGGTACACAGGGAAGCAGTCACCAAAATAGATTCTCCGTAAATGTCCGGGTGGGCATTATTGACAACTATCTCATCGGCCCCTACATCCTGCCAAAAAGAATCACTGGACGCAATTATTGGACGCTTCTTGATGAAATACTACCCGAGTTGCTAGAAGATGTTTCCCTGGCGATTCGCAGAGGAATGTGGTTTAAACAAGATGGTGCACCGGCACACTTTACTATTGTTATTAGGAAGTTATTGGATGATCGGTATCCAAACTGCTTGATTGGTCGTGGTGGACCAATCTCTTGGCCACCCAGGTCTCCTGACATGACACCCATAGACTTCTACCTTTGGGGAGACCTAAAGAGTTTAGTGTACGAAACACCAGTTCCGTCCGAAGAAGAACTTATCGGCAGGATTATTGATGGCTGTGCAAGGATTGATGAAACTCCTGGTGTCTTCGTACGAGTTCAGCAATTATTCCGCCGGCGCTTCCACGCATGCATCGCAGCAGATGGGCGGAATAATTTCGAACACCTATTGTGATTACTAACCTAACTTCAAACTCTGTATTCCTACAAAGTAAACTTATTCTGAATTTAATTTTTCATTTACCCAATGACACGCTCTCCCTTATAAGTCTTAGTAACTTTTAAACTAAACATTTTTGGATACACCTCCATAGAGTAAATTATGCTTATTTAACCTGAAGGAACCTTAGGTTAAAGTTTTCCTGAAAAAAAGTTTTAAATTCTTGGCCGGAATTCCAAACTATTTTTTTCCTAGCGTTATTTCCATCTTCTCGGTAAAGGATCGCCTTCACTGTGCCGCCCTCTGCTCCCTTTGATTCTGGATTCTTCTAATGTCCCTTTCTCTTGCCTTTAAAAAACTCAGGTTTCTTGTCTCATTTGCTCCTTCGCGTCCAATTCTTCTTCCTCTTGTACTATATGTATTTATATTCAGCTACACCAGGTTTCTGCATCTTTCTTTCTGTCTTCAAATTTATTTGAAAGACAGAAAATAAAAATGGCATAGCCCTGTGGTGGTTATATAATCACCCGCAGATCCTGTAGTTGCTCCTTATTTGTATATATATATATATATATATATATATATATATATATATATATATATATATATATATATATAATTTGAAAGATGAACGAAAGGACGTATAAAGGGAAATTCATTTCATTTTCTTGATACAACGTTTCGAGTGAACTTTTCACCCATCTTCGGGTACTGGAAATACAATTCGTGAAAAACAATTAAAGTTAATAGTTAAACAGATAATCAAAATGATGAATTTATGGAAAGTATTTAATGTTTATTAAAGGGGTGATAGCGAGAAATTTACAGGTAATTCATATTTTTGGATTATTATGTTACGAGTTAAAAATTAACGATTAAGGAAACACAGGAAACACATGAGGATAAACCAACCTTAAACAATTAGCCGTTAGAGGATAACTGGGGAGAAAGGGCGAGGAGCGTAAGGAAGAAAGAGAAGGTTAGGAGGTTGGTAATATATTTGTTTAGAGTAGAAGTAGGGGGTGAGGAGAGGAATCGGAATTTAAGGAAGGAGAAAGGTATTTAATATACATGGATTCAAGAATCCTTATTTATATGGGATCAGGGATGTTTTTTAAGATTTCAAAAATCATCCGTTGTGATTTCAGTTTTACAATTAATAGAGTGAAGCCTAACAGGTGAGAATTCTTTCGTAGAGAGAACCTTTCCTCTCCAGTAGTTAACACCCAAATGGGAACAGAACCTCGCCCTTAGCGAGCGCATTGTATTGCCTATGTATCTTCCCAGTTTACAATTGGGGCAAGTAAACTCGTAAATAACGGAGCACTTCGCTTCAGGCGGGATTCTTTCCTTATAATTGAATGAAAATCCTATGTGGTGTCTATTTATGATATGTATATATATATATATATATATATATATATATATATATATATATATATATATATATATATATATATATATATATATAGGGGGAGAGAGAGAGCGAAGATAAGAGAAACCATGAGTGATATAAAGATTTTTATTACTGACGTTTCGCTCCTCTGAGCTTCTTCTGGGTTACAAAACACTAAAAAAAAGATGAAAGGAAAGAAGGAAGTGAGAGACATTGTAAGAATTGCTAGTCCATCTTCCCACCTCCGGCCAGCCATGATAAGATGGCCGGAGGAGGGAGCGAGCAGGAGACACAGCCCACAGCGCACAGCCCCCAGCCCCCAGCCCACAGCCCACAGCCCCCTCCTCACTACCTCCAGAGTGCTAAAGGGGTTTGGAAGCAGCGGCGAGCAATTCATGAGACAAAGAGGGTGAGAAAGAGTAAAGAGGGTTAAAGAACCCAACTGGCGAATGCCTAATAGGCCAAAAGTAGCAATAATCACACTGGTACCTAACACTCGATTAAAAAAAAAAGAAAACAAATGCAAGTAAAAGACAAATAACAAAAATAAAAACAAAAAAAACATAAGAGGCAAAGAAACAAACAAAAGAGCTAAAAGAAGAAGAAAGCACACTCGGGCGTAGAGATGGGCCCACCTCCCCGGCGCAAGAACAAGCGACCTAAAACAGAGAGCGTCAAATAAAATGGAGGCAGCAAACCTCCTCCAAAAAGTCAGATAATCCACAAATATGTGTACAACTAACCATACCAGTACAAGGGACAAGGGGTAGCGACCCTGGGTGTCCCGATACAGGGACAGGTAACATTGGGGAAGATCACCCGCACTGTGACATTCAAGAAGAATGTTCCGAACAGTCTAAAGGACAACGCAGTGGTCGTAATAAAGTGCAGGCCACCGCTCTATCAAATGGCAGTGCGTTCTGAGAGTGTATCCAATTCGGAGACGACAAAAAACAACCTGAACCTATTGTAACTTAAAGTTGCGCGGTGACGCGCAACTTTAAGTTACCATCGGATGTCACCCATCTTCTTTGCCAATCAGCCCGGAGGGATACCCTAATTCCTATCATTTAATCGGTGTTAAAAAGATGGAAACACTGGTCTGGTAGCCCAGACCAGCATCTTAATCGACGCCTTCATCCGTGCGCTCATTGCCCGCAATTCCCAGGTGTAAGGAATCCAGCCGAAGATAATCTTGACATCCACTCGACTCACGGCAAACGTGGCCTCATGAATACCGCAAACCATAGGGTGTGGAGATTACAATGTCACAAGAGCACTCAGGGCACTTTATTAGTTGCGAAAGATCACAATCCCGCTTCCAAACCGGGTATGACGCGTCATCTACTATACCGATGGTTGTATTTCAACCAGGTCGGCCGTGAAGACATATGCAATACTTAGTAAGGCCCCACTGAGTTCAAAGAGAGCAAATTTGGCATGGAAACTGACCCCTCCTGTGAGTTGGAGTAATGCGTATGCACTGGCATGGATCCAGCATGACAATAAGTGTGCTTTAAAAAGGCCTATCGAAATACTTCCGTGGATGTGGAAGACTTAAAAGCAGAGGCGTGCGAAAAATAGCCGAGGGTGATACCATCCAAAGTGGAGTCTTAGCTAAAACCACAGGCGCTACCGGCCCGAGAGCTCCAACGAGCCTCCAAAGGATTATACAAACCTGGAAGCAAAATGGCTTATAGTATGCCTGGCGTCTCTTGGCGGCAGAGGTACCGTCAAAATTGACTTATGATACAGTGAGAGCCATTGGCGACTGAGAGAGGCGCCAGACTTGTGCGTACAGGCAGATAATGCACTGGACACGGCCCAGAGTAAGTGGCATCTCACCAGCATCTACAAGTAGGCTCTCAATTGGGGACGTGCGGAAGGCACCGGTCACAGGACGGAGACTGGTGTTGTCGATTGTGTCCAACTTCCGCAATACCCGCTTAGTTAGGAATGCACAAAACTAGCATCCGTCGCTAAGCTTCAAAGGAACAAAGGATTGAGAGAAAGCACTCCAGGTGATGAACGTAACGGAAAGAAGAGTTTCCATGGCAGAAGTGCAAAAGACCCTAAGACTGCGAATATAAGCCTCCAAGATAAGGCGTCGGTCTAAAACAAGATTAAAGAAACGGTGCGTTTCCATCACTTCTAACCAAACCCGTTTAGGAACAAGCTCAAGTTAGAGTGGAGCCGTGGTTGGCGGAAGATTGGCGCCAACTTAGTCTAAGAAAACAAAAACCCATGTCTTTAACATAGCGAGAGATTCTGTACAATGCTTGAGGAGTCGAAGCTCCAGAGTTGGCACCTGGACCTCCCCAAAAGAGATCGAAAGTTCGTTAACGTAGAACGTAGATAGAAAACCTTACAACATCTTTAAGGTGATACCATTGATGTTCAAGAGAAATAGTGTGACGCCGAAGACACTTCTCTGCGGAAAACACTCTTCCTGATCAATTGAGACAGATAGGGCTCCCCAAAATCCTACTCGGAGTCGACGATCTCGCATAAAGTCTGAGATTGAAAGTGTGCGGCGTCCTCTCGTCCCCATCGCATAGAGAGTCTAGATTACATATCGGTATGCGGTATTATAGGCCTTGCCCAGATCGAAAAATGCCGTATCATAATTCTATCTACGAAGGAAGGCCTCACAGAAGGTATTTTCTGGTCGGAGCATATCATTCGAAGTGGAGTGGAACTAGCGCATCAGGGGTATGAGGGTACGTTTTTATTCTCCTGGGGAATGTGGGGGGAATCCTGCAAGAACTTGCTCCGAATCCGTTTGACTTGTTTCCACACATTTGCTAGAGGGGCCTTCCCGTGAATTGTATACAGGTATTCACTCGAAGAAATTCGCCAGCAGTGAATCGTTTGAGTGACACTTATAGCGCATGCTGGCATAACGCTTCTGTTTGAGTTTCGTATCACACTCGGGTGAACTTCGCCGAAGCGGTCAGCGTGCAAAACGACCAGTTCTTCTAAGAATAGTACCTAGGATCATGGCGATGAGGTTACCGGAAAATAAGTCAACGGCCTCATCCACCGACCTAAACTCCTAGGCTGGGACAAATAAATCAAGAATTTCCTTGAATGCGGACAATTTCGGTACGGGCCGAGCACCATCGGGGGTGTCTATCACCCGGGAAAGGTCGAAAAATGATATGTGAATGGTAAGTGATCAGTATCATAGAATTCATCGACTAAATCCCATCCAAAATCAGGATTTGCATTCGCAGAGCACAAGGATAAATCAGGAGATCAAAGTAAAGCGGTTCTGGGGCTGTTCTGCGTAAACTCATCCACATCTAGGACACCTATCTCCAACTTTTCGATCAGGTCAGCAAGGAGATTACCTCTTTGATATCGAGTCGTCTCTCCAGAGACAGGGCCTTAGTAACAGTGCCACAAAGGGGCGGAAGTCACCCGCCTCTAAGTTGACGACGGTGTAATATACGAGAACTAAAAGTATACCTCTTATACCAGTTGCAGCTGCACTCCTACTGCCTGAGAGGAGGTATTTAAAGCAAAGTGAAGAAAGGAGAAATCATACCAGGTGTAAATCGCGCATCCTCCAAGTGACTTCCATCCCTTAGTGATGGGGTTACAAATCCAGTATGCCCTGGAGCGTGGTCACGGGCAAGGATCCAGCATGGAATCCTTCAAAAAATAGCTAACGGGAAACGTGAAACGACTGGCCTCCTCAGCTGTTCCCATTTAGCGAGTCTGGGGCAATTCCATTCAAGGAATATACTCTTCAGGCCGAGCTTGTAAGAGATGTAGGTGCCCTGTTCGCCGAGAAGACCCTCATGAAAATGTCTGTACGCTTCGCCGAGGCAAAAGTCTAGGCGATGTTAGCCGAACAAGGCGCTGAATGTGGTGTCGCTTTTGATGATTAATCAGAGTAGGTTAGGTTCGCCATGTAAGTCTTTTCCTTTCTCCGCCTTGAATCCTAAGGTGGGCATGGCGGCATAGGTCACGCTGTAGGTAGGGAAGCCCTGGTTTTAGTCGAGGCTGGGCGTGAACCCTTTGTGCCGCCAGCTCTACCCGAGGAGCGCCTTGGGTGAGTAGAGCTCGCAGAAAGGGTTCTAAATGGGCGAGGAAACGACTGTGATCGTAGGCCTGGAGGATTTAGAAGCAGAGTGTGCCTTTTTTGAAAATTGAGGAATAAGACGTCCCAGGTAGAGCCGGGCGAGCCAGAACCAACTTTTTAGCCTCGCGAAATGAGACACGATCCAGAGCCATAACGGCCAGTATTTTTCTCAAGGAGATACTCACCACATTGCTACAAAGAATCGGTGTGTGGCTCTCTGTAATTGACACACTTGGTCGTACATGATAGAAACATCTCGTGTGTGGCTTTGGAGCAATTTACACAGATTATGGTAAACTCGACTTTCCATGTCTACAGGAGCGATTCATATGGCCGAAGCGATGACAGTAGTAGCATTTACGCAGCAGTTGCAGGAATTCCTTCAGGCGATCACGATACCAACCTGCACGCACAGACTCAGGAGAGAACCTGTCATGGTCGAGCATCACGAAGGGTGTAAGGGTGGATCTCGAGGGCCCTCACTGTTTTTTCATCACAAATTTGAATTTAAGCTCCCAATGGTCGGCCAGTTCGAAGGTGATGTCATCTATGGAGCAGTCCACTAGTTCTCTAGCATAAACCACTCCTTTCATGAAGTTCATAAAAGAGTGTGACGTCACACTCACCAGCGTGCGATTAAGTGTCCGAAGAATACTAATAATGGCCGCCTCTGAGGGATCTAACGCATTTGGGAAAATCTCCGGTGCGAGAAAAAGGACACCTTCGGCTCTCTACTAATCATGTTCCCCTTAGCCAACATGGTGCCATCAGACGAACGAATCACTATAAAGCGTTTCAAACCAGAAGGCTCTAAAACGCCAGTTATTATCTCAACAAGGGGCCCCGACGTAATCAAGGCTCCGCTCAGTACACCTGTAACTCTGCTCTTGGTCTGAGATTCCGTAGCCGAGGGTGCCTCTGGGCCGGACGCGCCGATCTTGTTCTGGTCGCCTGCCGAAGCGGCAACGGACCTGTCCATTCCATAATCCCACACGGAGGAAGATAAACCTTTAATGCTTTAAGTCTTCTTTTTACTTCATTTGGGGTGGATAAGAGGGTGGGAAATAAATCCGCTTCCATCCGCCGCCGGAAGGAGACCTTAGGCCAGATGGACCAGCCTCACAAAAATTTTTAGCCGAGATGAAGAAGGTCTTAGATGTCAAAGGAGCACCAGCTGGGTGAGGAGTTCCCCCTTCTCCTTGTGCGTCTTCGGGATCTAAGGCCGTCTGAGGAGAAGCTTGCATAGGGGCAGACTCAGTTTAAGTGTGTGGCATCGAGATTGTATCTACCTAATGAAAAATCTTCCGTCTAGGGTTGGGACAGCTCCTGGACCATGTGCATCTCAAAGGACCTCAATGTGGCAATCCCCCTCCCACATGTGTCACGGATCCCATTCGATTTATAGTCCTTCGGAGTCGTCTCTGGCTGGCGAACCGGTCTCCATCGGGGAAAAAAGGGGGGGACTCAAAAGTGCTAACCCCCTTAAGTGAAATTGCGGAGAGTTGGCGTCACGTCAACCCTCCGCGGGAAGAGAGCTTGTGTGTACCTTTGACTTTTCGAGCTATGTCGGCGGGGGTACCTCTTCTGGGTACTCCTGGTAGGGCTTCTCTTGTCGATTTGGTCGGAAACGAGGTTCCAGACTAAATGCGTCATTCATTCCTTTTTCTACTCTATCCTTCTCCTTTTTAACTTTTATCCTATCTCTCCCACTTATACAAAAAGAAAAAAAAACAAAAAAACCCTACTCCTATCATGTCACTCTTTCCTTTTTTTCCCTCTATCTACATATAAGGACCTGGCAGCTACCTCACGCGTCAGAAGAGAACCTTTCGAACCTCTATAAACAACGCCAATCGACGTTCACTGGTTGCGAGAGACTAGGACTAGAGGTGTCCTAGGCGTTGGGGCACGATGAATGGGATGAAGGTAGTGCCCGTTAACCCCTTCTTGGGCGCGTAATTATTGACCGTTCCCAGTGCCCGTTGACGGGTGCCTCTGGTAGCATCGGTCCGAGGTGACGGCCCTTTGTTCCCAGGCTGGTTGACAGGCCAATAAAAAGCCTTGGGTTGAGTCTCTTGGTGGGGTGGGATATCCATTGAACGCTGCTCCGAGATCCTGACCGTTGTGAAGGGAAGTAGTAGGAGTTTAGTAAGGGGCGTGCTTCGTTGTTGTTCACCTGGTGAGAAATCGATGGGCCCTTCGGGAGCCGTATGTGCTGCTTGGTTGGGAGCCACGGCACGCCGAGGCTTGACGACTCGGTCGGGCGAACAGCAGCACATTGAGCGTGCCTTCTGAAAGATCCGAAACGTCTCCGATCGATAGGCGGGAGCGACTTACGCGGGGAGAACTCAACAACCCCCTTTTTTCTATTGATTGGTCACAAAGTTTTAAAAGAGAGAAAGTGTTCAAAATGACAGGGAAAAAGGTCCAGCTGCACTCAAATATACATGTGTGATATGCCATAAGGATAAGTGGTGCGTGGACATCCCGGAAGGATGTTTTCGAAATGCATCCCGGGAAGTATATGCACCAACTGCATCCTTAAAGAAGAGGTCCGAGAGGCAGTGGCATACTGCAATAAACTCAGGAATCTCTTCACAACCTCTGAAGAAAAATCTAGGGCGCTGGAAAGTAAAGTACAGACCCTAGAAACGCAGCACGCGCTTCAGATTTGGCGTCTCGAGGAAAAAATCCTAGAGCTAGCCTCTAAACTAGAGGCCCAGTCGGCTCAATCTCGAGACGAAAGTCCCACTGACTTGGGTGGTTCTGCCGATGTGACTCCAGCCCAAGAAGGTGAAATGCATTGGCAGCCCGACTTCTGCCATGTGGAGCCAATGAGAAGAAGAAAAAGAAAAAGAAGAAAAACGACCGTAATGCAGCTCACCCCAGTGTATAGGATTCAAGAGAAAAAGAGAAAACAAATAACGACAAGAAAAATAAGATGAAGAAGAAAAAAAAGAAAAATGTAGAGATACAAGATGAAAGCGGCAAGTCGCTTCCGAGGGGAAAGAATAGTCAACATTGTCAAACCCTCGAAGTATTTTGAAAACTTCGATGAGCTGACCACGCAGTCTACGGGTTTCCAGCGAGAACAGATTTAATTCCCTTAGTCTATACTCATAACTTTTATGTCGGATAGAGGGAATCAGTTTGTTTGCCCTAGCTTGTACGCGTTCCAACCTTGCGATGTCCTTTCGAAACTAAGGACTCCAAAATTGTACGGCATACTCCAGGTGCGGCTGAACGAGGGAGTTGTACAGACAAAGTACTATCTCCTTGTTACGGTATCCAAACTGGCGCTTTATGTAGCCTAACATTCTTTGGGCTTTCTTCTCTGCCTTGAAGCACTGTTTCGAGAACTTGAGGTCGCTAGTGATAGTAGCACCCAAGTCCTTTTCAGTGTCACTCGATTCAAGAGCAGTGCCCTTAAGGATATATTGAGATTGGGGGTTTCTGTGGCCGATATGCATCACTTTGCATTTGTTCACGTTAAAAGGCATTTACCACGTGTCCGACCACTCCCAAATCTTCCCAAGATCTTCTTGCAGGCGGGCAGTATTTCCATCCTTTGCAACGTTCATACCAAGCTTGGTATCGTCGGCAAATTTGGAAATCTTGGCAACCATGTCACCGTCCATGTCGTTGACGTAGAGGATGAATAGTAGTGGTCCAAGGACAGAACCTTAAGGTACCCCGCTAGTAACGGGCACCCACTCAGAAGACTGTCCATTTACCACCACCCGTTGCCGTCTGCCACTTAGCCAGTTCTTGATCCAGCCGGCTACTTTTCCGTCTATGCCCAGCGCTTGCACTTTCCGGAGAAGGTGACGGTGTGGTACCTTATCAAGGGCTTTCTGAAAGTCTATGTAGACCACATCCACCGCCTTGTCCCGATCGTGCTCACTGAAAACGAAGTGGAAGAATTCCACAAGGTTCGTCAGGCATGACCGTTGCCTTCGGAAGCCGTGCTGGGAACTCCTCAGTAGCAGGTTTGACTCTAAATACGACGTCACTTTGTCCACCATGATGCTTTCCATGAGTTTACCGACTATCGAAGTCAGACTGATAGGTCGGTAGTTCGACGGTTGGTTATGGTCTCCTTTCTTGAAGATAGGAGTCACCTCCGCCTCACGCCAGTCTCTAGGAACGCATTTGGTCCGGATTGACATGTTAAAGATTGCGCTCAGATGTCGTGACACTTGATCGCGCACTTCTTTCAACACTTTAGGTAGAAACCCATCCGGGCCAGGGGACTTATTCGTTATTAGGTCACTGATCTTAAAGGAGAGATGCACCCCATCCTTTTGGTAGAGGTCTTTTCTACCATAGAATACGGCGTAGGGGTCGACAAAAAAGACACCCTCCGCTGCACAGAGGTCTGCAAGGCGCCGGTTTAGTGACATGTTCCTCACGCGAGTAGTCCGGCTTGGACCCCACCTCGGGAGCATCCCCACCACGACGCGTCTGCGGGTTTTCAATCCACACTCGTCGACAGCGCCCATAACCGTCTTTATAATCTCGCCTGTAGGGCCTACCCTACCTCCTCTGAGGTAGAGTTCGTTGCCACTTACCATAAGGGCAACGACTGAAGTCTCAGAAATCTGAGACTTCTCCGCCTCAGCTCTTACCTGCTTATTCCCACAGCATGGGAGGCAGCTCACCTTAACGCTTGTGCGAAGGCGGGCCGCTAGCAGGAGCTGCAGGCCCCGTGCCTGGGAATCACCCACAAGGCTGATCCTGGCACATTTGTCTGCTGAGCTCGGAGTCTTTATTTTCTGAGGCAAGCTCTCCGATTCCTCTCTCTTGCCCGTCATGGTCTTTTCAGGCTTTTCTTTTCTCTTCTTCCTCTTATTCTTCTTCTTCTTCTCTATCATCTTTTTCCCCTTGTCATCCTTTTCATTAACTTCTTTTACCTTTTCTTCTTCTATTTCTCTCTCTTCCTCTTTCTTCTTTCCCTTTTTCGTCTTTTTTATCTTTTTTCCTTTTGGCGTCTCTGCCACATTCAGGCTCGGGCTCTCTGCAGAGGTGGTGTTTGCCACAGGACTCGAGAGCTCGTTTAACTTCTCCTCGAGCCTGCGGATCTGGTGGGAGTGCTCCTCCTTGAGCTCCTCGATTTTCTTTTCGAGGTCTGTAGTTCTTTCCCTGTAGTAGGCGACTACTTCCTCCACTTCCTTCTTTAAAATGCAAGTGGGGCATACACTGCCTGGGTTGCATTTCGCATAGCAGCCTTCCGGGAAGTCAACGCACCACTTGTCCTTCTTACATGTGGCACACGTGGATTTTAGCGCAGCTGGACCTTTCTTGCCTGCCATTTTGAACACTCTCTTTTTCTTAAGCTTGTGACCAATCAATATATAAAAAGGGGGGTTTGGTGAGTTATCCAAAGGTACCCTCTTTGAATGGACCGTAAGGTCTCTTAGGGTACTCTCTTTTCTTGTAACTCCTTGTAACTCACTTGAGGGGGTTAGCACTTTCAAGTTGCTCCTACCGTGAGCGTTCGTTTTTGTGCCGCCTGCCTCCTCTCTTGGCACTCCCCTGTGATAGAATCGGGGGCAATGCATTTTTTCAAAATATATAGTCCTTCATGGGCGACTCCACAGAAGGAGCTAAGGGGAAATCACCCCACCCCGATGCGTAAGAGAGAAGTAAGCCTCCTCTCTGTTAGAAGACTGTTAGTAATCCTTTAATGGCACAAGGGGTGGCCCCTCCTTTTCAGAGGGGTAGTTACTCGATAATGGCTCCAAAGATGGCGAAGGACAAGCCCTATTTGCCCAATGACGATGGTGAAAGGGGAGCTCCTCCCCCAGGCCAAGGATTGACTTGATTTTCCTTATAATTGTCGACACCGTGAGATGGCAAGGCCACACTTGAATGAGGATCTTCATGCGCTTTCTCACAATTGCCTCCAGTTGACACTATGAGTAGGAGTAAAAAAGAAGAAAAGTTGCCTCATGGGAATTAAATACTACGACCTACCTTTGCGTTTAGAGGTTAAGAGAAAACTCTCTCAAAGGTTAGAAATTCCAGGATGTGATCATTTACACCTTTGCGTTCCCGGTCTACGGTTGATGCGCTTTGCCAACCGAGCCGCCATTTAGGCAACGTTGTCCTGGAGCTTTAACCAAAAGGATGGTCCTAGCCTAGCAACCTTATATGTGTACTGGACGAAGGTGAGCAGAGTCGACGGTCCACCACACATCATACTTAATACTTGCCCTAGCCAGCGGGATTTCAGCCCTCGCAGCAGGAAAGCTCATAAGAGGGCGAAAGAGCACCGGGCAACCAGAACCTTTGTAAAGAGGAGAGCAAGTGTGGAACGTGGTAGGAGGATATATAATAAAGAGAAGTAGAGAGAGGCAGATCCACTAATGTGGTAGGAGGGTATGTAATAAAGAGAAGTAGAGAGAGGCAGATCCACTAATGTGGTAGGAGGGTATGTAATAAAGAGAATTAGAGACGGGCGGGTCCACTAATGAGTAGGAATGGTGATAAGCTATTATTATCATACCCTGGTGCTAGTATGGCATGCAGTCTAATAAAGCACCATGGCTACCAGACCAAACTCTATACAGGTGGAAACACTACCTGGTACATAGTGCGGGGAGAAAAGTTTGAGTGAAGAGCCTTAATAATAATAATCAATAGTACTTTAAATAAATGATATTAAATATTTATAAATATTATTAATAACTAATATTAATTAATACTAATCATAATAAGTAAATTTGTATAATAAAAAATAGAAGAATAAATAATTACAAATAACAATAGTATATCATAAATACTACTAATAATAAGAATGATAATAACGATGATAATGCTAATAATAATAAAATAATAATAATAAGGTAAAGTAGCGCTGAGAGGAGGCAAAGGGAAAGCGCACCAACAACTTTCCGAGGCCTCACTCTAGTTCAAATCAGCCAAGTGACAGAGCTTCCCTAATTTACGCTCAGGCCGAAAGGACGTGCAGCTCCTCAGGAGGAAAAGCCTATCAGGCTACACAGAGTAACCCACCCCACTTGCGGGGAGAGTATAGATACCAAAGCTTGAAATAACAGAATAGACTTGACAATTGACCATAGTTGGGCGCGATAACCGATAAATCGATAATCGATAAACCCAAAATTATAATACAATATTGATTATTGACTATATATAGCGTTATTTTATAATACAAAAGTATAAATATTTGAATACTGTTTCTTAGTTTCTTACCTGGTGAGGCTCTCCTTCATCTCCTCATAGGTTTTGAGGATCCTCCTCACAGCTCGGACCTACCTATTTCTGCCTCCAAGGCACGCGTGGCTCGCCCCTGTGCTAAACTGGAACCAAAAACTGAACTGAAATTATCGATTATCGCTAGTTTGGAACCAAAAGTATCGACGATACCGATTAATCGATAACGCGGAAAAAATATCAGATAATCCGATATCGTTATCGAGATAACGCCCACCTATGCAATTGACCTAGTTGGTCGGTCGACCTGGGTTCCAAACCACGGAGTATTATATCCTTTACCTATTTATGCATTTATCTATTGTGCTCCTGTGCCACCTATAAAATGCTTAACTCGTAAGGTGGGAAAGATTGAAGAAAAGTGTAGGGAGAAGTGAAAGAAGTAGTAGGTTTGTAAATGAATGCTAAATTGCATGTAGGTCATGCTAATATATGTATTTCTGTTTGGTAGTATGGGAGAGTTTGAAATTAAATAGTTTTAGTTTGTTGTTGCCTGAGTCTCAGGCTATCCATCTACGTTGTTTCATATCTGTATTAGATTTGTTGTTGTTTTTTAGGCGTTTGGTTTTGTTTTTATTCTTTCTAATGCTAGTATCGTTTTCTCATAACTCTTTTTTTTATTCGTGTACAATTTTAATATAGCTGTTATTAAAAAGTAAAAAGATTGTTAACTTACTTTTCCTTTTTCTTACTTTTCTAAATTTTCGCCTGAAAGTTTATTCCTCTTCTTGGTGAGTTTTTGATGTATAGGTAGGGAAGAGGTGGTGCGATCTCCCCTTTTCTCTCTCTCTCTGGGCTACCACTGTCATGATCTCGTTCGTCTCTTGCGAAGACGTATTATCTCTGTGCTCCTACAAAAAGTTGCGCTTGTGTTGTGCCGAAACATTTCGTGTAGTCATAAAGTGCGATAAATATAAATTACAATCCGTCTCTGTTAAACGTTTCTTTAGCGCTATAAATTTCAATTTCATTCGTCACATTTTAAATAATCTCTTGCTTAACATCCCTATCGTGAAATTTGATTGTTCTAATTTGGGGGCTTCGTATAATAGAGGAAATTTACGTTCCCAGTGACCCTGATAACATTAGAATATGTCGCTTTTGTCTTTAAAATCAGGCATTTAGGTAAGATTAGCAAACGCGATAAATGAAATTAGATTAAAAGTATAAAATAAGCGAACTGGCCAATGGTGTTCGGACATCCGTTGATGAATTGCAGGGGAGGGAAAATCGCGTTCAAAGCCCCAAATCGAGCCGTATAGAGATAAGAGACCCGCAAGGGATTATAAATGAGAAAGCGCGTAACTTAAATTCATATAGTCCCCCAGAATCACAATTTTGGCCGGTTAGAAGCGGGGCTAGACCAACGAGGGTTAATGACCGTTTTGAAATAGCCAAAATTTAAAGCGTATAATCCGGCTAAGCGTAAGAAAATCTGCCTACCGGGGAGAGAATTAATCACGCGGTCAGAGAAATCGAAAATCTGAAAGAACAGTGCGGAGACCGCTCTATCCTACCCTTGCTGGCGGAAACCACATACACCGAATAGAGACAACCCCAACCGAAATTGTTCACCGAGGGAGGAGCCTAAGTATAGCTGCCAAAGCGAAAGCGACTTAATTAGAGGTAAATGGGATAATCCCGAGATTAAAATAGACTCTGAGAATGTGGTCAAGGTCAATTAACACTAATGAATGCCTTAAACTTTTATGTCAGGAAATGGGGTTAAGTTTTTCAATTTCTGTAACAATTTTCAGGACTAACCGTCGCCTTTTCATAATGATTTACTACATTTGAACCTAATTAGGAATTTGAAGCTGAGCAGTCAATTGATAAAAGATTACGTGCTCTAAATTTATGGTCCGAAAGTTATTTGCCGCAAGGATCAAACGCGCCGTGCCGGAATTTCCTTGATGGGCAGGGAAACAGCTCAGGCCTACGAGAGAGGTGCGTTGCTATTTATTGGGAAATTGCAATGCATTTATGCAAACGTTCGGAGTTTAAGGAACAAATTACCCGAATTTAAAGCCGTGATCCAAGAAGGCGATTACGATATCGTATGTATTAGCGAGACTTAGTTTGATACAGTTACAACAGACTTTATTGAGGAATTTCTATAGAAGGGTACAAAAACCATAACAAAGACCGTGTACTTAGGAGAGCCGGTAGAGTGTTAGCTTACGTAAGAAAAAATAAATGCAAGAATGTTGGGCGTGACAACCTTAAATATGAAAAACAAAATATTCTATCAACCATAAGTATAAATGAAGAGGAGATTTTCGCTTACATTAATGAAGTAAAAAAATTGAAGGCACACTGGCAGGATGGAGTGTAGCTAATAGGGGGTAACATCGATAAACAAATTTCAGCAAGTCAACATGCATGTGGGAGCATGAAACTCAATACGCCGTTATCACACAGAATTTCCGTCGTCGAGACGGATCAGCGCAGTTTTATTTAAGTTAGGGTGCTTTATTAGCGTCTTCCCACAATTTGATAATGCCGTACCTCTCTGAGGTTCAGCAGCCATGTTCATCTTTACCCCTTTAGGGTAGAAGGGAATCTCGCTTATTTCCCTTTCGCCTTGTCGATGCTCCGAAATTATCAAGGTCCATGTTTGCTTAAGCCGCGTCCGATATCCCTTGGGACACCTTGCTGCGCACAGCCTTCTGACTACCATAGCTGTGGCTCCTATTTAAGGTGATGTATGCAAAGCCTGAGTAGATTGAGAGAGCTCGAGCTTCTTGCCGTCCAGATCCGAGTATCTGTCCACCATGTAGTTGTCCCCTCGCCCTTGTTATCTCGTCAAAAGATCGTCTTCGTGTAATCCGCCCTGATCAGAAGAAGATTACAGAAACCCCTTTTACGCCTTGAATATTGTCCTGGATTTCTCACGTCTCACTACATCGGTTGAGACTTGCTGCCGTCCCACAGGCGAATCTCGATTTGTGATTACTTCTCCCTAGAGCCGAAGTAATCTCAACCCCCTTCGAAGTCTCTCTGGGCGCCTTCGCATCGAGGCCCCATCGACGAAGACCTGGCTATTGGTCTTCCACCTCCACAGTTGATGAACCAGAGGTAACCAGGAGTCCTTTCCTGGTAAGTCCCACCTCTCCGTTCCCAGTCCTAAGAAGAATTCCCCCATTTCGTGTAACACCAATGGACTGGCTAAGTCTTTCCTTCAATACAACTTATTGGTCACTTATATATTTTTGGGGACCCAGTTTCCTTAATTTTTGCCCGTCATAATATTCTTTGGTCGTACTGATTATATTATTATTTAGATTTCCATATTTATCTGTGCCCTTGTTATTATTATTATTTGTATTAAAGTTTATTTTTGTAGAGGTGTTTATCTTTCGAATAACCATTGAGACGAACCAGGCAAACGTATTCCCATTCAAAGAGCCAACCTTAATAATATTGCACTCTAGTTGGAAGGTATTTACCATCCCCCAATTCAATTGTACCCGAGCCCAGTGCCAACAGTTGCGGCCTGGCTTACAAACGTGTGTACCTTTTGAGACTTTGGGGTCACAGGCCTTCGTCCCTCGACAATGCAAATTTCAGATTTTGTAGACTTGAGTACAATATTTCAAAGGTGGAAAAAGTTTTTTGAGAAATATTTGGAGAACCCCCTTTTTTGAGCGCAACATTTCATTTTTTAAAATTTTTGAGCCAGAAAGATATTCACCATCATAGTTGTGGTTTGTTGTTATAAGTGCTTCTAAATCCATTAGAGTTGGTTTTAAAGTGAAGGATAATGACAAACGAGTGGGGAGTTCAACTTTTATTATCTAGCTGATCTATAATATTTGTCCACTGATACATTAAAATCATGCGTCTCAAACGATGGTATGAATTCAGGATTTTAGTACCGCCTAAATGTAGCCATCTCTTGCTTCTTTTCGATAAACTTCGCCAGAAGCTTCCTTCACTATTCGCACGCACCGCTCTACACCTTGAGAATGGCAGGAAATGTCAATAGAAAGCCTTGATACCACAGACGCTTCTTCCACCAATCCGAGAAATTTGGTTTTAACTTTCTTGATCGGGTGAACTGGAATACTGGCTTTGTTCCAAATCTCAGAAAGGGCATCAGATACTTCAGGAATAACATCCTTGTTCCTCTTTATTTACCGTCTTTTACATACTGAATAGACCTTCCAACCTGTTATTTTGTTGGCAGCTCATAATGATAAAGTTCTTGAAGTGGAGAGCCAAAGACACTGTGACTTCTTGATGTTCTAGTTCTTTTGCTCATCTTAGGCCTTAAAATAAATAATAGAAAGACCCGTTAGTATAAAACAAAACTAATATGTACATGTGATGAGTGAATTTATACAAACATTCAAAAAGGTAAAGCCATATCCCCCCATAGGAAATACTTTGTAAATATCTCAAAAAATCTTCATACATCGATTAATTTATAGTGCCCTCCGAATTGTTTACCCACAAGGAATTCCTCAATCTAAAATTGGCAAGACTTTAAATACATAAGGAGTTAAAGTGTAAATTTTATTTCTGTACGAAAATTACTCATTCCTAGCTTCAGAGACGAGAACTATAATAACTGAATACAACCAGCCTCACCCTACGGAAACTATAATTTTTTAAGTAAAATTTGGCCCACCAAAAGGTGGTATTACAATTTTTTTCAGATTTTTTCCGTCTTCACTTAAAAATTTTGGATGGTCTGTTCTACAAAACCTAAAATGCGCCTTTAAATTGGGTGCGACACTACGCCCTAGTACGCAGTAGATCTTAAAGAACTAAAAAAATGAATTAGCAAGACCGCTCCGCAAGATTTTTAATCGATCAATCAGGAAAGGCCTAGTTTCAATAGAGTTTAAACGTGAAAATGTTACGCCGATATTCAAAAAAGGGGAGAAATCTGAGCCTACTAATTTCCGTCCCATCAGCCTAAACTTCAGTAATTGGAAAACTCTTGGAGTCGATTAATAGAGATAGATTGGTGAGTCATCTTAGGGCAAACAATTTAATCGCAGACACCCAGCATGGATTCAGGCGAGGGCGCTCGCGCTTAACCAGTTTACTCGAATTTTTTCATAACATGATATGCATCTACGATGAAACTAAAGCGGTGGATATAATATACATTGACTTTTAAAAAGGCCTTTGATACAGTCCCACGCGAAAGGATATTGATGAAAATTAGAGCGATTGGAGTGTAGGGAAACATACTCAAATGGGTTGTTGTAAATGGGGCATGCTCTGAGTGGGCACTTGTTACCAGCGGGATTTCACAGGGGTCTGTCCTAGCCCCATTATTATAAATTATTTACATTATCGACCTGAATAATGGAGTGATTCGTAGGATCTCTAAATTTGCTGATGACACGAAACTAGGAAACCGAGCCCTGTTTAGATCTGATATAAAGTAAAGGCAGAGAGACCTAGATAAAATTGTCGAATGTAATTACACATAGGAAAATTCTAGGTCATGCATTTAGGATGTCATAACTTAAAAGTAGAATACCATATGAAAGGCCAAATCCTCGACTCCTTTAAATTAGAACAATACCTGGAAATTTTAATCTCAGAGGACCTTAAAGCATCGAAACAATCCGCAGAAGCTTGCAAGAAAGCAAATCGTAAGCTAGGATATATCGCTCGGAATTTCACTTTCAAATCGAAAGATATAATCATGCCACTATACAAATAGCCCGTGCGCCCCAACCTCGAACATGTGATTCAATTTTGGTCTCCCAATCTAAACAAGAAAATAGCGCAGTAAGAAAGAGTGCAATATAGGGCTACTAAACAAGCTCCTAGAATTTGAAATAACCGTACAAAGAGAGAGTCCGCTCATTAAACCTAGTGTCCTTTGAAAGTAGACGATGACAGGGGCAGTTGATCAAGGTATTCAAAATCTTAAAATGATTTACTGATATTAATTACAGAATATTGTTTGAGATGGATGAAAGGGTCAATGCACGCTGTTGTAGGTCAGGTAGACTTCAGTGACCTTCGTTTGCCGCCTTAGACGCAGAGGGAAGGAAGTCCCTTTTAAGAATGGGGGATATTCGAGTGTGTGTATTCCGTTGGCCGACTTGGAAAATAGATCAATGGCTTTGAATGTGGTTCTGGGATTTAAACAAGAGAAACAAAATTAATCTTTACTATTATTCAAACAAACAACAGGATTTAACAATAATTTATACACTATGGGAAAACTAATCGTTCAGTATAGGAATTAATTTACAATGACATGCTTCGGCACGAGCTATGAGTAGCACAATATTTACCCGAGCGAAAACGGGAGGAGATTAGGGGTGAAACTTCGTAGTCGGAAAGCGTCACGTTTCTTCGACAGTGATCGAGAAAACTGTAATAGGTTTACGAATTTCCAAGAAGGGGGAAGGGAAAAGGGGGCCTCGAGTGGTGGTTCGAACGAGTATCCTTGCTAAGCACGGAACGAAGCGCGTACTCCAGAATGAGTCCTTATTTCCTTACCTTAGTTCTGAACAACTGGTTTCTTGCCTGGTTTCGAGTCTCTAGAGAAACAGAAATTCGTGTATGAAGGAAAGCTTTGTGACCTTAGGCTGATTCCAATGAATCCTCGTCATTACTGCTTGGATTCTGCGTGAGCAGTGCCTGCCTCCTGGTTGAATACTAATTTTCTCGTTTCCACTCTGAGAAATATATAATGCTTCGCCGGAAGCGATTTTGTTTGCCATCAAAAGTGAGTCCCATTCAGATTTAAGACGTGGCGAGTGAAGGCTTAGCGCCCTCTCACAGATTTGGACTCTGGGCTCCGGCTAGACTCGTCTCGCTTCGATATAACTCCGGAAATTTACCGAAAGATAACGGTTGTAGATTCCTTGTTGCGTGAGATACCCCCTTAGGATTCTTAGTCTGCGCAAATCTCTTTCTCTCTCTGACACACGCCGAAACTGTTTCAAATTACTGAATAAGTGCTTTAACTCTACTATAGTTCAAAATTACATCACTTTTAACATAACGCAAACGCGGAATAGTCTTCCTCCCCGTGTAGTAGAAAATACCTCAGTAAATATGTTCGAAAACCTACTGGAGGAGTAGTTCAATATACCATATAACATAGTAGGATCATAGATTAAAACGTCATACATAATATGTAGTTAAGGAAATAAATAAAATGATCAATAAAAAGCTGCCAGCGATGTGCCCCATGCATGACATGGAGTGAACGTGAATTCCTTCATTCCTTTTCTGTCTGTCCTATACGTATATTATTTTCATCACTAGCAGGCGAAGCCTGCGGGAGAAGAGAATACTGTCCTACCACCTCCCCACCCACGTTCGAAGGAGCGTGTATGTGCATTTTAGGGATAACTGAACCTGCATGTCAAAAGGTACACATAGAGATAAGTGTGGACCGTAGAATTTAAATAGTTAAAAAAACAGCATGTTAAAAAGATAAAAAAACATGAGACACTAATATTAGATAATGTTAGTTTAACACCATCTGTGTAAGCGAAATGGTCTTGAGCAGGCCATAGTATCTTTACTGGTCCTAATTTCTGTAGTTCATTGGTTTCATCTCAGCTTCTTTGTGCATGTCACGTTGTCTTCTCATTTCTCCTTTTGCTCGTGTTTGTGATTATTAATACTACCTTATTTTGAATTCATTGCAGTTTAATAATGTTTTGTTTTGAGAGTGTGCACATAGCTATAACTGTATATATCATTGTTAATTGGATACTTGATTGATATATTTCATTTTTTTTCCAGTTGATTGTTTTTACCCTGAAGTAATTACACCCTCATTTTCCTCTGCCTTTATTGACTACTTGTTCTATTACATTCTTCTTGTATCCTGATTTGTTTATATATATATATATATATATATATATATATATATATATATATATATATATATATATATATATATATATATATTTCTTTCTTCTTCGACTCATATATTATCTTCGAATTATTTCCTGTGCATCGGTATGAATTTAAAATTACCTGTTCGTAATTATATTCCATTTTCTTTTGTATTCTTTCATCCTTCTTATTTCATCTGCTGTGAACCGCGCTTGCATATTACCTTTCCTGTATGGGCATACAACGATTTGCGTGACTTCATCAGCGAACTGGATGTTAAGACACCTTCCAGCGAGTGATAATGGAATGTTTGAGGTGTAAATTAAGTATATCGATGGACGTAAACATCTTCCTTACGGAAGGCCAGCCTCCAGTTTGAATTTTTCTCCTTTGATGAGTCAATATTTCGTTGTATGCGTGCTATTGCATCACATAATGACAGAATACACTTTCTAATTTATCCGTAAGTGTTGGAGTTCATATTGCCGCCCTCTTACCCAAACCTTGTCGAATGCCTTCCTACAAAGTGGTAGGAATGCTTTTTCTTGATTTGATCGCCAAGCGACTCCATGATTTTGTGCTTGAAATCAATGTCGAATCCTTAATTATCCTCAGCGCTTATGTCGAAAATCCTCTTCCATTTTTATCTGAATATCTGTTCAATCATATCGTCGTATTATATGATGTTTTCTTGGTTATTTTTTTATTTTTTTATTGTTCCTACCTTGCTTTTCATTCTCTTAACTATTCTCCGAAATCCCTTTACAGGTGCATCATTATAGTTTCGTTTTAATGTTCACTTCGTTTTTCTGTTATTTCCGTAGTCAGTGCTCTTTTTGTCCTTCTCATTTTGGGGGTTTAGCTCCTAAGTTGTGCCTTTCCTTTTTACTTCTTCAGAGATTTCCCCTAATTCTCGGTTCTTTTGAACCATTGCGGGCGTCCACATGAAGTTCTTAATTGTCTTCTAGACGGTTTGATATTGCTATTTCGTCTGCTATTTGCATCGATCTCTTTATATTTTAAAATTCTGAATATATATCTTTTAATGTGGCTCCTTCTTGTGGTTCTTGTTTATATATATTCAATTATCTTCTGTATCTCAGTCAGCTCTGTGCTATGCTTTTCTTACCTTCACGGTGATCTGTATTGGAGGCTGGTTGATGGTGAAGAGTCTCTGTATGGTATCTACATGGTATATCTTCAGGCATCAGGTAATTGTTGTAAGTGAGATTATTATTTCCTATGCAGGTGTCCTGTTTTGACAATGTAGTCCCTGCTAAGTAAGTTAGGCAGCTCCTAGTCGATAGTAGATGCTTCTTGCCAACAGTGTTTCTAGTAATCTCTCTGTTCTGTTTTTATTTCCATAACCGTTCCTTGAAAATGGGTATTTAAGTCGCCCATGAATATCAGCGGATTTCCATTATTAAAGATGTTGATAAATTTGTTAATCGGCAAACTATTTCTCCTAGGTGATTGATATCCTGTAGCTATCATAATGTTCGTTATTTCCACCTCTATTTCTACAGCGATATAAGATTCGTCTAGTTCTTTCGAGTTCTTTACTCGATGCTCCTCTTGATCACAATAACAGCTCCATCGTGTTATTTTCCTGTACGGTTTACGGCTATGACATCATACTTCTAAATTTTAATCTCGTCACTGTCTAGGTTGATCCCCTACTCTGAAACTAAGATGACCTCCGCATCTATTCTTCTGAAAATGTTTACATATATCTGTTTCTTTTTTCCATCCGTTGGTATTTACTTATAGAATATTAATTTTTTTCTTGTCTATTGTGATTTGGGTAATCTTTAAACTGTTGCCGGTCCATTTGATCCTTTAATCTCAACGTAGAACTGTATAGATTTTAATTTCCCTTTAGGGGTGGTTTTTTGCTTCTTCTTCCTTGTTCGTCTTTTTTCGTCGCCCAGGAGAATTCGCCTTCGGGGTCGGCCTCCTACCTGACTTAGATTTCTTCCTCCTTTGCATTTTCTTGTAATCCTTTTGATTACTTCTTCCAAAGATTCTGAACTCTCTTCAGTGGTGCTTACTTCTGTGGCCGTTATGTGCTTTTCTTTCTGTGACATATCATTGGTTCCTGTTTCTGTTGTCTGAATGTTTAAGATTGCACATGATTTGAGTTGGTGTGTGTGATGTTAATTGGTTCCAGTCTGTTTGCCTTGAGCAATGCGTTAAGAGTTTTTTCGCATGTCCCAGGCTGGATGGCATTCGAACATGTGCGTGAATTACGCATGTATATATTTTTGCATACATGCCTCTCGTTATAGTTCGAAGAGCTGCTGTTGCCTTCACTGACATTTCTCTTCTAGTAGTAGTAGCTTATTCGGCGTTATTTTTCACGTATTTCTTTTCTTGTTGTTCCCTTTCCTTCCTCTTAATCATTTCTTAGCATTGGGACAGATCTTTGCCGTCGTTTGATAATAACCTTTGCAGTTAATGCACTTTTAGGTTGGATTAGTTCAATTTCTGAAAGCGTGTTCTCATGTGGCTCATTCAGAACATATTATCAGTCCTTTCTTGGGGCACTTCGTTAATGTGTGATTTCCTATGACGTAACATGTGAAGCGCTTTTCTATGTTCATAAATACGTCCGTTTGTATTTTCGTGAGATAAATTAGCATACTAAATGCAGGAAGTCCTTTTTTCTGTTCTTTAGATGCCATTTCTCTAGTTTCGCAGACTAGTTCAAAAGCATTAGTGTGAGCTCTAAATTTGATCACTTCATACTTTAATCCATCTTTGTCTGTCCATTATTACGTGTCAATTTTTTCGCATGAGTGAGCTCCTAACGATGCCTTAACGTTTCTACATCTAAAACTCCTGTTTAAAGAAATTTGTGGTGAGGTATTGGCTTGGAAGTCGAGTTTCCTGAGTGCTATCGATCCTGCTGTCGACAGCAGTTTATCAGCATATTTTCCCTTTTAGGCAGATTACCGTGAATCCATTTGAGGTCACAAGGAAGAGGAGGAATTACCAATCAGCCCTGTGAGCGCATGTATCTTTTCTTGTGCTAGTATTCTTCCTTCCTCTGTGCTTGTTGAGTAATTAACTTTCTGACTTTGTTGATAAAAAGTGGTTCTCAGCGAAAAAATCATGTTTTTCACTTTTTCGACTTTTCCTTAGCCCTTGAATTACTGTACCAGTGTATATAGCGTGGATAGTTGTTAGACTGAATGAGTCACCAAGGCAAGAAATGAAATTAAATGAAAGGTGAAAGTGGGAGAGAAAGTTATAGATCGCCGTGCCTCACCTCCTCCCCTCGCCCCGGACCTCCTAGGAGGAAGCAGGGTAGGGAAAGGGGGCAAGGCCTTGATTCTCCTTATGTGTCCTCCGATGATCCCATTCCCCGGGGCTTTGATATGCTCTAACGGTAAAGAGCTCCAGAAGTGGGATAAAGAGGGAGAGGAAGAGAAAGAGTAAAATGTAAAGCAGTTTGTGGTTTGCATGGGGTTGCATATTTGCCTGGAAGTCACGCTATCTTTGTTCTCTAGGCTGTTTTTAGAGTTAAGTTCGAAATAAGTAGTATGTAAAATAAGTATATTTGTTTGTTTTGTTTTTGTGTTGTTTTGTGGACGTTCAATCCTTTGTTAATTATTTTCTGGTTGCAGGTAAGCTATTTTCTCTCAAGTAGCTTTCAGTTTGTTTTATCCTTTGTTTTGCCTTCACTTTCTTGCATTCTGTTTGTGTGTTTTGAGGAAGAATAAACCTTACTTAGGCCAGGCAAAGGCAACCTTCTTGATATAGTTACTTTTTTGTCTCCTTAACTCTCCTTGGTAAGGCAGGCTGCCCCCAAGAATGTAACAACGTCCCCCATGTAAGCCCACAGGTTCCTTAGTGATGCGATAGTGTGAGCTTTGCGTGCGAGTGTGAGGTTAGGGAAATCGAGGTTGTTTGTGTCTTCTTGGGCTCGATTTCACCTAGTGGATGTTATGCTGGTGTTTATTGCGAGCTTTATTCTTGATCTTGTAGGCCACATAAGACATTAGTATATTTATCAAGACGCAACTAAAAAAAAGGCACAGCTGGTGCAGGAAAAAGTGACCAGGTTTATTTCCAACACTACTCGTTGAGACCGCGTTCCGTCAACGATCCTGCACGACGTTACCGATTTAGACCCGGTAAACATAACTCAACATGAGAGACGCAAGAAAATAATGGTTAGAATATACGCATATAATCCTGTAGCTGTACTACAAAATAATTACAATACTCTATGATGAACCACCGAACCTACGATTTAAAAGCAGCCATGAAACTTACTTTATTTTGGCAAGATTATGAGTAACCAAACAATCAATTCCTGATTATTACAGAGCTAGCTAGCTCTGTAGATAGACAGACATACATACATATTTTTATTTCGTAAAATTAATTACATAGTTTTGAGATATTAATTTTACAATTTTAGATTTTTACAAAATAAACTGTAATATATATAATCGTTTTAAAGATATATAGTTTAGAAACAAGTTTATCACCATAGTTGAGAAGGTTTAAGTTTGCTTAAACATACATACAAGAACATATACACATAAATATAGATACGTGCATATATATCTACGTATACATAATTACATTACTTTGCAATAAGTTGCCTATAGTTATTTCATGACACTACTAAAAAAGTTACAATTATGATAACATGACAAAAAATATACAAAAACATAATCAGTAATACTTAATGAGCATGCAACTTAAATTTGATTTGGGAGATTACAGGTCTATAGCAAAAAACAAAACAACAAAAAGAAAACAAATAAAAAAATAGCTTTTAGAGAATTAATATTTATCGAGAGTATCCTCCCTTCAAATAGGTCTTCTACCTTGTAGTATTTCTCAGCAATTACTCTCGCGTCATCCAGTGTCCTGGAGTGATCTCGTAGATAGCTCTTGATGGGAATAATGCAAATTCTGAGGGAGTTATAAATTTTGAATGCAAAGTTTAATATGGTTTTATTTATGAAATTTCCCTGAGAGCATAAGTAATGGATACTTTCCCTCGTGGAATAATTGAGAATACGTTTCAGAGCATTATGAAAGTGAGTAGACAATCTCTGAAACTCCCAGAGCAGCCTCGAAGATCACTTCACAAACAGAACTCATAGAACGAGAGACGAGAGGTTCTAAAAAGGTGAATCAATATGTTTTGATTCACTTTCCCGAATTAACGCATAAGGCAGTGATACTGAGAAAGGAAGAACTTCTCATTTCTTAGGACATCATCATTGTTTCCGCGATCGAACGAGAGATTTACTCCCATATACTTAATTTTGTCTACATATTTATTCTATAGTTATTAATAGTAAGTTTAACGTTATTTATTGATCTTCTAAGATTATACGAGAACATTATGAATGGGGACTTATCCTCATTAATCTTCATGCCATTCTCCTCCAGCGACAGCTCAGCTCTATTTATAAGAGCTTGAAAAGCCTGGGAAAAAGGGGCAAGCAGGACAATATCATCAGCATAGGCGATGATGTTGTAATGATAGACCCCCATTCGACACCCAAAACGCGAGGATTTGACTGCCTCTAGCACACTATTTATGTACAGATTGAATAGGAGAGGGAAGTTTATGCCCCCCCCCCCCTTGTCTCACTCTATTTCCAACTTTCCAGAGTGGCGATTTGCTATTACCAAAAGAGGAGCAAACTGACTGATCCATCAGCATATTCTTAGTGATTTTAATGGTATACAGAGGAATTTCGCTTTCTATTAATTTCTCAATCAGTACCCAATAATTTACGTGGTCAAAAGCTTTACTAAGATCTAAAATACAAGCATATATTTTTGAACCATTATAGTTATAGCGATAGATGACCTCTTTCAACGCCATAATGGCTGTCATAGTAGAGGTATCTTTTCTAAAGCCAAACTGATTGCTATCGATATTAATGTGGTTACTTAATTCAGGTAACATGCAATATTCAAATATTTTCAGCAGATTTGACGGTATCATTATTGGGCGAAAATTGGGAGAGCAATTCAGATTACCTAATTTGCTTTCCACAACGGGTTTAATTTCACCTTTCCTCATTCCAATATGAAGATTGGAATGAAGTAGCATACACGAGAATAATTTGCTAATGAAACAATATAAGACATCAGAGCCATATTTCAGATGATAAGAATGGATATTGTCATTACCTAATCCTAGTTTGAGAGAGTGAAGGGCATTTGAGACCTCTACCTTATTTATTCTTCTAATGTTCGTAAATTTGTCACAGGGTTCTTTAAATTTTGTATCAAAAGAACCAGGTTTGTTCTGACAGTTACTGTTATCCAAAAATAATTTGAACCTATTACTGAAATTTTAGGCAATACGATCATTGCTGCTTTCACCGTCAATTAATGATGGGGAGGAATTCTTATTAAAACCTTGTTGACGTTTTAATCTCTAGAAGTTCTTAGTATCTTTGCTCTCAAATTCCTGTGCAAATTCCGCGACACGATAACCTGATCCAGCCAGGCGGTAGAGTTATGGGCCTGACTCAGATAAGTGAATGTATTCAACGTCAGATGGCATCGTCCAGATGAAGTTGAAAATCATTCACAAATTCTTGGAGTTCCCTCCAAAATCTCCCCTTGCTTGGATTAACATTAAAATCACCGTCCAATATTAAATTATTGACTCCCTTATTCGTGGTTATTTCACTCAGGGTGGCCAGAGAATCCCTATAAGATGCAAAGGATGCACATGACCCATTATTATAAGGGAAATAAACATTTATTATAAAAGTAATGGAAACTCCATCATTAACTCTTATACTTAGAACCCTGTCATTTACATAAAGGAGCCTAATTATCTTTCCCAAAGTTTTGTTAAAAAGAATAGCCTGTCCTCCTTTCCTTCGACCCACTTGTGTGGTTGAGATATTACATACTTGGGGTTACAACAAAGTCAAATTCTGCGTCTATTTGGCCCAGAATATAGATAAATAGATAAATATCTAGATATAAAAACCACACTTAATTTAATTAGTTTATTATATTAAAGATTAGTTTCGATAACTAATACCATCTCTAACTGCACAATATGACTGGACACAAATGCTTTATATATAGGATCTATACTAAGAAGACAAATAACGCAAAAGGAAATATTTTTAAATCCATATGTCCGCCAGTAATCAAATACAGTTCTACAGCTCTAAGGCTCACCTGATTACCGATCAAATGCTCTAGGATTAAGCTACGAGGCACAGTAACTCGATCTCAGCCAAAACGTCATCCTATTAAACCAACTATCTCTCCAAGCTGGGAAACTCGAAGAGGTTTCATTCCATATTTCTTACCCGCTTACAATTTAAAGGTTTATTATCTATATCAAAGACATAAGAAATACCTCCACCTCCAGTTTATTGGAGACCACGTGCTATGGTATCACGCCATGGATGATGTCATTTCCTCTTCGGACATTCTAGAATTTTTGACTCCTGAGCGCGTTGGGAAAATATTTCCCAATCCTGCCTATTCAAGTAAATCTAGCCAACCATTTATGCACTCTGTTTGATTATTAAGGGTTTTAAACCCGACGCCTCAAGTCTGACCTCCTATTGGTCGTTAAACCGTGCGAACAGTCCTTCAACGGTTCGCGTTGCATTAGGTGATTAAGTCCCCCCGCCCCACATAATATAGAAGTAGTGTATGGTATAGAGTGATCGTACCACGATACATATAATGCAAGAAAAGGATAAATTAGACGTAAATGAGCAATGAGACAAGAAATAGGAGTTCCTAAAGGCAAGAGAGAGGGACATTCGAAGACACAAGGATCAAAGGAACAAAAGACGGCACAATAAAGGCAATCCATACTCTATTCATCCATACTTGCATTATTTCTGTCTTCTCAGAACACCACAGAAAGTTGTTCAACAAATATTCTCCGATTTATAAATATCACTGATTAACTGCATAAAACTCTATTAAGATTTACATTAATATGCCGTGAAAATAAGGATGTCGCGCAATATTATACTCCGCAGGCAGCATTATTCTAACAAACACTAGACCTTGAAGTCCGAGTATCCCAACAGTTCACGGCGAATAAAAGCGTAGTCTTTCGGAAAATTGTGTAATGGGTGTGAGAAAACACAAATCAAGAACTAGAATAACTGCTGAAGAAGAGACAGCAATGGCTAAAAAAGGCCTGAAGCTGTCAAATTTAAGAAACACACGCGTTCAAAATAATCTGCGAATAAATAGAAATTGCTTCTAAGATTCTAGAAATAAGGCTTCTTGCGCTATTTACCCCTACCTCAATCGCCTACATTCGAAGAAACGGTTTCACTAGTATTCATATCTACTTCATATGGTACACCATGTAAGAGTTCACAGCACAGACATGCCAAAATAATGACTTGATCATCTATTCCGAATGCGAAACAGGTCATTTTGGGGGAAAAACTGCAACATTGTAACAAATAGCGTATAAATTGCCATGAAGGAAACAAAACTATGTCCATGACCTGACCTGAAATAATGGAAACTATTAAAAAAAGAGACGGAGACACAAAAATCACAGAAGCCCACAAAATAAACATACTCTACTATGGGTAAGAACAACCAGCAAGGGCTGACAACACTAATCAACCTGGACGGAAAGCTGAACATGAAAATACCAACGTACTTATTAGACGCGCACGTACTGAACATCGATAATTCGCAAAGTTACGCATCAACGCTGATTAGTATGTTACGAGAAAATGGCAAAGGATCCATGAAATTACCAAAGGAGTTTAACTCATCGGCAAACTTTAAAATTAGTGTCACAGAAAACACAACCAAGGCATTTATTGAAAAGGCGAAATAAAAAGAACAGGCAGTGGAATGAGAAAAAGACAAGAGTGAATACGCAGAAACATATAAGACCTCCGACGATAGAAGAATACAGTCGATTTTCTTGCAGAAAAAAAAAATCAAAATCACTGAATAAGAGAAAACTATCACCAAGAGAAGAATCTCCCGAATCCCCCTAACGAACAAACTCAGAGTTTTATCAGAATCAAAGCATAAAATAACCCAAAAGAAGAAACACTGCTAGCTCCCTTCACCAGTAAAGACACAACAGAAAATAACTAATCGGGGAAGGATTGGATGGCAGGATAATGGAATTTAAGAAACTAAAGATTCTACAATTGAACACAATTGGATGGAGAGTTAAAAGAAAAGATTTATGGAAATTACTTCAGAAGACTCAAGCCGGAAGTGATCCTAATATCACGACACAAGAGTAACATAGAAAATGAAAAGAATCAAAATCTGGAACTACAATGTCCCTGCTACGAATCAATTTGGAGAAGGATTCGATTTAGCCGCAATAGCTGTAAAGCAAGGACTAAAATACAAAACAATCCAAAGATTGGAAGAGTCATACTTATCAATAGGATGGGATGAAAATAAGCAACATCATAGTAGTTACCAGCCAAATAGACGTCTCAAGTTACCGGTACCAATCTTTTACTAAGTTGTTATACTTTAGGAAACCGGTCATCTTGATAGGTGATTTAAACGCCCACTGTGCGGCGTTTGAATATAGATCTACAAATAGGGTCGGAATACAACTCAACACATTGATTAACAGAGGTTACTACCAAGACTGGCACTCAACTTCCCAACCTACTTTCTTGGAGAATCTGCTGCAAAACTGGACCTTTGCCTGGTTAACTTTCATTTTACTTTCAACTACTGGATTGAACTAGTAGAAGTACTTTGCAGTGACCACACTGCAACTCTATTGCATATCACCAAGTAGCCTATACAGATACCTTTGAGAAATGGAAAGCTTACCAGAGAGCGGATTAGGATAAGTATAAAGATAAACTTCGGACGGACATTCGTGTATTGTACAGATATGGCGCAGCTTCTGCAAAAGCTTACAGTACCATAGTACCAACTGAAAGATTACAGACTGTTCAATCACAGCAGTAAGCGAGCGCTGAATTGTGTTTTGCTGCACAGAGGCTACCAGTTTGCCTCTGTACCTCTCGTTCTCTCGACTACACTTAAAGAAGATGAATGAAGCGGAGTAAATACGTGCTGGATAAATTTCATTATTATCAGCATGAGTGATTGAAATGTATTGATCCGAAGATGGTGAACCTTTTGTTCGGACAAAATAGTCCGTGTTCACTAAGTACCCGTGCTTTCTTTGCATATGCGATATTAGGGAACGGACTTAGCGTTACACAAAAAAGCATTGGCCAGAATGAGAGGAATTGGTGCCTTGCGAGCTAAGAACCTTATAAACAACCTTCTGGTAGACAAATAATATAATAATAATAATAATAATAAGTATTTATAATGCGCCCTTCAGGGCTGTTAGTCATCATAGAGCGCAGCACCTCAAGCTCGGCTTGATCAAACAGTTCACCAAAGCTCTAGACAAGAATGGTGGCTGCTTCACTTACTTATGCGACCCTTTTCCAGGGAAAAGGCTGATTGCTTTCAGAAACCTCGTATGCAACATGAGCATCGAAATGCATACTTATTCTCACATATAGATCGGTTTCATGAGAATCTGGGACCAATGAGCGACAAGTAGCGTGAAAGATTCCCTTAAAACATGAGAATTGGATACTAGATATAAAGGGCGTTGTGATGCAGACATGGTGGCTCATTACTGTTAGACTCTGAAGAGAAACATCCCTACCGCTGAACATTCTATGGGTTCGAAGAAACGGAAATTCATGCTCTGAATTCTGAACAATGATCACCTAATAACCAACTTACATGTATGTACTTTTATAGATGTCTACTATTCAATGTATACTAATAAATTTTTGTAAGATTTAATTAATAAATTGTGTTAGAAAATGATGTTTGTTTTTGTTGTTTTTTAAACGTATTTCGGATGAGAAATATTAATAAAAATTAACCGCAAAATACCACAAAAATGTAATCGATTTAGTTAAAAAACGGATTTTTTTTACAAAACTCTCTTTAGCACAAACAACTCACCTGGTCGGAGAAAACGGATGTGATTTTCGGATTCAATGGGGCAGAATTGTTCTAATCCAGTTAAAAAAACTTGACAACTTAAAAAAAGGTTTTTCTTTAGAACCTAGTATTATTTAAGTAGAACTAAGATCCAATTATATTCATTTAATCCTTTTAATTTATTTAATTCTATCATACTTTTTTTAATGATTATCTATTCCATTCGAGTGAGTTACAGGATTTTACAGCAACCTTCCCTGAATTCTGTACCTTTCTCAATGATTAATTAATATAATGAGATAATTACTTAATTTGCTTATACTAATTGTATACAACACTAATAATATTAACTAAATGAAGAAGGGGATGTCCAATCTTTTAAATTGTATGTGGGATGAAATTTAGAGTGAAAAGAAGAAAAAGGAACAGTGTAATGCCAATATACTCAATGGACATTCATTTTTATGATATGGCATTTTTATGTGTAGCATTCATCTTTATGATGCATCTAGAGTGCCATGAAACCATAATGGTACTAAAGAGTCTGTTTTACTGTATTTCGTCTAATGTTTAACTCTTGGTCATTTGCTACTCTTCTCTTCATAATATGTCAAGAGCAGTCTGCCACGGGGGTCTTAGTGAGAAACCTCTCAAGCCTTTATTCTCCGCGAATGACTTCGGGAAAGGAGAGATTAAGGAACTCGATTCGACGTGTGGCTTTTAGAGAGCGTCTTCATTTCAAAGGCGTTCCCTTAGACAAGTGACTTAGAAAAGGAGGTAGAATATTAGTATTAGCAAATGAAGAAATTGTGTAGAGAGCAGTAAAAGGGGAGGAAGATGAGACCGAAGACAAAAGAGCTTAAAGGAATGATAGGTTTAGGATGATGATTGAATAAAGAACAGGGTTGTTAAAAAGAACATGATAAAGTTTGCCCTATATGTAGATAACCAAGGATCTCAGTGGAGAAATATGTTAAGAAAAAAATTAAAAGGGGGATATATACATAAATGAGCGAAAACGTGGATAACCAGAAATTACAATAAGGGTAAAAGTAATAAGAAAATCGCAAATTCGATATAAAGGAAACTAGTTCCTATAAAGACTACAGGAACTCAAAATTTCGAAATTGAACCATTTAACTTTCTTTTTTTAACGCAACCATCCCTTTAATTTGTGCGATACCTCCGACCCGATAATTCAGCCAACATAAAGATCAGAATGACAATCACTGGCAATCCCGAGGGCACCATGGTTTGATTTTCGTTGAGAGACAAGGGGTTCCAGGAAAAAGGGTACTGAGAGGTAGTAAAAACGAGACATCAGAATTAGAAACCCATATGTGGCTCAAGGAAGAGCCATCCATTCAACCTCAGGGGAGTATGGACTGAAAATACCACGGGCAGAGACCGAAGAGTGATATTTATGCTCACAAAAGAGAGACGAGAACGCCACCAATGTTGCAACTTGGCTACTTTTGTTATAACATATGAAGATGAAAGCTATTGTACGTATACCTGAGAATCAGCGCTCCACTGTGATTGACGCGAGTTCCCTACACCATCAAAATTTATTGTATCCCTCCTCGCCAGGATTGAACCACAGAACCCATGCGTGGAAATCCTGTGACTCATCAACTAATCAGAAGTTCAGCGAAAAACCATTTTGCGACCTTTACAATCCTCTCTGCCTCCTAAAAAATAACACCCCCTATTGGAGAAATCCAATCTTTTCCCTCAATCGGGGTAATATAAAACTGTGAGAAGCAGATGCAAAATCAGAATTAGTTCCGAATTCTGTGAGCGTTAAGATAACCACATAACCACTCCAGCAAAGTACCACATTGGCAGAGAGAGTGAGGGCAACAAACCATCATAGTCGGCTTATCATTTTCCACGCAGACGAGTCATAAGGACAGAGGGCATGACCCCTTCATCCTTACAATGCTTGAAACTCTCCCTTGTTCCCTCGTCTCGTCTTATTTGCCCTCTGAGCTGGTGAGCGTCTTAAATCCCTCTACATTTAACCCAGAATCCATTCTATGAGGTCACAACGGATCCCTATTATTTCATTACCTCCTTTGTTCCCTCTTCGTGACAACTGCTTCCTCTCAACTTTCAAATTCATCGTATCGCGTTTAGCGCGTACACCCTGATTCCCTTAATAGCTTTGTTGGGAAAGTTAGGGTTTCTCGGTTCTCTGTGAATCAATTTTCATGAAACTTTCCCCAGCTCGTCTGCACAATATGGAAACACTAATGTTGTTTTCATTATGCTGTGTTACGTCCTTCAATTTTTATTTCAGATTCGTCGCTTTGGGATGAAGCATGACAATAGCTTTTCAATGAAAGTAGCCATTTAGATTTATTTTCGAGAAAACGAAAGATAATTGTACTAGTAGTTCTTAATAGTAGCAGGTTTGACTGCCTTTGTTGTAGCTGTGAAAATCACTTTGCTTGTTTGTCCGGGTTTTACATTTAACTGGCGACCAATATCCCTCAAATCCCTAGCTATCACAGTCTTGGAGGTCTCACAATCGGATCGCTTCTTCCTTACTGAAGGTTCCTTCAGAAATCGTCTAATTGTGCCCACATGGCGAACTAACTTCTCCGCATTAACATGAACAGAGGTGTTTTTATCACTTTTCTTGATGATGATGGAATGTTCTTCATCGTTGAGGCCTCTTCATCGTCCCATTTATCTTAAATAGGATAAATACTATTAGTGTGGTTTACCCCAAAAACGGCGAATCTTAAATAAACATTGAAGAACGCAACACAGCATAAGGAAAACATAACATTAGTCTTGCCATATTGTTCCGACCAGCTGGGAAAAGTTTCATCAAAATTGATTTACAGAGAACCAAGAAATCCTCCTAACTTTCCCTACCAAGCTATCAGCGTGGTTCAGGGTGTATGACTGAACTTTATTACGTTTGATTCGTGTTTAGTTCATAAATTAAATAATAGTGTAAATATCCTCATCATTGTACTTTCCAAATGCAAATAGAGGCAATAATTTCCTTCTGCTCACAAATAATATTTCTCTGCAAATCCTGCTTATTATTTATTAGGGCTCTATTTGCCCAACGAAAACTATATGCGAACTATTAAACGGATTTTCAGTGAAGAACCAATGACTAGTGACCAATGAAAAGAATACATTAGGATAATTGGGCAATAAAATTGTTACTCCACTTTGAAGTATGAAAGCTCCTTGCATATTTAATATAAACACATAATATAAATCAAATATAAAGAGAACGAGGGGAGAATAAGAGGAGAATACCATGGGAAAACGAAGATACTAGGGTAGAAAAAATCGAGAATATAGAGCATCGTCTAAGCTTAAAATCCAGTCCAATCCCGGTATGTCCGAATCCACGTTGAGACCTCAGAGAAGCTTAGCGCACCGTCATCCTCCTTCAGAAGAAACCAATTTAAGAAAATCCTTGGTCGCTTTTGTAATATTTGACGGATAAGGGTCTGCTCTTTACCTTGGCTGCCGTATTCACCAACTTTCCTTGGTAGGAGTTAATTCCCTCTCCACTTCTCAGATATTGGTTTTGAGGTTTCTGTCCCATTGTTCCCTTTGAAGTATTTTTCGGCTTTGTTACACACGCTCCAGAACCAACTCGCATATCGTTTGAAGTATTTTTGCGGTATAATTGAACATGCACCAATATACACCTGTATTCCGTTTGAAGTATATTTGCACCCTGGTCTTACACCCACTAGGACCAACCTACGTTCTATTTGAAGTATTTTTGCAGCCTAGTCACACGCATCTGAAGCTACATATATTTTAATTAAGTCGGCCACTGAACTTACTAGTAGTGTGTCAGCTCAAGATAAATACCTAACAGGGTTTATTTATATTCTAAATACCTCGTACTTGGGTTTGTCCTGCAAACGTCACCAGCGTCCATACCCTCCTTGCATCTACGCAGGAAAACCTTGCCATTCATTTCATCGGAAGGGGTTTCAATCTTTTACGAGGGGCGGTCAATAAGTTTTGCAATTCGGATATAAGAAAACGAGATATAAGGAAAAGTGTTTTATTATTTTTCAATATAGCTACCCTCGACTTCAATGCACTTGCGCCACTTGTCCCTGAGGCTTCGAATTCCCAACAACCACAAATCTCCCGACTGCTGTTCAATCCACTCCTGGACGGCGAGCTGGACATCTTCATCGACCCCAAACAGGCATCCACGCAGTGCAGCTTGAGCTGGCAGAATAAAAAGTAGTCGCTAGGTGCCAGATCTGGACTGTAGGGGGAATGGTTGAGCTCCTCGATTCCGCACTCGAGCAGGGCAGCTTGTGCAACTCTAGCCTTGTGGACTTTGACGACGTTGAAGTCGATCATGGGGCGTGAGGTTTCTAGAGACCCAACGGGCAGCGACCTTGGTCATGGCCAAATTGTCGTGGATGATGTAGATAACACTTCCATGTGGTATTCCAAGTTCTCGCTCGATTTCTTCAACCTTCACCCCTGGATTTTTGAGAATCATCCTC